>OZ023268.1:106461867-106851867 GCA_964006375.1 Tillus elongatus | reverse complement strand
AGCAAGTTAGGGCTCACAGCTGCTTCAAAGGTGCCGTTGATGCCGAGAATGAAAAAATTTTTTTGTTTTATTAGCCTTCTTGACGACTTCTCTTTATTGTACTTACAAGTTTTATCCGTTGTCAGGCGCTTTATTATAGCGTGTAATTCGATAAGCCAGATTGTGCTTTTAGATATTAGAGAAAGCCGTAGTTTGCTCAATTACATGAGACAAACTTTTGTAATATTGTTCGAGGGCACAGTAGGTGTATTCTCATATAAAGATTTCAGCAGCCAATAATATGAAAACTTTGAATTAAGGTTAAAACTCATAAAGTAGATCGAAAGTCTATAGACAAGTTTAAGACATCTGACTGAAAACATAAATCGAAAGGTATACGTTTTGTGATGTTTAAAGGAATTTAACTTGGAAAGAATACGTAAGCTGCTTGTATCGGAAAACAATTGTACGTTTGTAGACAGGTTTGTATAGACCTTATAAAACAATCAAAAGCTATTCATACTTTGTCGATAGCTTTCAATAAAACAAGTACTTTGATGAAATGGATTTGTTTTTGACGTTTAATGTAGAATCATTTCTAAAGATTCCTATGACTGCAAAGAATGTGAACGAATGTTTCAGTTATTCCGTTAACATTCTTAAGTTTTTAATGCTCATTGTCATCTTCGTTTCACCTCTTTTTGCTTTAAAAGCCTTTGTTGCTGAACTGATTGCCTGGATTGCAGTATTTTTAATTAACACCCAGATTGTCATCTTAGAATTAATAAAAAACTTGTTGGAGAAAGTTTTTTCACCTCAGTATTATACCAAAAATGTTCGTTTTAAACCTTACAAACAAAAACCTTATACGATCTCTGCCTCGGTGAAGTTGTCGCAACGACTCAGAACATGAAATTTGTGAATCCATGTCATGTCAAAGCAGAATTTGTTTTGAAAACATAATATCTTTGACCTCTACATGTTATCAGAGAGACAGACAAACAGAACGAGTCATCTCTAGAGTCATTTAGCGATTTTTCCTTAAGAAAAATTCGGTGGTAGAGAGGTCACGATGAAAAGATTCGGAAAAAAAATTTCAGATGAGTGCGAATTTGAGTCCCTAGAACCCAAACCCAAGGTCCGTTAAAATTTTTATATGTTTATATATATATATATATATATATATATATATATATATATATATATATATATATATATATATATATATATGTGTGTGTTTGTGTAGGTATTCGAGCGATAATTAAAAAAAGACTAAACTGATTTCAATCAAACTTGTCAAAAATCTTGTTTAGGCAAAAACCGAGGTTGAGTTTGTTAATCAGGCTCAAGTTTTTCCGGTGGAAAATCGGTAAAAACTTTTTGAAAATGCTATATTTTTGTAAGTATCAGAGTAACTGGAATGATACTTTACATGTGGCTAGAAATAGTGCAAGTAAACCTATGTTGTGAAATTTCAGTAATTTGGTATACAATATTTAGAGTTTTTTTCAAATTAAAAATAAAATCCCAAATCAATGCGTTAAGACGACTTAGTGGTTAACGTCCAATGCCTGACAGACAGAGTAGTTAACTGCCACGCGTAAATTGATTCATACAACAGGTATAAACCATACATCAACGCTGACCAAAGTAAATATATACCATGCATAATACATACTAGCCGAACAAACAATCGTGAAGTCTCGGCCGCAATTATGGAAAATGATAGGCGACATGAAATTAAAAATTTGCCAAGTAATTGTTATTTAACTGGGAGATTCAATCAATTATTAAAAAAACACTATATTTGTAGCTTTATGAGTGGCCTCAAATACAGTTTTAGCGCAGCGTGGATATATTATACTGTCGTATAATATAGGCACTAGAAATGTAAACAAAATCAAGCCAAGTCTCTATAAAAATGATTCTAAAATAGTCTCTTTTATGTTTAAGCTTAAACATAAGACGTCATATAAGACTGAAACAGTCGTAGGATGTGTTTCAATGGTAATTCTCCTAATTGTGTAATTAATTACGTATATTTGAATATACTATGTTACCAAAACCTTAGTTGACGTATTACCAGATAGCTCAGTGGAAGCGTGTTAGTCTAGTACGCAGAAGGTTGCATGATTGAATCCAGCTTGTTTAATGTATGTTTTTTTATGTGTAATTTTGACATTTGGAGAAACAATAGTGCACAGATTACATACGTTTTGAACAAGATCTCATTTTTGTTTAAAACTCCGGAACAAGGTTGTCGCCTTTAAGTCTGAAATTATAATTTTGTTATTGTTGAAATTGATATTGAAAAAACCGGTTAGCTAAAACTAAATCATACTGGCGATTAATAAGGAAAAATAACTGTACACTATCTGCAGATGTGGCAAAATTTAATTCGTTAGCTTCATAGAAAATTGGGTTTTGGGCATTTTTCTTAAAAGGAGTTAGAACACAAGATTTTTGATAATAGAGAGATATCGATGGTAACACTTTCGAAATAATTCTTCAAATGTGCGCCTACTGGGACCTCTAAAATCGATCTTCAAGGTCTGTGTAAGTTTAAAGTATTAACTTTACTAATATGCCGTATAATAATAGTGTACAATTCTTATGAAAATTCGCTAATATAACGCACTTGCTGCGTCCTGAATTTTTTTAAAATATATTCTGCTTCAAGTTTTTTGTTTTGTAAAATTCGTATTTAACAAAATACACAACGGAAACAGCCAATGTAGATGCTTCCTTCCTTGAAATCAAGTAGGCACTATAAAATAAATGATAATAGTTGACGTTTCATTATCGGTAGGCAAGCGGGTAGAGAAATTTCAATTCATATTTGTGCATCCGTTGTTATTGGCAAATAAACATGTCTGGTGGTAAAGCGGTTTTTTTAGTTTCAATAACACACCACGAGGGCTTACAGCCTAAATACTATCGTACCGCTGGTGTTGGCAAGGAGGAAAAAGGCAACTTGTTAATTCTGGACTTGAAGGTTTGGAGGTTCGGATGAGAAGGAAAAACATGTGCCGGCAAGGAATTCCACAACTTAGAAGCCCTCGGGACAAAAGAGCGGTCATAACAAGATGTTCTATGTCTGGTGCCCTGGGCAGTAAAAGGGTGCATTTGCTCTGTTCCCATGGTAGATCTGTTGGGGGCAGCAGGTGGGGGAACTATGGAGGAAAGCTCCTCTGAGCAGTGCCCGTGCAGATATCTATAAAAGAGAGAGAGGTCACCAACGGCACGTCGGTAGGTAAGAGATGACAGCCTTTGGGTGAAGATAGGGTCACCGATGAGACGTATAGCTCTCTTTTGAATGAAGTCCAGGATAGCGAGTGTAGAAGCGGCAGCTGCACCCCAGATGTGGGAGCATTATTCGAGGTTTGGCCTTATTTGTGAAGTATATAAGGTATAGAGATTAGCTGGTGAAAAGTATTTGCGAGCCTGGAAGAGGAAACCTAATTTCTTAGCAGCCGCTTCTGCAATTGATGTGACATGTTGGTGCCAATTAAGATTTCGATCCCCAGAAATGCCAACAAGAGAAAAGGACTCATTACTTTGAATAACTTGGTTGTTCATTGTGATGGGTCTAGGGCTAGTGTATCTCTTATGAGATGGAAAGCAAGACTGAGATTTGGTGGGGTGGAATTGTACAAGATTTCTACTTCCCCAGTCTAATATTTTTTGGAGATCTACGGAGACAGAACCCTCCATGAGTCTGCGATCCTCATCTAATTGGGCTAAAGAGACAGGCTTAGAATTAGCGGTTTCTCAAGAAACAAGGAAAGTGATAATTTACTTGCATTTTAAAGAAAAAAATGCTGGCCAAATCGCTGACAGTGCTAATTTATCGCGATACACAGTGCTAAATATTATTAAACGTTACAAAGCAACTGGATCTGTGGCTGAGAAACAGAGAAATAGAAGTCGCCCACACTATTCCAATACAAATTGAAGATATCTGAGAAGCATTATCATGCAAAATCGTATGGCTAATTACACTAAATGAAAAGTATTACGGAACCAGGCAACGGACAAATGTTTTTCAAGAGCAACTTGTTACAGGGCTTCTCAAAAACTAGGATTTAAAACTTACAAGGTGAGCTCAAATTGTTTCCGCATTTTATCCGTTTCCAATTTTACGTTCCGTAGGCAAAATAAAGCCCTTACCGACAAAGAGGCAAAATAAAAATATACGGTTGGCAAGTAAGCACAAATCTTGGTCTCAAAACCAGCGGAACTCAAATTATATTGAATTGGTGATGGTCGAAGCCGAGGCATAAGAACTAAAGAAGAAATTTATCACAATGTCTTAAAAAGTAAGTTCTTTCCGGTCTCTATGATGATTTGGGGATACATGTTGGAAACCCATCCAGGATTAGGCAGCTTACACTTTGTGGATGTCCTTGTAAACGCTGATAAATACATTTGCGTCCTACAAAGTAATTTAAAACTACAAATCGAACAAATACGGTTGAATAACATCGCATATATATTCCAGCAAGACGGTGCCGCTTGTCATAAGGCTAAAAAACTAAGAAACTGGATGTTTGACAACAATATCCATCTTTTAAAATATACATCCAGTAGCCCTAACCTCTTGCCGATCGAAACCCAGTGGCGGATCATGAAGAAGAAGCTCCGATTACGGTCCGTAAGAACCAGTCCAGTTTTTTTTTAAGAAAGCAGGCATCAAATTTGGTTACCAGTATAACCTATATAGTAGACACAATGTGCCATGTTTTATCAAAATAACTTTGTTGTTTAAAAATGTAGAAAAATTTCCGAAAATAAACTTTTCCCGAAAAAACTGGTTTCTTGGTCAACGTTATCGGTTAATAGCAAATTGAGATATTCAAATTTGAAGCATTTCATGAAAATTCGCTACCATAACGCACTTGCTGCGTCCCGAATTTCTTTTCTTACAAACATGCATTATATTTCGATTCAAAATGCAAAAATGCAATAACATAAGGCGTGTTCGACTAAAAAAAAAAAAAGAAAATTTTTATCACCAACGACTTATGGGCCACCGTGTAATTCTAGAAATTTTTTAAGATGTAGCTCAAGACACCCTATAATTAATGTATACAACTTTTTTTCGTATCTTGTATAATAACGGATATATTGAGCTTTATTGATTTCTTAAGAAAATTCGACAAAAATTATATACCATTAAACGATAAACTAGACTACTGCCAAAGCATCAGAAAAAGGGTCTATTTGAAATGAAGTTTCTGGAAATATTTTAGTAAAATGAAGGACAATGACGGTTGAAGCTAAGATTTCAGGCTTTGCAAAGCATTCTTCTTCAGACATTTTCTTTCCATAGCTCGTATTAATTTCAGGTTCTGTGCCTAAATGTTGCCAATTTTCATGTTTTAAATCCCGACTTTGACGTTTTGATAAAAACCCCAATTTATATTTATATATAATTTATATATATATATATATATATATATATATATATATATATATATATATATATATATATATATAAACATATAAAAAATGAAACTGACCCCGGATATGTCTTCTAGGGGGCCTAATTAGCGCTCATTTTAACAAAAATTTTTAAGATTCAAAAGTCGGGATCTCATTAGTAATTTTTTTTAAAGAAAATTCACTAAAAGGTCGATTCACCAATGCTACTCACATTTACTTTAAATATTATATATTTGCAGTTAACTTATTTTTTATTTCTTTTTCCGTTATTCAAAATAAAAGTGATTCAGTTTGCATTCAGCTAGTTTGGTTGCATTAAATCTTTTGTCCGCTTGTTTGCTTTTATAAGCCACTTCCATAAATATCATTTACATCCCAATAGCTCCAAAAGGGAACTCTGCATTTTAAAACGTCGGATTCCATGAATTCCATTTTACTGGATGGAGTCATTTATTCATGCAGAGAATTGCTCATACTGTGGTGAGGTTTTAAATGAACTAATTATAAAATAATTTGCCAAAAGCTTTTAAACCAGAAATCAAAGAATAATGGAACCAAATCCCGAAAAGGAACTACGGCCTTATTCACTTAAGTATACATGTTTGTTAACGGCATTGTCTGAGTTTTCCGTAACAACAAAGAAATAAACCATCCTGTTTTAATTCCACCTATCCAATAGCCCATGTATTGGTAAAAACGTTCAAAATTTTTCCTTTCTCCGCACGATCCTCAACAATTCGCATTGCGAACAAAACTTCTAAGGCATAATTTAATCTTTAGCACAAATTTACATTTGGATTAAACATTTTGAAAAAAAGATAAGAGATGCGAAGCAGATGGGTGGGCCGTTCCATCTTACTTCCTAATTTCTTATAATTTATTTATCCACCCTTTTGTATTCATAGGAATATTCCGAAATAATAAAATCAAATTAATGTACAGATTATGCTTAATATATGTGAAAATTTTGTACATCAGGAATGCAGAATTCTGAAAGATTATATTTAATCCAGGTCCTAATATGAAGGTGATGTCGCCTTGTCGTCGCACCCATGATTTTTTGTTTACAGCAGCTCTTTTTATTGCATTGTAACCTGCACGCTTCATAAGTTATGACAGCTTTCCCAGACCTTCCCCCGTTGGTCAACCTCTTTTTTTTTCAAAGTCAAAGCTTTGTTGGTGCCGTATGACTCTCTGAATAAATGCTAATTTTCTTCAGACCAACAATGAACATTTCTTCTATTGAATATCTTATTGTTGAAAACCATACCCTTATCAGACCATAGTATTCTGGAGGGAACATGTTTATTTTACAGGCATTTCCTGGTGTAGCACTCGCAGAATGCTCGACGGCGTTCTGTATCACCTGGTCCAAGCGCTTGAGCAATTTGGAAGATAATTTTGCGTCTTTGAAATAGAGTGTGCTATTGATTTGGCAATGCTCAACTTATTTCGGTTTTGCCGAATTGATATCCAAGGATTTTCAGTAACGGCTAATAATACGTTGTTTAGTTTTTTTCTCGTTACTGCGCTTTTTTGAGAGGACGCAGTTTTTAAATGCACCATTCTTTATTTAAGATTGGTCACAAACTTTCCGAATGTCCTTGTATTTGACTACCTCCTTTTGGAATACTTGTAGAAATATATAAGCTCTGTCGTATGTAATGTAAAATATAACGTAAGTTCTCTTCATTTAAATAGTAACTCATCAGCTACGAAACGACTAACAGATACTGTCGAAGACAATCGTGTCAAAACAAATGTTAAGTGAAGCCAATAACATGCATCTATCACCCTTTTTTTAATCCAACTTTTTCTTATACTTATTACAAATAAACAATAGTTTTAAAATCACAATAAATGAAATGTTAAGAGTATGTATGACATTCATCTCAAATTTGTAGAATTTGCGAATTATTTATTGTTTGGATTTTTATATGTTTATATATATATATATATATATATATATATATATATATATATATATATATATATATATATATATATATATATATATATATCACACCGATAACTCATAAAATAGTGGGCCGATTTTGACTAAATGTTGTGAATGCCTTCCTTTTGCAAGTGGCATGGACAAGTTCGTTAGCCAGGAGAATCGGCGCAGGCTTTCCTGGAAAATTGTGTGTTTTCTTTCGAAAAAAAATTATATCTCCGGAGATAACAAAGTAAGTGCAACCACGTTTGGCACACAGGTTTGTACAATCATAAGTAAATTACGCACCAAAATTTAGCTGTGTAGGTCAGAAGAGAAAAAAGTTATAGTCATTTAAAGAAAAATAAATTGGGGTTTTCCTCAAAACGTCAAAGTTGCGATTTAAAACGTCAAAATTGGCAACAGTTAGGCAATGTCTCAAGAAACATGTTTTACAAACCCTGAAGTCTTATTTTTAACCGTCATTGTCCTTAATTTTACTAAAATATTTCCAGAACATTCATTTCAAATAGACCCTTTCTCTGATGCTTGGCAGTAGCCTTAGCTATAAAGTATATCGGCTAATGGTATATAATTTTTGTCAAATTTTCGCAAAAAATCAATAAAGCTCAATATATCCGTTATTATACAAGGTACGAAAAAAATAGTATACATTAATTATAGGGTGTCTTGAGCTTCATCTTAAAAAATTATTTCTACAATCAGAGGCTGGCCTGTAAGTCGTTGGTGATACAAATTTTCTTTTAGTGTTTTTTTTTTAGTCGAACACGCCTTATGTTATTCAATTTTTGCATTTTCCATCGAAATATAATGTATGTTTGTAAGAAAAGAAATTCTGGACGCAGCAAGTGCGTTATGGTAGCGAATTTTGATCATATGATTTATATTTGAATAGCTCAATTTGCTATTGACCTATTAGGTCGACCAAGAAACGAGTTTTTTCGGGAACACTTTAAGTGTACTTTCGGCAATTTTTGTAGATTTTCAAACAATAAGGTTATTTTGATGAAACATGGCAGATTGTTTTTACTATATAGGTTATACTGGTAACCAAATTTGATGCCTGCTTTCTTTAAAAAAAACACATATTTGCTATTAAAAACATTTTAATGAAAATTCACTACCATAACGCACTTGCTGCGTCCAGACTTTTTATTAATAACTCAGAAAAGTCAAATTTTCATAATAATATACAATAGAAGTAGGTAATGCGTCACTTGGGACAGACAGGAAGTGGGGGCGGAGCCACGCCCCTAGCCACGCCCCGGCGCCTAGCCACGCCCCGGCGCCTAGCCACGCCCCGGCGCCTAGCCACGCCCCGGCGCCTAGCCACGCCCCGGCGCCTAGCCACGCCCCGGCGCCTAGCCACGCCCCCCAAGATGGCGTCCAAGATGGCTTCCAATGTATTCTAAGGTCATTGACCATGTCTAGGAAACTTTGGCCAGGTCGTCTCCAAGATCTTATTTTTCAGTGGTTATCTTGCTCGAGGCATTTAATATCCTGGCCAGACAGTGACGTCACATGACTTGGGCCAGACAGTCACATGCAAACATTTCAAAGTGTCTAACCTATTACTTCAAATTATTATATTTTGAAAAAAACCATTTGGAGCAGGTGAGTTTCGAACCCCGGGCACTCAGATGGGAGGCAACGATGCTACCCGTTGAGCTAAGCAGACGCTTGTTAATTTATTGTTTTAGGCTAGTATATATATACGACTTTTAATTACAAACAAACCATACATGTAACATAATTAAAGTTTTTGTTATTATTAGACAAATGGATGATTTACAAAATAATAATATGTTTAATATTAGAGGCGGAACCAAAACGGAGGAACCAAAATGGCGGAATAAAAAAAAATGGCGGAATGAAAGATGGCGGTCTAACCTGTGATACCTTAAGCTGACATTATAAAAAATGGCGGCTTTCGTTCTTAAAGATGGTGCCTTTCGCTGATAAAGAATGGCGGCTTTCGTTCTTAAAGATGGTGCCTTTTGCTGATAAAGATGGTTGAAGACTCCATTATTTAAAGTTACGTCACCCCAACCTTTAGAGCCGACAAATGAGAGTGAGGTTGATAAGCGAGAATAATGGTATTGGTCGAAGACTCCATGATTGAAAGTTACGCCCCCCATTAAAACAAACCATTCATAAAGCTTTTGTTATTAGACATAACCAAATATCGTAGAGACAATAGAGGTCGCTGGCAAAACAAAAGAAGCTCAGAAACAAAATGGACAACAGGTTCAACTCTTAAGCTTAGAAACAATGGTTGGTTACAGGTTCAATTCCTTTCTCCACGTGTTTAGTGTCATGTTACTCGTCTAAGTAAGCAGAATTAAAAAATGGCGACTAAAATGAGATAAAAAACTTAAAACCCTTATCGCGGAAGATCCGTGAGACGTACGCAGGAACCAATACATGCACGGTGTTAAGGAGGCCAAATCAAATTGGAATATACAATAAAATGGCCACTTCCGGTCTAAACTTTAAATCGTTATATCTTTTCAACGGAAAGTGATAGAAATGAACTATCTTCAAAAAATGTATGTTTCATAACAAGGTCTACAAGAAACTGAGATAAAAAACTTTAAACCCTTATCGCGGAAGATCCGTGAGATGTACGATAGAACCAACACATGCACGGTGTTAAGGAGGCCAAATCAAATTGGAATATACAATAAAATGGCCACTTCCGGTCTAAACTTTAAGTCGTTATATCTTTTCAACGGAAAGTGATAGAAAGGAACCGACTTCAAAAATGTATGTTTCGTAACAAGGTCTACAAGAAACTGAGATAAAAACTTTAAACCCTTATCGCGGAAGATCCGTGAGATGTACGATGGAACCAACACATGCACGGTGTTAAGGAGGCCAAATCAAATTGGAATATACAATAAAATGGCCACTTCCGGTCTAAACTTTAAATCGTTATATCTTTTCAACGGAAAGTGATAGAAAGGAACCGACTTCAAAAAATGTATGTTTCGTAACAAGGTCTACAAGAAACTGAGATAAAAAACTTTAAACCCTTATCGCGGAAGATCCGTGAGATGTACGATGGAACCAATACATGCACGGTGTTAAGGAGGCCAAATCAAATTGGAATATACAATAAAATGGCCACTTCCGGTCTAAACTTTAAATCCTTGTATCTTTTCAACGGAAAGTGATAGAAAGGAACCGACTTTAAAAATGTATGTTTCGTAACAAGGTCTACAAGAAACTGAGATAAAAAACTTCAAACCCTTATCGCGGAAGATCCGTGAGATGTACGATAGAACCAATACATGCACGGTGTTAAGGAGGCCAAATCAAAGTGGAATATACAATAAAATGGCCACTTCCGGTCTAAACTTTAAATCGTTATATCTTTTCAATGGAAAGTGATAGAAAGGAACTATCTTCAAAAATGTATGTTTCGTAACAAGCTCTACAAGAAACTGAGATAAAAAACTTCAAACCCTTATCGCAGAAGATCCGTGAGATATACGATAGAACCAATACATACACGCTGTTCAGCAAAGCAAACTCTATAAGCATATTCAATAAAAATGTTACTTCCGGTAGACACTTCCGGTATAGCTATTCTTAGAGCTACATACATGTGTGACACATCAAAATAATCGTCTTGTTGAACAGAAGAAATATAATATTTAAGTAAGTTAGAACAAGCTGTATTAACACCTAAAACCAACACACACTCTCTTGTACAGGTTGATTACCCTGCCATCCAATTGTTAGTAAGGTTATGTTTGTATTTGTTATTTGAATACAAACAGACATAATAAGAAGAGTGTACTTACATACAGCAAGACACGTCATCCTTGTTTCACGACTTAACACATACTGAACAAGTGTCTCTCTCTCTTGTATTGAGGAAACAAACTGATGTAAGAGAGAGGGGGTCTTACAAAGGATAAACAACGTTTTTTACAGTTAACCTTACAGAAAGGGGTTAATAAAAATGCAACAAAATAAAAATAAAACAACTGATTTACATACAATAAAAATTTATTAGGATTAATTAAGTTGTACATATTGATACATAAATGACATACATAAATGACATACTATTATTACATAATGGCTCTAACGATACCCGTTAGAGGTTTATATTCCATTACACTGTCATGAATAACCAAACAATAAACACGAGTATTTTTTGGGAAGTTGGCGTGACTCATGAACTCCACCTTAATGTCCACCGTTGAAGACTTGATTGACTCGTTCTGGTGCTGACAGTCAATCACAAATAGAGCTCTGTCTTTAAACTCGTCATAATTCAAGATAGGCTCCGACATGTTTTTATAACAGAAGTTTTTTTGAAAATCTGTATACATGTTATAGGCTTCTGCATATTTCGATTTCTCAAAATCCATATTCATAGATTCATAAGGGTAGCATTCTGAATTTAGAAACACTCTGAGGTCCAACATACCAATGTTATCGAAATAGTCTGACCTCTTCTTCACGTTATCCTTACGATCTGTTTGAAATGCTATAATCACATATCGAGGTCTTTCCAAGTTGGTTGCAGTTTTAACAGCCCACACATCTCTGTTGATATCTCTGAGTGCTGGTAACTCATATATGTCCCATTTGCGGTATGCGAGAAATATAGAGGTGTCTTTGGCTATTTTATCCATCAGTTCCAATTTCATTTTATCATTGGGAAATACATGTTTTACCTTTAAAAACATATTGGTTACGGTAATTTTTGCTCGTGCCGTACCTGTGCTGTAATAGCCGTTGGAATCGTTTCGACTTCTTGTAAAGCGGAAAGTATGTTTGCCACAGAGAACTCCTTTGAAATGATGAAAGAAACTGAAGAGGAACCAGACAGGTATGAGCATGTGAAACTTGTTATCATTTAAGGTGATGTGCTCCGACGACACATTCAGACCGGCGTTGCTAAGAGATTGGGCTTCATTCTTACTGAACGATAGCAGACTTTTGATGATGGTTGTGGTGTATGGGTCTCGCACTCGTTCCACTTCCTTGTTATTTAACTCATAGGTCATTGATTCAAACAGAGCTGCTCCTCCATTATTTGACAGATAACAAGCACCAGAGCACCTTCGATTATTAGAGCTGACTCGGCCAGACATACGAACGCATCTTGTTGGTTGATGGCTATTTCAATTTCATCGCTGTTACCAAACGATTTAGTTGGTGAATAGTAAGAGCGCAGCTCTTCTCGATCGATGCCATCATCAAACACGGGTTCTTTGAATATTTCTAGTTTTGACGACATGATAACCCAGGCTTTGCAGG
The DNA here is from genome assembly GCA_964006375.1 of Tillus elongatus. Lineage (NCBI taxonomy): Eukaryota > Metazoa > Arthropoda > Insecta > Coleoptera > Cleridae > Tillus > Tillus elongatus. Next base: position 106,839,206 of record OZ023268.1, on the reverse strand, counting down.
AACTCAATATTATCGGGACGAAGCGTACCCTTTGACGTGTCTGACTCAACTGAATTTGATGTGGTAGATGCACTTGCTTTTATATCCTTGAAGACCAACATACTAAGCAACTTTTATAAGTTTTAAGCGAACAGACACCTCTTCACCTTGAAAGTTGACAGGAACTGAATCTTGGTCGACGATGTCGATGCTTATATTGGAAATCTCTTGCTTGTTCACCGGCAAGTAAATTAAATTTTTAGGTTCTATGTCGATTGCGTAGCCAGGATCAACCATCGGAGCAAACTCATACAGCGTATGTGAGGGTTGTCCGTTATAATAGGAACCAGACACAATATTGGTTTCGATGCGAATCTGTCTAACATCCACTATATCAACAGGTAAATCAGATTCATAAAAGGTGTCCGGCTGAAGAACTTGTTTTGAAAAGCCCAACATTCGCCCAATCGAACCATCAAATTCAAAACTGACATTTGTATAACACTTTAGTCTACATTTGATGGTGTTCGGATTAGGTCTCAGAATCAGAGCCTGTTGCTTTTGTTCGTGTGTTGCTGTAGCACCAACAAGTTCATTTTGAAGTAACTCTTCCAAGTGTGTTATTTCATAAGCACCGGTGGGTATCGTGATGGTTCGCCAACCGGTTCCTTCTTTTACATGAAATTTGTTTTTACCTTCATAGATGTTGGGTATGTTGTTGTAGGTGTGAAAGCCTATCAAGGCAACAGCATAATTACCATCCAAAACAATTGGTGGATGGTAGTCTGACGACAGATGGGAGCTGCGGTCTTTCAACACAAAGGTGTGCGCCATGACTGATACACACAGGCTACTGTTTAAGGCTTTTATTTAAAAATTTTAAACATAAGTGACCACAATTATAAGTATTATATTTCTGATACACATCATGATTGTACATTAGAGTAGAGTCTTTAAGGTAACGCTGCAGCTCAACTGGTGGCTTCAAGTTTCCATATGAGTCAAAGTACACGGCTGTGTCACCACGTTTCTTAACTGCAACCCAATGACTGCCAGGTTCCTTGTTTGTTTGCAAATTCATGATAAGTGATTCATTCTTGCGTGGCCCATTCGATGGCAAAGTATCTCGCATGTATACACCTCTAAAATATGGAATTTTCATTTTACCAGCAAATTTCATAAGGTCTTCATTTGTTAGAGGTCTTGCTGGTAAACATCTTACTCGTTTTTTGGTTTCTGCAGATACAACCCATAACCGGAGCGCTGTTTCTTGAGATACATGCCTTTGCCCAGTCTCTTGCATTTTGGCTTAAATTTCAAGCCACTCCCTCTACTACCCATCGCGATGGCTTCCATTGTTTTGTTGTGCCGTTCTTCCTCCTCTAGTTTCTGTTTCGCAGACTTGGCATCGTTCACGGCTTTGGCAATACCTGCAGCACCACCACCCAGAGCTCCTAGTGCTGACAGCCCACCAAATATCAGAGGCAACAGCGGAAGGAAGCCTCCACTTTTAGGTATTGGAATAACTTGAGGTTTCTGCACATTCTTACGTCCACCAATGTTTCTAACGATTGTATGAGCTATATCAAATACGGCGTTCGCTGTTGGAATAAGATTTCTATCTTTTATAACTTCCTCAATCAGACTTAGTATGTTTTTAAAGGGAACCTTCTTCTTTGGCTTCGAGTTGATTACATAAAACCCCTCATCAAGTTTTCTGTTAACTTTCATGGTGTTTGTAACGCCCCGCAACGTTTCAGCAAAACCTGTATCTGTCTTTGTTAATAACAGCCCTCACTCTGTGACACCAACATGCATACTGACTGGGTGTCTCACTTGCATTCATATATATACACACCCAAATAAAATATAGTTTAGTTTAAGTTAAGATGCGTACCAGCAAACACGCTTCTGCCTTACCCATTACAAATATAGACGATGTTGTTACGGACACAGCTCAACAACAACTGAGGCATGGTCCTCTCTTTCCAAACACCGTTCGCTGTATCATATGTGGTCCCAGTGGGTGTGGTAAAACTAATGTCATGCTGAGTTTGTTGTTTGAAGCAAACGGTTTAAAATTTGATAACGTGTATGTGTATTCAAAGTCTCTGTATCAACCGAAATACAAGATGTTAAAGGAGGTGATGAATGCAACAAAAGGTGTTGGTTACTATCCTTATAGAGAAAACAATGAAATATTAGATCCGGCAGATGCCAAGGACAACTCTGTGTTTATATTTGATGATGTAGCTTGTGACAAACAAGATAAAATAAGAGCATACTTCAGTATGGGCAGACATAAGAATATTGATTCATTCTATCTCTGTCAAACATATACACGAATACCCAAACATCTGGTACGTGACAACACCAATGTTATTGTGTTATTCAAGCAAGATGAAACCAATTTAAAACATGTGTACGACGATCATGTGACCACCGATATGGACTTTAAACAATTTAAAACTATCTGCCACCAATGCTGGAAAGATAATAAGTATGGTGTGTTGGTGATTGTGAAGGAAAACGATGTACACAAAGGTCGATATAGAAAAGGATTCGATAGATATATATTATTCTAACAAACGATGATAGACAGGACAGTCAGCTGTCTAACACAGGTGTCTAACACAGATGTCATACAGGTGTCTAATACAGCTGTCATACAGCTGTCATACAGCTGTCTAACACAGCTGTCTAACACAGCTGTCTAACACAGCTGTCTAACACAGCTGTCTAACACAGCTGTCTAACACAGCTGTCTAACACAGCTGTCTAACACAGCTGTCTAACAAGACAGCCAGACATCGTGATAAATAAGAAGGCATGTACCATGAAGGAGTCAGTATATGTTAAACCACCACACAACCTGTATCGCTCAAACAAATTATTAGACCAGCTGGTAATACCGACCAGTTGTAGCACAATGGAAGTACTGGGTAAGGAAGAGCGAAAAGTTAAGAAAAGGATTTTACAACTTGCTGACAATATTCGAAAAAAACATTTAATGCTTAAACTTAACAGAGCCGAGAATGATGATGCTCTGCAACGTTTATATAAACCACTTGTTGAGCCCCTAAGTGAAATATCTAAAAACACAGCAGCACAGCAGCAGCCCCAGCAACAACCAAAGGCTGAACAAATCAAAGAAGAAGCGGTACCAGAAACGAAACCCCAAGTACAGTTCCTTAAAGACCATGAAGTTTTTGAAGCTGAACCTAGGGAAGAGGCTGAGGAGACAAGTTCCGATGAGGATATCCCAACATTTGAAGAGCTTGAGGCAGACCTACAAACTGTCACATCCAACCCTGCATATCAAGAATTTTTGGAGCAATATCCTGAACGAGTTCGATATTATGTAGACAAGTATTTTACTGAACCACCAAGGCTCGCTACTATTGATCAAACGTATGGTGCTCGCTACGCTAAAGATACCGGTAGCTGGAGTCTTGGCAATAAACACTTGGATTTTACTGATAATGACATTCGACTAGGTCAACGGAGATATCCGCAAACACAAGGTCTGCTAGAATTGATATTTATGAAAACACCTAGAGGGTATACCTATGACGATCTTCAACACTATAGAGATATTCTAGAAGCAACTAGTGTGCATAAAATGAACTATGATCCTAACGCACGAACCAAGGGTTGTTCCTCTGAAAAGTATCTGACTCTAATAAAACCGGTGATAAATCCACGAGGTCGTAGATCCTCAACTCCTCAAGGTTTTGGTTACGACACACATCATAACGCAGAACAAAAAACTGAACCTAGAGCTCAGAATGTAAGCAGCAACACTAACAACTATATGCTACAAAATAACAAACAAATAGAATATGTCTATTGGGATGACATAAATGAGCTGGTTGATAGACTTAGACTTTTAGTAGCTTCCCAGGCTGCTGGTAATAATGCTCATAACAATGAAATTCAGTCAATCATTGAAGAACTGAAGGAGGTTGGTGTTATCGCCTAGTATACCTACATATATCAAAGATATACCTACCTTAGTGCTTAGTATAAAAATGTCTATCGATAAGTTCGGACGTTCCCAATCCAATAAAGGTTCTAAGTTTAAAATTATTGAAAGAGAGATTTTCCCAAGAACTACTAGTGGTGATTTTGATTTGCAAAACCATAGATTGTGTAACATAGCTGATCCAGTCGATGCAACAGATGGTGTAAATAAAAAATTTGTTGATGTATGGATAGACGACTATCAGAAGAACAAAGATGAGGTAACACAAAGAATCATTGCCATACTACTTGAAGCTGTACACAAACCTGAGTTGGAAGATTTAAAAAACGAATTTGAAAATAAATTGAAAATTTTAGCTAAGAACATAACTGCTCAAGTTTTAAAAGATGTTGATGTGTTAAAGAATAATAAGCTAAAGAATAAGCTGGGAGAAATAGACGGTAAACTAAAAGATTTACATGATAAGTGGATACTTTTAAATCCAACATCGCCATGAGACGCAAAACTGTTGAGAGGAAGAACTACAAACGACTAAACAAACAGACATCTATCTGGTTGAACGCATCTTGAGGAAGAAAGGCAAGCAGCTCTATGTAAAATGGCTGGGTTTTGATAAATCTCAGAATTCTTGGATAAATTCAGATGATGTTAAATAAGCTTATATATTTAATGTATTAATGTACTTAGAATAAAATAAAAGTCTTTATTAAAATAATGTTATTTTATTTTTTCATCTGGTTACATACAATTAAGCTAAGTGAACAATTACAATTTATATCGTAAATCAATAATATCCTGAATAAACTTCTCCTGAGGTACATCTGCTATCTGTAGATCGTTTCTCTTCGCCTTGAGGTATTCGACTTCGGTCTTTATTCTGTTAAAGAGATTTACAGAATTTGGATCATACAACATGTTTAAAACTACTTCGGAATCAGGGTGTTTATTTTTAAAGTTCTTGACAGCTCTTTTAAAACTTTTCTTCTGAGTCCTTACAGCATGATATGGATAGGTAGTATCCTTCTCATTTCTTGAAAGCAAACCAAAAACACAAAGTTTTCCAGGGTTGCTTGGTTTTGGAGATATATCTTCTAAATGTTCTGTGATTTTAGCATTTGTTTCTCGCATACGCTGCACTTCATCATCTATCTCCATTAATTTCACTTCAATTTCTTTGAGGTTATCCTTGTATTTTTGATTAAATTCACTTACGAAAAAATCAAAAATAATTTGGTTGCACTTTTCATAGAAACTATTGGATATCCAACAAGCCAAATTTAATATCAAATCTTTACAGACATATGTACCAGATATCAAGTTGTTTTCAGTCTGTGTTCCACCAAAGTCCACCAAGTATGTAGCGGTTGTAGGTGTTAGTTGAGATGTTGCTTCCAGCACATCTAGGGGGCCGGAATTCCGGCCCCCTAGATGTGACTCTAAGTGGACACCTTCGGTTGAAATATTTAGGTAATCGGTATTCTGGCTACCTAAATGTTTCTTCGCCTGACCGTTGTAATAGGTAATCAACTCTTTAGTTTTCTTATTTTCCAACCAATGTCTGAATCTTTTCTCACCATCTTTACACAGCTTAGTCGCATTAAAATAACCAGTGTTTTTATCAATAATTAATTGAAAGTCTCCAAATAAACCATACCAGAAGTTGTCTTTAATTTGCTGGTAGCACACATCATTTAATGTAGCCATTTTAAACACACTACTGAGCACTTGGATACGTTAGAGTTAACTGAAGCACGTCTTACCTCTACGATAACTAAATTTTGAATGAGTTTAACAGTGTGTAGTGAACAATTTACATGGATGATGTCATCCTTTCGGTTTGTACTAGACAAGCTCAAACACGAGTAATGGGGGTGATTGAACAGATATAACACAAGATAACATTCACCAAGGTCATCAACTGACACGTTATTTACCCTAAGCGGGCCTCTCTCTTGCGTATATTAAACAGATACACAGACAAGTTCAAACACAAATAATGGGGTGATGTCATTCAACGGAAATTACACTAGATAACAACCGTACAGACAAAACTCAAACAGGTTTGTGGAACAGGTTTGTGGATGATGTCATACTTCTAACGGCTGTATTCTAGACAAGCTCAAACACGACTGGCCAGGATATTAAATGCCTCGAGCAAGATAACCACTGAAAAATAAGATCTTGGAGACGACCTGGCCAAAGTTTCCTAGACGGGTCAATGACCTTAGAATACATTGGAAGCCATCTTGGACGCCATCTTGGGGGCGTGGCTGGGCGCCGGGGCTGGCGCCGGGGCGTGGCGCCGGGGCTAGGCGCCGGCGCCGGCGCCAGGCGCCAGGGCGTGGCTAGGCGCCGGCGCCGGCGCCGTGACGTCACTTCCTGTCTGTCCCAAGTGACCCCCTACCTACTAATAGAGTGATTTAGCTTATATTAAAAGTTAGAACAAATTACTTAATTTAATTAGAAACAGTAAACAATAAGGTAAAGAAGGGTAAGCAAAAACATGATTTCTAACATAAAGACTTGTACATTACTTTGGATTTCAAACTCAAACAAAACAATTGGTAAACAGGAAATATACTCAACAAAAAATACACTAGAAAGCTGAACATAAGAATAATTCCTACGATTCATGCATTGATGCTGATTGTATGCATGCAGAAGGGGAAGAAGAACCCCCCAAGGCGAAGCGGGTATCTACCCGCTCACCCAAAAACACGGGGGTTCTTCTTCCTCTTACGCATGCATACAATCACCTTCAAAGCATAAAGGACAAGAAAAATTTCTTGCGAGTAACGGGGCGAATATAGGTAGACGGGGATTAAAGGAGGCATTGCTGCAAAATGTGAAAAACGCATCTTTTTGAAGTCCGACGAAGTATTTTTTCAGCATTTTCCGCTCATATAAATTTACTTTCCGCCCAGCACCCCTATTCATTCTTGGTCCATTAACTTTCCTGTGGGTTGTTTGCAACAAATTTGTCTTGTGGTTTGTGGATCCAAGGTGGGTTCTAAGCAGGTTTCTGGAAAAAAATTCTAAATACCCGCCGTGCAGTAAACTGCAAATTCACCGAAATTACATTCCACTTCGTCGCCTGTAATGTCTTTTTCAGATAATATAAATACAGCACTAAGTGAAATAGGTTCACTTGCATTTTTATTTCGTTCTTATTCTTATATTACATATATAAGCGCACAAGATAAGTTTAATTAAGAGTTTGTTGGGTGTGGGGGTGTGGGGGGTGTGGGGAGCTAATTAACATTGTGGCAACACAAAATTGAAAAGTAGAGAAGTTATTTAGGGCGCGATAATAGTTAAAAACTTGATTTCATCATCATGTCACAGTATTATTCTGATCATAAAAAAATACTTCTAACCGTATGCACACAAAGATTAGTAAAATACATTTATAAAATCTAATTGAGGCTAATAGTTTAGTAATTTGTTAAGAGCTTATGAGATGTGATGAAACGTCAAAGTCACTGTATCGCAGCATAATATAATTATGTTGCGACTGTACTCACCCCATGTCGCATGCGCGTGACAGTCCAAAAATAGGTAGCCGCATTATCATATCCCTCGAGTAATTGTATCATGTACAAAACCTAAATTTGAGGCTAAATTTCCAAGTTGATATTGACAATTGACAATAAATGACATTACCACAGAATGATAAATGACAGCGGCGCTCCAGCAGGAACGCAGTCTAACAACATTGTCAGATGAAGTAAATTAGGATTGGAGTGATAAACTAAAAATCATGAGAAATGGGTAATTCGAAATTTGCAGGTACTAAATACAGCTATGGATTACAGTAATTTTTAACTAACTGCTGAAATTAAATTTTATAACATGTTTTTTTAAATCAGAAGTTGTAAAAATGTGAGGTGTTTATACATGAAAGGCTTAAATACATGAAATTTCTGAAGATCCGGCAACCCTGGTAAGCAACGGCTACATCTTGACATCTTGCAATGATTGTAACTTTCATTGTTCAGATTACTGTCTACGATATATTTAAATACCATAACAGTAGAGGTAACGTCACCTATCACCCAATTTAAAGAATGGGATAACAAAAGCTGATTATAAATGTAATTTTTTATAAGTTTTAATATAAGGCTAAATCACTATAATATATTATATATTATTATTATAAAAATTCAATACCATAACGCACTTGCTGCGTCCCGAACTTTTTTATAGTTTAGATAGGTATGTAAAATATTTGTGTGTGTGTGTGTGTTTTTTTTTTTGGCTGGTGAAACCTTAAAGGCGAAACTCGTTGCTAGCGCTGAACGGCTATGTAATTTCGGATGCTGCACCTCTGTACCGTAAATTTGTGTTGTCATAGCAAAAGCCTTTACCTACGCCCGTAGTTAGTATGAATAGATTTCAAAAAGTGCGACGATTCAAACCTACGATCAGCATCGATAAATAGAATCTGGAGAACCCAATTCCTCACAATACAGTTTTCAGACCTGACGATAGTTTCGCTAACAAAGGTAGCGTCATCAGATGAATGTATATTATTCAAGTTATTGGGATTAATATTATTGATCCCTCTGATGACGCCAGCTTTGTTAGCGAAACGCTCGTCAGGTCTAAAAACTGTAGTGTGATGATTTTCCAAATTGAACTTATAGGACTACACAAACTTATGGAAGTAAAGGCAATGAATTTGAGTTGTTTTTCTGTAGACCTCATTGTTGTATATGAAAATGTATTACCATAATGAAGGTACTTCCTACGTCAGGACATTTTAGCATTTATCTTTTACATTCCCAATCCAGGTCATTGTCATCATTTTTTTCATCATATATTTAGCCAGTTTGCTAATAGAAAGAAATCCCTTGCAAATGAACTTGCTGTACGTAGACAATACAGTGATCAAGAGCCACAAAAAGCTAATAAATGAGTGGAAGTTTGAAGGCTGCCGCGTTTAGTATAAATCATCATGTCCGTATTACACTTGGGGACACATTTTTTATCCACTTCGTTCCCTCTGTTACAACATTTTCCCCATTTCAATTTCATTTTCACATAGTAGGCGCGAGAAGAATTATAACAGCCCCGGCATCAATATAATATGAGCGAGGGGGAGCCTGATGAAACATTACACCAAATATTTTTGAAATTTTTCTTAGTTACGTGTTATTTATATCATTAGCAAATATAGTCATTGTTTTCACTTAATTGATTTATATGGGGTAATTTATAATTAACTGACATCTTTGTATATAAATCAGGAGAGTTGTTGTAACAGACAGCACATATGTCCTAATTGAGTTATTTACAAATTTTTATAAGAACAATAAAGGCGTGATGATTAAGAATTTTTTTAAACAATAAAGAGATTTTATAACTAAAAACGTCTGGACGCAGCAAGTGCATTATGGTAGCGAATTTTTATACAAATGTTTTAGTGAATTTTCATTAAGAAAAATAGAGAGGTGTCGATGATAAGATTTTTGAAAATTTTCTTCAAATGAGCGCGAAGTAGGGCCCCTAGAACCCAAATCCACAGTCAGTTGAAAAGTTTATATATATACCAAACTGTACCTGGACAGCAAACTTCCTCTCCAACCGGAGCATTTCTGTTGTTGTGGATGGCCATTCCTCTAAACTATATCCAATTAATGCAGAAGTTCCTCAAGGTTCAGCTTTAGCCCCTACTTTGTTTCTTCTCCACATCAATGACCTCCTCTCTAGCACATCCAACCCAGTTCACAGTTACGCGGACGACAGCACCCTCCACTCAAATATACAATATTCTAAGCCTGTCTCTTTAGCCCAATTAAATGAGGATCGCAGACTCATGGAGGGTTCTGTCTCCGTGGATCTCCAAAAAATATTAGACTGGGGAAGTAGAAATCTTGTACAATTCAACCCCACCAAATCTCAGTATTGCTTTCTTTCTCATAAAAGATACACCAGCCCTAGACCCATCACAATGAACAACCAAGTTATTCAAAGTAATGAGTCATATTCACTTGTTGGCATTTCTGTGGATCGAAATCTCAATTGGCACCAAAATGTCACAACAATTGCAGCTAATCTCTATACCTTATATACTTCACAAATAAGACCAAACCTCGAATACTGCTCCCACATCTGGGGTGCTGCTGCCGCTTCTACACTCGCTATCCTGGACTCCATTCAAAATAGAGCTCTACGTCTCATTGGTAATCCTACCCTCACCCACAGGCTAGCATCCCTTGCCCACCGACGTGCCGTTGGTGACCTCTCTCTCTCTCTTATAGATATCTGCACGGGCACTGCTCAGAGGAGCTTTCTTCCATAGTTCCTTCACCTGCTTCCCCCAACATATCTACCAGAGGAACACAGCGAATGCACCCTTTTACTGTCCAGGTCACCAGACATAGAACATCTTGTTATGCTGGCTCTTTTGCCCGAAGACTTCCAAGTTGTGGAATTCCTTGCCGGCGCATGTATTTCCTTCTCCTTCGAACCTCCAAACATTCAAGTCCAGAATTAACAAGTTGCCTCTTTCATCCTTGTCGACAACCACGGTACGATAGTATTTAGGCTGTAAGCCCTCGTGGTGTGTTGTTGAAATTAAAAAAAAATGACGTCTACTATTTCATCTATTCTATGTACTACTTTATTTCGAAAGATATTTGATATAAAATTGAAACGTCAGTCGCTTCAAGTAATCGTTCTGTTCAAGGCATTGTTAAGCCAAATCAAACTTGGTGTGGAAAATATTAACTTCACTAACGAAGAAAGTTAGATATGGTTGATTTAGGGGGAATGTGAACGAAACCGTGCTGCTCTATTATATATATATATATATATATATATATATATATATATATATATATATATATATATATATATATATATATATATATATATATATATTTCTACATGATATTGACATTTGTCAAACTAAAGTAATTTTTATCTCCTACAAATTTAAACATTTTGGTGAAAATATGGGTTGCTTGGAATGAATAGCAGTTAGAAAGATATTATGGAATAGTAGAGACTTATGGTAAATGAAGGTGATGGTTAAAGTGTTAGAAGGTGCGAAATAGAACAGAAAAAAGAATTTAAGTTTGGTACGTCAAAATCTGAAGTTTATTGAATTTGGTGTCGGACTGTGAAACTATTTAGGATTCAACCTTCTAAATTATGTTATATGATACAGCACAAGTCGCATAAGACTTATTGTATTAACATAATGTATAATTTTTGCCAATAAACAATAATAATAATAATAATAATAATATTAATAATATATATATATATATATATATATATATATATATATATATATATATATATATATATATATATATATATATATATAATACTTTCTTGAAGACGCCACCCATCATTTTATTTTATTTTCATTAATATGATTAACGAGATTTTGGATCAAAACATCATAACGTAGCAACGTATTTTTATTTGTAGTTGCGATGAATTCTTGTAAATGAATTCCGTTTTTTCTTGTGTCTGATGACGCTGTCAAACAGCGAAACCGGCCACAGAGAAGAAAACAAACATTTGTGTACCCAGAGAAATTAGTAGTTTTTTAATCAGTCAGGTCAGGTCAGGCCAGTGCACAATTTTATGATATTAACTTAAACCTTCTAATAAAATATAGACATCAAAAAAGGAAAGTTTTTGAGTGACATTTCAGCAACCATATAACTATGGTAAATATAATTAGGAGGGAACAGTAGTGAAAACTGTATTTTTACAAACACGATAAACTTATTTGAATATGAAAACCAATAATTAACTGTCTTCAGTATATATACAATTACTATCATTATTGTTATGGTATGGCTGGACTTAAATGAAAGATAATGTTAACATATTGATAATAAATCATTTAACACCCCCGCCAATAGCTCTGAGCAGCTTTTGCGGGAGAGGTTACATTTAACACACCACGAACAAATATCCAAATAAACACAAACAGAAGCTGCCCGTGCAGTGCATTCAGTATGCTGACGACATTTGTTTATACATTAATGGTTATTCATATCAATATTGTGTCAATAAACTTGAGTCTATTATGTCAATTTTAAATAAGTGGCTCTTTGAGCAAGGCTTTGAACTTAGTCCTCAAAAAACTTGCGTTATGTTTTTTACTAGGCATAGATTAAGAATAAGCAATACAATAAGACTTCAAAATTGTGATATTCCAATAGTTAAAGAATATAAATATCTGGGTGTTATCTTTGATATGAAATTGTTGTGGACTTCGCATATCAAATATATTAAGGGAAGGTGCGAACGAGGAATGAACTTACTAAGGTCAGTTTGTAATTCAACGTGGGGTGCAGATGTTAAGATATGTCTAATGTTTTATAGATGTTACATTAGGTCGATTATAGATTATGGTTGCGTCGTATATGGATCTTCTTCAAACTCTAATTTAAAAATAATAGATCGCATACAAACGCAAGCAATTAAAATATGTATTGGTGCGATGAAATCATCACCAAATAATGCGGTCCTGATGGAAAGCCAGGAACCACCGATATACTTAAGAAGGGCATTTTTGGCCAAAAAACTAGTTATCGAATGGCGACACTATTGTCCATTACGTTTAAAGGTGTTATATGGGCTTCTTCTTGAATGATTGTCTAATACTTATTGGTCAAAAAAAATACTCCACCATTGGTTGATGCATACGACAATACAATGCACTTTGCTAACGCGATTGTTCCAAAAGACAAAATCCCAATATTTACCCTACTATATCCAAAAATGCACAAAATGGATATAATATTTCCAAATTACACCATTTTCCCATCTCTAAATTGTTCTATACTTAAAGCAACATTGGAAAAGTTTGACAAATATACACAAATATATACAGATGGTTCAAAATCGTTATCTGGGACAGGCTGTGCTTTTTATTTCCAAGACGGTAGATACCAAAAAATAAAATAAAATAATATAGCATCTATTTACACTGCGGAGGCATATGCCTTGTACGAAGCTCTTCAATGGTCAATTGAAAACAAAATTAAACATACGCTAATTTTATCAGATTCCAAATCAGTTCTGCTTTCACTTAAAAATTACACAAAACATGGCAAAAAACCAGTAATATGTGACATTATCAATCTGTATCACTCGATAGAGGATGGTGGTAGTCGAGTCATATTTATGTGGATAAAAGGGCACACGGGACTAGCAGGCAACGAAATAGCTGACAAACTAGCTAAAGAATCTATTGAAAGTCCAAAGAAAATAATAAACTGGATTACTGCTGACGATGTAAATAAAAAAAAAATGAAATAAGGGAAACATGGGAAAGTGTTTGGCATGTTAGCAAAACAACTAATCGATATACACTTATTCATCCAATGTTACCTAAAAAAATTCCACATATTGACGAATTTCTTATGCCAAGGTACTATACTACTATAATTACTAGAATGAAGCTGAATCACGGCTGCTTTTCACAACACCTACATAAAATAGGCATTAGTAACAATCCTTATTGTACATGTGACAACAGTTACCTAGGAAGTTTAGAACACCTCATGTTTCAGTGCAGTTTGTATAACCCGATAAACGTAAATAACTTGGAAATAACTCAAAGATGCAGGAGTAGAGTGTCCTGTTAACTTAGCAACACTTATTTGTACAAATAGCCTGAAAATCTATAATATACTTATAAAATTCATTCGGCATACAAACATCAAAATTTAGTTTTGCTATTTCTCTATATGTGTATTTTAGTATTAGCCTTAGTTAAGAATAATATTAATATAAATTTAGGTTTCCTACTGTCTCACCTATTGTTTTTTATCCCATGTCATTAGCTGTCCAGTGTTGTTTGTTAAAAAAAATGCCCTGAAGGACACCTGGGCGAGAAGCGAGTATCCTTTGTTTCTATCCTTAATAATAAGTAAGAACACAAACATTTATATTTTGACAAATTGATATGTTAGAAGATAAAAATTGCTTATGCTATAGCCATTTAGAAATAGTCATATTCTGTAAGAGCTTACACATAAAGGTACGTCTATCGCTTTAACCCTCCCTATTGCTGTAAGTATTGATATCCATGCTGCAAATTATAAATATATTTGAAGGAGAATCGCTTTTTATAACAATGTATAGATATAGCAATGGTACAAATTTACTGCAGAGTTTTGTGGCCAATGGACGTAAAGTCCGAAGCCAATTCCAAAGCTGCCCCTACCGGAAATCGAACACGAGCGTTAGTATGCGAACATGCCTTTAACAACAAAAAGATGGTAAATACTTTCAGCATGCTTGTTAGGTTTTACAATGTGGTAAAAGGGCATTTGAATGACATTGATTAACAGATTAATTGTAATTTAATTAAATTGAGTATCATATTCGAATTGGCCATTGTTACATAATAATGTTTACTACTAAAACGTGTAGTGATCAATTATTAATTTGTAATTTAAATATCTCATAATCAGCGATGTTGGTCATTAATTAATATTAAACTGAAGTGAATTACACACCCTACATAATAGAACAATGTACAATAATTAAATGCATTTTGGTAGCGCGTTTTCATAAAAATCTTCTACTATTACTATTCTACTAATTACGTCACGCCATTCCCATAAAGGCAGAGCCAAAGCCAACGCTATTTCCTAACTTGCGCGTTTTGTTCTGACATGCTATTTTTGCTTCTTTTACATCTACAGAGTGACATCAACTGATGTCACTATGATAAACGTTTGTAGCAAGTTGCGAAAGAACGAACCAACAACGAAGTTACCGAATTTTTTTAAAAATTAATTGTCCAATCTACAAATAAAAATAAGAGTTTTTTACCTAATAAGCCGCACGAAACATTAATACCAAATCTGTCTTGCAATCGTCTTTCTTCCTTTAGATGGGGATTTTCATTTGCCCAATATTGCCTATTATGGCGATTATACACACCACAATTTGTAAATCTGGATTCATCAGTCAATATTATTTTCAAATGAAAATTTTCATCTTGCTGACATTGTCCTCGCTGCAAAATTGAAGTCGCTTAGGGTAATCGTCAACATTTAAGCCTTGTACGATTGTTATGTTTTATTCAAAATACCTCGAAAACGAAAAGAGGCTGGGAAAAATACAAGTCATATTTGGAACGAGCATGAAATTAGGCAAAACACTGCTATTTTAACCGTCTCCCTATCTCTAATAACGGAGATAGCGGTCTCTTCATTAGTGAATTTTTTCTATGCAAATTCACTAATAAAAAGTATAGATAACTTTATATGTGAAGACAATATATATATATATATATATATATATATATATATATATATATATATATATATATATATATATATACATATATATATATATATACATATATATATATATATATATATATATATATATATATATATATATATATATATATATATATATATATATAGTCTTGAGCTACATCTAAAAATATTTCTACAATCACAGGTGGCCCATAAGTCGTTGCTGACACACTCTTGCTTTTTTTTAATCGCATACGGCTTATGTTATTGCATTTTTGCATTTTCCATCAAAATATAATGCATCTTTGTAAGGAAATAAATTCGGGACGCAGCAAGTGCGTTATGGTAGCGAATTTTCATTAAATGCTTCAAATTTGAATAGATCAATTTGCTATTTACCTATAAGGTTGACCAACAAACCATTTTTTTCGGGAACACCTTAAGTTTACTTTTGGAAACTTTTGTACATTTTCAAACAATAAAGTTATATCGATGAAACATGGCACATTGCTTCTACTATATAGGTTATACTGGTAATCAAATTTGATGCTTGCTTTCTTAAAAAAAAACACATATTTGCTATTAAAAACATTTTAATGAAAATTCACTACCATAACGCACTTGCTGCGTCCAGACTTTTTATCTCTCTGATGACGCTTATTAGCGACACGATCGTCAGGCCTGAAAACTGTATTGTGATGAAATAGGTTATTAAAATGGCACTAATCTTCACTTAGTTTGGCAGTTGGTATAAAACGGCCTGAATGTTATAAAGATATACACGTTTTGTTAAATGATTATCTTCTTCAAAGTTTTATTATAGGTTACAGATCTGTGCTTCTTTTGTTTGATCGAATAAACATTGCATTGGAATAGAAATTCAACATGTAAATCAAACAACTGGAATGTAGCTCTCTCTTAAAACTTTCAACTAGGCAAAACAGTTATTTTATTTGTCAAACATTAACGTATTTCGAAGCAACTTGATCAGTATCATTATTAAATTGTCATACCTTTTCCATTATATCCTCCGTCATAAACTTTCCAATTAACATTAAAACATTCACAGCGATGACTTACAACACGCTGTTTCTTGACATTTATCTGTAATGAGGATAGAAATTGCTTGTCTGCTGCACGAAAGACGACCCTAAAAAACTACAATGGCGCACGTTTGAATTTTCCGGTGATAAACTGGTACTCAGATCCAGTAAGTCTGCTGTTTACGACTGTTACGTGATTTAAAATAAATGAGTATATCTGCAGCAGCAAACTGAACTCAACAACAGTTTGTTCCATCGTAAATAAGCCACTAGGCCGGCAATAAGGACCGACGACTCGTCATATACTTTCAGAGACAACAGTCGCATAGATTCTCTCTTGATAAACTACCACATGACGAAACGAAAAACGCAGAGAAAGAAGCGATGGCATAGTTAAAGTATTTGCATCACATTAAATTGTAAATTTGGGAATATGGGAGCTACGAAACATGGAAGACGAGTTACATAAAGTTCCGGTATTATTTTGTACTATACAGGTTGGCTCAAATTCGAGCCTCATCATTGGTATCTCGGAAACTGCAAGAGATACAACGTCGGTTAAATTATGGCAAAGTTGCGTAATTTGATGCTCAGCAAAACGCAGTTTAGAAAATTAGAAATTTCCGAATACTTCCGGTGATAATCCGAAAAAACCGAAACCTCATAAAAACTTTTATTTTTTCTGGAGTTATTTGAAAAGATATAACAAAATGAATTACACTTCGTCAAGGTCACTTTTCCTTTCCTACAAGATGGAATTTTCAAATTTGAAATCTGATGTTTCGTCTTTTAGAAACCATCAACTCCATTTTTTCAAGTACACGGCCCTGGATTTTTTATTTCATATTTTGTTACCTTTGGACTACTTCAAAACAAAGCCTTATCACAACTTTTGAATTTCAAACGTTTTGATAACAAAAAATGACATTTTCAGTATTTCTTGAAAATATTTAATACTTACTTAACTTTTAAAATGGACAAATTAAAAAACCTAAAAAGTAAATGCTCGAATAAGCCCCCTTGGACTTCTATGTATTTTCGCATGTCTTCGCAGATTGTTCGTAACAGCCCGGTGGATTATTCTTCCTCTTGCTCGTAGAGTTGTGAATTCTAACACTAACTTTTGGCGAAAAATGTTTATATCATTCGGAAAAGTATCCTTGAGTAAGCGATTTTTCAAGAATCCCTATGAAAAATAATCCAGCTGGGACAAATCAGGACTTCTGACAAGCCAGCGCACCACTCCTTGGTTTCCAATCCATTGATTGGGAAATGTTTCATTAAGAAACTCGGTTACTGCCCTTCCATTATGGGGTGGTGCACCATTCTGTTGCCACCACAGCTGCCGCAGCATATTCAACGGTTCTTCTTCAAGCGCATCGAATATATAATTATGGATTAAATTAAGATACCGTTCAGTATTTAAGTTTCCATCATAAATAATTGGCCCTAATATTTTGGTTCGATACATTCCAATCCAAACATTGAATGATTTTCGTCCCTGTCTTCGAACTTGCCGATTTTGGTACGGATTTTCTACTGCATAATAATGCTCATTGTTTCTAAGGCCGCTTGTGGAAAAATTACATTCATCTGTCCAGATGATTTTATTTAAGAAACCATCATCAATTGGAGAATTCAAGCCTCCCGTCCCTGTCTCCTGGTTTTAGTTCTTGGCAAACATGAAGTTTATAGGGATGATACTTACGTTTTTTGAAAACCTTCTGAATTCGGCTTCTAGTCATATTCAGATCTAAAGCAAATTGCCGTGTTGAACCACGAGGATTTTCCGTAACCTTTAACAAAACGTTTTGGTGAAATATCTTTGACATGTTATCGCAAAATATAATAGTAATAAAAGATTGTATAGCATCATTTTATAACGATACTTACAGCATTTAAAACAGATTCTTCATCTTCAGCTTCCATTTGTTGGCCGTACGAATTTCTAGGTTTACCAAAACTACCAAAGAGACCTAAATTTCCGTCCAAATTGTTAAAATATGAATAATGGGGTTGTGGACGCTCGGGGTATTGCTCTAAATACCGTTCACATGAAATGTGCGAGTTTCTGTTATTACTATAATTAATCGGAAGCATATTACGTTTCTCGAAATTGGAAAACATAATTTTTGCTCTCTTAATGTTTATTTTGAAAGTTTAATTGTCAAAAGTTCTATTGTCATATTATGACAAGCAAGTTTGATATTTCTGAATATCAAAGCCGCCGAGATGAACGAACAGACATGTCATTGCATTGCATTGGATTGAACTTAAAATATTGAACTCATAATCATAAATTCGGGTTCATCTTTACCTACCTAATGAAATTATATTGTTGTAGAAATATTTTGTTTTAAAAGCAGAGTCGTATTAAATATTTTTAAGAAAGACGGAAAATGTCATTTTTTGTTATCAAAACGTTTGAAATTCAAAAGTTGTGATGAGGCATTCTTTTGAGGTAGTCCAAGGTAACAAAATATGAAATAAAAGACTCAGGGCCGTATTTGAAAAAATGGAGATGATGATGGTTTCTGAAAGACAAAACATCGGATTTCAAATTTGAAAATTCTATCTTGTAGGAGAGGAAAAGTGACCTTGATGAAGTGTAATTAATTTTGTTATATCTTTTCAAATAACTCCAGAAAAAATAAAACAGATTTTATGAGTTTTCGGTTTTATCTAATTATCACCGGAAGTATTCGGAATTTTCTAATTTTCTAAACTGCATTTTGCTGAGCATCAAATTACGCAACTTTGCCATAATTTAACAGACGTTGTATCTCTTACTGTTCCGGAGATCCCAATGATGAGGCTCGAATTTAAGCCACCTGTACTGGTATTATACAGTGCTTTCGAAAAGTAACGAATAAATTCAATATTTATAAAATTAAGTGTTTTTCGAAAAAATCCTTTGACACGTCGGTTTTATTTTAAACAAAGACACTTTTTGACATGCGACCAATATCTGTGACGTCATCTTTGTTCGAGATAGGACGTCACCAGCAATTTTTTTAAGTGGCAACCCCCAATTTTGATCACGCCATTTGAAAGAGCGTGTCATTCTACGTACACATCGTCAAAAATTATGGCTGCCTCATAGTAGCCTAGGAGACCAGATAAAAACTTGAAATCGTACTTCGGTAAATAGTTTTTTTTGTTTTTTTTAGTTATCTCCTTAGTTATTATCTTTTGTTTGGCAAAAGCACTGTGTTTGAAATGCTTATTGAGTAGTGACTTTTGTTATTTTATAAAAGAATGGTTAAATTAACTGAACGAGAACGAATTGAAATTCTTTGCATGATCTGATTTGGAGGCAGGATGCGCACTCAAAAAGAAGTAGTTGAACTGTTCAATGAAACTCATGCTGATCGGCATCCCATTAGCCAAAGCACGGTAACCAATATTGAGTCTAAATACCGTAACTTTGGGCATGTTAATGACCTTCCCAAACCTGGTTGACCTTCAAAATCAGAAGAAGATAAACAATGTTTCGCTGGCAATACAGGAAAATCATCACTCAACACTTAACCAATTGGCTTCTGATTTTAATATGGCAGCGTCCAGAAGTTACAAAATTATGAAAAAGCAAGCTATCTTCCTTATAAGGTATGCCTTGTTCATGAGCTATCTGAAGACGACTTTGACCGGCGAAATCAAGTCCGCGAGCAAATGCAAGAACTATGCACTAATGATAATAATTTCGTAAAAAACCTTTTTTTTCTGACGAGGCTACGTTTGTTTTGAACGGCCATGTCAATAGGCAAAGCTGCCGTTATTAAGCTACCGAGAATCCCCGATGGATGATGGAGTATCACACTCAACGTCCTCAGAAAGTTAATGTGTGGTCTGGCATAGCCGACGAAAGACTTCTGGGTCTCTATTTCTTTGACGTGAACCTTACTGGTGCAAAATATTCTGATTTTGTTCACGACGACCTTATTCCTGAACTAATAACTTAAAATCCAGATATAGAGGAATCTATTTTTTTTTTTAACCCGATGGTGCACCTCCCCATTATGCAACACCTGTCCGTGCTTATTTAGATGTGGTATCTTCGAATCGCTGCATAGGGAGAAGGGGGGCCGATTGGGTGGCCATCTAAATCGCCAGATGTGATACTCCTAGATTACTTCTTGATACTTAAAAAGCAAGGTATACATTAATAGACCGGAGAATTTAGAAGATTTAAAAGCAAGAATTCGTCGAGAGATACATTATATACCTCCTGAGGTTATTGACAATGTTAAAAAATAATTTATTAATCGTCTTGGCTACTGTTAGGCAGCCAATGGTGCAGAATTTGAACATTTACTTTAGTTGATTTTTTTTTACATAATTATTATCATTAAATTTAGTCATAGTATTTTCCTTGGAGCCCATGCAACGGTCTTGCAGGCCCAAATGCACTCCATCCTGCACTGTGTGCGGGAGAACAAGGGGAGGGGCTACACCAACAAACGGATCCTCATAGCCACAGACAGCCAGGCAGCCCTTAAGGCGCTAAGTATCCCACGGGTAAATTCCTGGCTGGTGAGTGAGTGCCGAGACGAGACGAACGACCTGGCTGGGCAGAATGAGGTCACCCTTATCTGGGTGCCGGGTCACTCGGGGGTAAAAGGCAATGAAGAAGATGACAGTCTTGCAAAGAGAGGGTCAGCAGAACCATTTATGGGACCAGAACCGGTTCTGGGCGTGACAAAGAGCACGGCCAGGGTATCCATAAAGTCCTGAGTCAGAAACGAACGCAAGGTGTACTGGGCAGATTGTCCAGGGCTCAGACATGGGAAGTCAGTAATTGACGAACCCGGTTCAAAGCTGCCGGGCTGCTAAATTTTAACAGAGGACAGCTCAGAAACATAACAGGTCTCTTGACAGGACCCATGACCGTCAAGAGACATCTGCATAAAATGTGGCGGTTCGAGGGGGACCTCGCATGCAGACTCTGCGGCGAGGGGGATATATCAGCCCAACACATCTTGTGCGAGTGTAAAGCTCTGGACCGCAAAACACAACTGATCTACGGTCAGTCTAGACCGGAGATAGAGCAATATAAAACTTCACCTTACCAATCGCTGTGCAGACTAGTTCAAGGCACAGTGATTTTGGAATGGGTGGAGTAAAAAGACTAAGCGCATGGCACAATAAGCCAAAGGTTGCAGTGCTTTCGGGGCAGCGAAGTCGCGGACGAGCCCTGAGGGAAAAAATCATGGTCGAAATTGGGGGTTGCCATTTAGAAAAGTGTCGGTGACGTCATATCTCGAACAACGATGACGTCACAAATATGGGTTGTATGACAAAAAGTGTCTTTGTTTAAAACAAAATCGACGTGTCAGAGAATTTTTTTTAGAAAAACTCTCAATTTCAGAAATAATGTATTTATTCGTTAGTTTTCGAAAGCACTGTATAATAATAATGTGTATTACTTCTCCAATAATTACATCAATAGTGGATGCAATGAAATGATGAAAAGTGTAATATATATATATATATATATATATATATATATATATATATATATATATATATATATATATATATATATATATATATATATATATATATTGTTTAATTACATTTTGTACTGATGTACCACATTTTGTTTAATCTGGTTGTACTCGAATGACCTGATTCATGTTTGCTTAAACGCCAATTTTGGTAACACTTAACGTATAATAACAACTTTGTAAACTAATACAAAATTAATGAATGTGCTTTTGAGTCTATGGGAACTAACGAATGTGTTATGTGGTGGTGGTGGTGGTGAAAAAGGTGTTATTGCCTCCACAGAATTGTCATTAGCCACAGATTTTTTAACTTCTCGTTTGAGGTTTGTATTTTTTCCTTTATTATATTTGTTATTTTTAATAGCGTAACTACAATCTCGGCATGTTCACACATAATTACGCTTACCTACACACAACTGCACGTATATATTTTAAAATATTTAAATTTTAACCTTTTTCTTTACATTAAGTTTGTAAATACACACACACACACACACACACACACACACACACACACACACACACACACACACACACACACACACACACACACACACACATATATATATATATATATATATATATATATATATATATATATATATATATATATATATATATATATATATTGCTATGGTATTCTACTTTACTTTATGGGTAGCATATACCTGCAAAAATTTATTATAGAGCTGAGAACATACGTCCTAATCATCAGGTTGGGTTCCTTATAATTACAGCTAGCTTCTACTAATTAAAATTCACTAATATGTGTTATTTAAATTCATTTATTGATTTTCACTTGATCAAAATTACTATCGCTTTGCACAGATGGCTATATAACAATTTTGCTGATTAAATATCAACCGAAAACAATACTTCCGTTAATTACAATCTGTTATACATTCCATTTAATTTATTACACAAATTTTACGGTGTCTATTTGACACACATTAAACACAAACAGAAACGTTTAAAGCATTCAATACATAAACATAACTTGAGAAATCCTATTAAAACATTTAACTGTGCCGATATGACACTTGTTAAATACAAAGAGATATTTTAAAACATTCTTTACATAAATATAACTTGAAAAATCCTATTAAAAAAAACATTCTGGTAACATTATAACTAATTACACAATTAATTAAACATGGATACTACATAATCAATATACATCGATAATTCTACAGAACGGTCTCTTTCCGTTTATTTCAAACAAAATTTTTGTTTTTGAAATTTATTAGCACAAAAATATTTGATTGTTGTTGTAAAAATGGTGAAATTCCACCCGCACTGGTCAATTTAAGAAAAGGTAACACTTACTGACATATTTTCCATTGGAATATTTATTGTTCTTCCATTAATACGGACCTTGATTAATTATTATTATCTTTCTCATTTGTCCATGCCATTGATTATTAACGGATTTACTTCGTTAACATATTGATATATATTTATTCCATAGTCGTAGCACTCTGGAGGTGTTTTATACCCTCACTTCGATGCACTCTGGAATCTTAGTTATGACGATGATCACCTGGTCTGGTAAAGTGATACAGATGATTTCACTGGATGGAAAAGACAAGACCAGCCCGGACTCTCTCGGACCGTTGCTTTTATTAACTCTCCTACAGGTGAAAAAACGCTATTGTTCGTCACACACCTGTGTTTAAGTTTTCCGTCAAACCTTTAACGTCTTTTTACGTTTTTTTCTGACGCGCACATCACCTTAATATTCTACAAACCTTTGTTTTTTATAAATGACCTCCGCTCTTTCACTATGGTGAGTCTTTAGCTAGCTTGGTCATATCTAATTTTTTTTATACAATAAAATCAACAGAACTACACAATTATATTATCTACAATCTCATTCTCCCTACAAAACTGAAGCATTGTTCTTGGTTTCTTTGTGGATATTTCTAGAATATATAATTTTTTTATTACTCGAATGTAACTTAACATCGAGGGTTGCTACATGGGTCACTGACATTCATGTCGGGCGTTGACATCTCCTGCCAAAACTCTTTCATTGCTACATTAGGGTGTATACACTTATTTTATATATACTAGTATGCATAAATTTCCCGTTTTCCTATTAAAATTTCGTAATATTTCCTATCATTTGCTATCTATAGCAATTCCCCCTTTCTAAAGTGAGTCTGGATACTGTTTGCTAGTCAGATCATCTTTATTCATTGACTAAAATATTTTGTTCAAAATCGCCTTTTTTGACATTCCAAAATTTTATTTTATTCTAAATCGACTTTTATGACATTTCAATCATTACAACCCTTTTTTTTATTTAAAATTGCCTTTCATGACATTCTAATATTAAAACTCTTAAATTTAATTCATAATCGACTTGTATGACACTTTAATAACTAAAACATTTAATTTTATTCAACACCGCTTTTTATGGCTCACCAATTGGTTTTATATATTTCTCTCTTTTGGCAAATCAATTGATTGTTCTATATGATCTAAATTTATGCCATCCCCTGGTTATTTCGACTTATTTAACGTTCCCTCAGATTTCATTTCAATAAATGACAGTTATTGGTATTTTTATTTGTCATATTTTTATGGGGTATCTTTCCTTTCAATCTTATTTCATTATGCTAAATTATTATATCTTTATACTACCATGGAATAGGACTATGTAATACTTCTATTATTTATCAACTTCTAATAATTTATCTTTTCTACATAACATATACGGTCTCCCTACTTCTGACTTTTCACATACCCCCTATACATATTTCACTATTACTTGCATCATATTATATTTTCATTATTCATTCTATATACTTTCAATATTCTTTTCAATATTCTATTCACATATATACTTCAATAATTCGGGACCGACCTCTTTGGGATCGCCCTTATACTATACTTCATTTTAAATGACCGATATCTTTGTATCGTTAATCATTTTACTTCAACTTTTTCATATTTCAATCTTATCGCTACACCATCTATACAAATTCTTTCCTATCAATCCGACCCTTATATGTTCTATCTTTTTGCTAATTATAATTATTTCTCGGTACTTAACCGGTTTCTGTCTTTTAGACCTTTTACATATTTTTCTCGTCTACTGATTCCATGTTTCCTATTACTCAATAATAATACTAATAATTTTCTATTTTATTTTAACTTATTTCCCCCTTTCTACCGTTGAATTATGATTATATTAATTGACTTATCCAATAACTGCATCTAATTCGAGCATTGCTCCTTATTTATTATCATTTAAATTTTCTTATGAAATTTCGCTTTTCTGATTCGTATTTCTTTGGGTCATTATTTAAATGCCTACTTGTTTTATTTTCTATACTCAGGGTATAAATTCTTCGGGTTATTTAAATGCCTACTTGTTATATTTTCTGTACTCAGGGTATAAATTTAGCGTAATTATTTATATTTTAAATTGACCAACTTTTCGTCATATAGTTCTAACTAATCAATTTTATTTATTTTAGGAGAAATTTCTTTGTCTGGTAATTTTATTATTTATTTTGTACATTAAAATTCGTCTATTCGGCATGCGATTATCCTTTTCATTGCTTAGGTCATCATATTATTAATTCAATTAAAATTGCAATCAGATTAATTTTTATTAATTCTATGTTTTTTCTTCTTACTTTCGAAATTAAAATTGCTATAGTTGCAATGACGTGTCTTATTATTTACATTGCTTAGTTTATTTCCATGCCAAATATGTCTGTTCTGGTCCTTAACCTTCGGCTTATAAGTTTTAAATTTATTATACTTTCCAGAATCTTTGTTTTTATAAAATTTTTGACTATGATTGTATTTGTATTTATTGTGAAAATTATTGTTTTTAACGAAAAGGTTTCTAAATTTATAATTGCGGCTATTGCTATTATTCTCTACATAATTTTTATTACATTGAAGCATAGTTTCTTGTTTCTGATCACTTTCAATTTTGATATAGTAAAAATAATGTGTTGCCGTTATTAATTTTTCTTCGGCAGTATATACGAATTTTTCCGGGCTCATTTCTAGTATATTTTCGTCCGGTAGTAATTCCTCTTCTATGTATTTTTCTGGGCTTGTTTCTGGTATATTCTCTTCGATTTTAATTAGTTGTTCATCAGTTTCCTGCTCGACTCGGGCTTCATTTCCGTCAATTGGCTCCATACGCGTTTCGACCTTTTTAATGTCGTACCTCATCATTTCCGTTTCTTCCTGTATTTCGTCACGGCATGACTGTACTACCGTGTCCAGTTCCGTCTTGATTATTTCATGGGTTTCTTGGCATTTTTCTAGCGTTACTGTTACCTCAGTATCCAGTTGATAAATTTTATTCACTTCTGTTAAAATCTCCGTTTTGTTTTGTTGTATATGTTCATATAATCTCCCAAAATTTTCATCCGTATGTTTAATATATTCTTTTTGTTGTTTTTCCAACTTGCTAATATCTTGTTTAATTTCATTTTTGTTTTCTTCGAATTTATTATTTATTTCTTTTCTCCATTCGGAAATTTTGTTGTTGTCTTCTTCGATTTTCTTGAACACGACGGCGAATAATTTCTCCATTTTTGATTCTTGCCCAATTGGTTTTTCACTTTCTAACTGTTTTTCCCCGGACATGTTCAAGCTTGATTTATTTAATTTCCTTGTGAATTTAAAATTTAATTGTCCCCCTTTCTAAGCTTTGACCCTTTCAAATACACCACCTATATTTATTTTTCATAAAACAATTGGTTATATGTGCAACTTACTGTTTCATATTAAAATATCATACGGTATTAAAATTTTTGCTAATTTTCATTAAATTGGTTGAATTGATTTTTTAAAGTTTACTGTATTTAAATGATTCGTGCTAATTTGTTTAAAATTGGTTTATTTCCAAATCCCTCGTGTTGCAATACTATTACGTTTTTATGAAAATTTGCTTTTTTCTAACGTAATCAAAATTTTATTAAAATTTAACAGAAAGCCTGTATTTGTGCCAATCATGTGCTATATTGCGAACAAATGTTTATTTTATTAAAATTTTCTATGAAAATAACTTTATTTTTACACACAAAAAAAATTTTTTTTTTAATCATGTTCTTTTTAGGTCAAATTTTTTTTTTTTAAAGTCCCACGACTTGGGCGCCATTTTGCTATGGTATTCTACTTTACTTTATGGGTAGCATATACCTGCAAAAATTTATTATAGAGCTGAGAACATACGTCCTAATCATCAGGTTGGGTTCCTTATAATTACAGCTAGCTTCTACTAATTAAAATTCACTAATATGTGTTATTTAAATTCATTTATTGATTTTCACTTGATCAAAATTACTATCGCTTTGCACAGATGGCTATATAACAATTTTGCTGATTAAATATCAACCAAAAACAATACTTCCGTTAATTACAATCTGTTATACATTCCATTTAATTTATTACACAAATTTTACGGTGTCTATTTGACACACATTAAACACAAACAGAAACGTTTAAAGCATTCAATACATAAACATAACTTGAGAAATCCTATTAAAACATTTAACTGTGCCGATATGACACTTGTTAAATACAAAGAGATATTTTAAAACATTCTTTACATAAATATAACTTGAAAAATCCTATTAAAAAAAAAACATTCTGGTAACATTATAACTAATTACACAATTAATTAAACATGGATACTACATAATCAATATACATCGATAATTCTACAGAACGGTCTCTTTCCGTTTATTTCAAACAAAATTTTTGTTTTTGAAATTTATTAGCACAAAAATATTTGATTGTTGTTGTAAAAATGGTGAAATTCCACCCGCACTGGTCAATTTAAGAAAAGGTAACACTTACTGACATATTTTCCATTGGAATATTTATTGTTCTTCCATTAATACGGACCTTGATTAATTATTATTATCTTTCTCATTTGTCCATGCCATTGATTATTAACGGATTTACTTCGTTAACATATTGATATATATTTATTCCATAGTCGTAGCACTCTGGAGGTGTTTTATACCCTCACTTCGATGCACTCTGGAATCTTAGTTATGACGATGATCACCTGGTCTGGTAAAGTGATACAGATGATTTCACTGGATGGAAAAGACAAGACCAGCCCGGACTCTCTCGGACCGTTGCTTTTATTAACTCTCCTACAGGTGAAAAAACGCTATTGTTCGTCACACACCTGTGTTTAAGTTTTCCGTCAAACCTTTAACGTCTTTTTACGTTTTTTTCTGACGCGCACATCACCTTAATATTCTACAAACCTTTGTTTTTTATAAATGACCTCCGCTCTTTCACTATGGTGAGTCTTTAGCTAGCTTGGTCATATCTAATTTTTTTTATACAATAAAATCAACAGAACTACACAATTATATTATCTACAATCTCATTCTCCCTACAAAACTGAAGCATTGTTCTTGGTTTCTTTGTGGATATTTCTAGAATATATAATTTTTTTATTACTCGAATGTAACTTAACATCGAGGGTTGCTACATGGGTCACTGACATTCATGTCGGGCGTTGACATCTCCTGCCAAAACTCTTTCATTGCTACATTAGGGTGTATACACTTATTTTATATATACTAGTATGCATAAATTTCCCGTTTTCCTATTAAAATTTCGTAATATTTCCTATCATTTGCTATCTATAGCAATATATATATATATACATATATATTTTATAAATAAATAAAAAATATTCTTTTTTTTCTTTTTTTTTTGGTTTTTGTTTTTTTTTTCGTTTTTTTTTCCGAATGTGTTATGATTACGGTAATGCAAGCATGTTACTTTCTCCCAGTCTGTCGAAGAACTATCTGAATTTTGTATTTTCGTACGTTATAATAATTCAGTATACCCATGGTCAATTCTAAGTAATAAATGACCCAATGAGTAAAGATTGGAACCTGTGATGAGCACTGACAAGTACAATTTAGAGAACCCAATTCATCACACTACAGTTTTTAGATCTAACGATCGTTTCGCTAACAAAGTTAGCGTCATCAGAGGCATGAATTTTTTAAGAAATTTTCATATGTTTCTCTCTGTCGAGATGACAATGGGCATCCTTGGCAGCTGAATTCCCCAGATCGAATGCTAGATTTTCATATTTGAATGACTTTCTCTAACTTTTTGATTATATTGTGAGATAGCGGCAGAGCAATATTTAAAGTGAGTGCATTATTATTTTCCTTGTCGATGTTATCATTATTATTATTATGTTATAAGTCTATACAAACTAATCCTGGTAACAAATTACCTGTCCAAAAGTAAAACATTTACCTTTATACAAATTTTACAGCCAGAGATAAATGTAAACATTGAGCTAACTAGGAAGTTCATTATCTATATCAAAACTACAATAAAACTTATATGTATGAAACATGAACGTAACCTCTGGTATGAAAGCAAAAAGGAGGACATCGTACTGGATGTTTTGTTTCCATTAACAATACACCTTAATATGTAACTTTGTATTCGCAAACTAGATGCTGACGAATATACATTGTTCTTCGTTGCTTGTGTTTATTATTATAATAAAGGACTAATTAACAATAATGCCCTAGCTACATTATGATTACAACTACGAGATCATACTATTGTAAATGTTTGTTGTTGTCTTTCAAAGTTTGCCAAGCTGAAAACTTCAAAAAACACGCTTTACTTATAAATTATTTAATTGAGTATATTATTTTGTCTGTCCTGATGGACCTTATAAGAATAGTGCTGCAAATTGAATCATCCACATGGCTGAGATAATCTACTCTCCTCAGAAAGACTTTTGTTGAAAATTGTGTGAAACAGTAGCTTAGATTTAGTCGATGGCAACAATATGTGACCATATGTGAAAAAGGCCTCACAGCTGCGTAGGGTATATAAGTTTTAGCGAATTTTCATTAATAAAAATTTGCTTAGAGACTTCACGATGAAAAGCTTTTGAAAAAATATTTCTTCAGGTCTAGCGCGAATTTGGGTCTCTAGAACCCAAAACCAAGGTCCGCTAAAAAATTTTTGTTTATATATATATATATATATATATATATATATATATATATATAAATATATATATATATATATATATATATATATATATATATATATATATATATATATATATATATATATATATATATATATATATATATATATATATATATATATATATATATATATATGTGTGTGTGTGTGTGTGTGTGTGTGTGTGTTCGAGCGAGAACTCAAAAAATACTAAACTGACTTCAATCAACCTTGGCAAAAATCTTGTTTGGGCAAAAATCGAGGTAGAGTTCCTCAACCAGCCTTTATGCTCAAGTTTTTTCGGTGGAAAATCGGGGAAAACTTTTTGGAAACGCTATATTTTTGTAAATATCAGAGTAACTGGAATGATACTTTACATGTGACTAGAAATAGTGCAAATAAACATATGTTGTGAATTTTAAATAATTTGGTCCACAATATTGAGAGTTTTTTCCAAATTAAAAATAAAATCCCAAAGACATGCCTTAAAACGACTTAGCGGTTAAAGTCCAATGCCTGACAGACAGAGTAGTTAACTGCCACGCGTGGATTAATTCATTCAACAGGTATAAACCATACAGCAACGGCAACCAAACTAAATATACACCAGGCAGAAAACATAATACCCGAACCGAATCGTGAAATCTCGGCCTCAGTTATGGAAGATGACAGACGACATGAAATTAAAAATGTGTCAATTGATTGTTTTTTAACTGGGCAATTCAATCCATTATTAAAAAACTCTGGACGCAGCAAGTACGTTATGGTAGTGAATTTTCATGAAGATGTTCTTATTGCTAATATGTGTGTTTTCTTTTTAAGAAAGCAGGCATCAATTTTGGTTACCAGTATAACCTATATAGTAAAAACAATGTGCCATGTTTCATAAAAATAACTTTATTGTGTGAAAATGTACAAAAATTTCCAAAAGTAAACTTAAAGTGTTCCCGGAAAAACTCGTTTCTTAGTCAACCTTATAGGTTATTCAAATATGAAGCATTTGATCAACATTCGCTACCATAATGCACTTGCTGCATCCAGAATTTCTTTTCTTACAAACATGCATTATATTTCGATGGAAAATGCAATAACATAAGGCGTGTTTGATTAAAAAAAAAAGAAAATTTGTATCACCAACGACTTATGGGCCACCGTGTGATTGTAGAATATTTTTTTAAGTTGTAGCTCAAGACACGCTATAATTAATATATACAATTATTTTTCATATCTTGTATAATAACGGATATATTGAACTTTATTGATTTTTTACGAAAATTCGACAAAAATTATATACCATTAAATGATAAACTCTATAGCTAAAACTACTGCCAAGCATCAGAGAAAGGGTCTATTTGAAATGAATTTTTTGGAAACATTTTAGTGAAATGAAGGACAATGACGGTTGAAACTAAGACTTCAGGGTTTGTAAAACATCCTTCTTGAGACATTTGATTTCCATAGCCCGTATTATATTGAAGTTATTTGCCTAAATATTGCCGATTTTGACGTTTTAAATCGCAACTTTGACGTTTTGAGGAAAACCCCAATTTATTTTTCTTTAGATGCCTATAACTTTTTTGTCTTTTGACCTGCATAGCTAAATTTTGGTAGGTAACTTACCTATAAGGATATAAACCGGCGTACCAAACTTGGTTGCCATTACTTTGTTAGTTCCGGAGATATACATTTTTTTCGAAAGAAAACACAAATTTTTCCGGGAAAATCTGGGCAGATTTTCCTGGCTAACGAACTTATCCAAGACATTTGCAAAAGGAATTTATTTACCAAATGTATCAAAATCGGCCCATTATTTTTTGAGTTATCGGTGTGATACATATATATATATATATATATATATATATATATATATATATATATATATATATATATATATATATATATATATATAAACATATAGAAATTGAAACTGACCCTGGATATGTGTTCTGGGGGGGCTAATTAGCGCTCATTTGAAGAAATTTTTTCAAAATTCAAAAGTCGTGATCTCCTCATTAGTAAATTTTTTTTAAGAAAATTCACTAATACACTATATTTGCAGTTTTATTAACGGCCTCAAATACAGTTTTAGCGCAGCATAGATATATTATGCTGTCGCATAATAATGTGTGCAGTAGTGCGCATATTTCATACGTTTTGACCAAGATCTGATTTTTGTTTCAAAAAGGTCTAAATAAGTTTGTCACCTTTGAGTCTGAAATTATTATGTTGTTATTATTTTAGTTGTTATTGAAAAAGCCGGTTTGATTAGTTTGTCTAAAACGAAATCATACTGGTGATTAATAAGGAAAAAATAACTGCTACGTTTATAATTTGGCAGATACTTTACTTTCCTAAATATGAATTAATTTTCCTTCTGGAGATCTTCTGTATAATTTTAATGAACTTTGTAATACAAGTTTTTTTAAAAGAGACTTACACTATCTACAGATATAGCAAAATTCTGTTCTTTACCTTCATATAAAAATGAATTTTGGGCATTTTTCTCAAAAAGAGTTAAAACGCAAGATTTTTTTGATAATAGAGAGATATCGATAGTAACACATTCGAAAGAATTCTTCAAATGTGCGCGTACCAGGACTTCTAAAATCGATCTTCAAAGTGTGTGTAAGTTTAAAATATTAACTTTTCTAATATGCCTTATAATAATAATGCACAATTCTTATGAAAATCCGCTACCATAATGCACTTGCTGAGTCCCGAATTTATTTTCTTACAAACATGCACTATAATTTCGTGGTCGAAATTCCATACATTTAAGGTCAGCTAAGAACTGATACCGACCGGGGGAATCCGTCTGTCTAATTAAACCAAATCATTGTTTAATATATTTCAACTTAGCAGATTTTCCTGGCTAATGAACTTATCCAAGCTACTGGAAAAAGGAAGGTACTCACCAAATTTGATCAAAATCGGCCCATTATTTTTTGGGTTATCGGTGTGATACATACATATATATATATATATATATATATATATATATATATATATATATATATATATATATATATATAAATTGTAACTGACCCCGGACATGTGTTCTCGGGGGCCTAATTAGTGCTCATTTGAAGGAATTTTTTCAAAATTCAAAAGTCTGGATCTCCTCATTAGTGAATTTTTTTTAATAGAAAATTTATTTTCTTACAAACATGCACTATAATTTCGTGGTCGAAATTCCATACATTTAAGGTCAGCTAAGAACTGATACCGACCGGGGGAATCCGTCTGTCTAATTAAACCAAATCATTGTTTAATATATTTCAACTTAGCAGATTTTCCTGGCTAATGAACTTATCCAAGCTACTGGAAAAAGGAAGGTACTCACCAAATTTGATCAAAATCGGCCCATTATTTTTTGGGTTATCGGTGTGATACATACATACATACATATATATATATATATATATATATATATATATATATATATATATATATATATATATATATATATAAATTGTAACTGACCCCGGACATGTGTTCTCGGGGGCCTAATTAGTGCTCATTTGAAGGAATTTTTTCAAAATTCAAAAGTCTGGATCTCCTCATTACTGAATTTTTTTTAATAGAAAATTCACTAAAAAGCTGCTAAACGGATAGACTCCCAATCACTACAAGATATCACCTCTAGTTTCTGTTTTTGTGAAGTAAAAACAACGTTATAGTCTAAATCAGGAAAAGCAACAAGTATCCGCAGGCTATAAAAAAAAACAAATCGACGTAGTATTTCATAAATTTCCTTCTTGATTTACGAACCAGACGCACAAAAGGATATAAACCTATGATTCTTCTTTTAGTTTGATCTGCCTGTAAACAATAAAATGCCCTAGTAAGATTCTGATCACGTTTTCTTTATTTTATTAATATGGACGTTTTTCGATAAAGAGAATTCCATAAGACCAATTACTGTTTGTTATTCTGTTCAGGTATTCGATTCGGCAATATTTTCTGTTTTAGTAAGTTGTGACTTTCATCGGTGTATTTCAGCTCACTTAAGTTTAGTTTAGCTACTAGTCTACTGAAACTGCTGAAAACATGTAACAGTTATTACCTATTTTTTACACGTGAATATCGAAACACAATATCAATAAAAGCGAAATTAAACAGCGCTATAAAAAGTACGGAACACCTAAAAAATATGTCTAGGCATCTCTTCATACGCAGGGACTGGAGACGCACTGAGGTTTGTGGTAGTTAGTTTTTGTCTCTTAGCTTTCCTATATGACGGTCGCTAAAATAAAGCTTAGTTTCATTTTAAACAATTGGGACGTTTTAAATTAGTGATATGATGGTCTTTGTCATCCAATTACTTGTAAACCTGATATATGCTTATTACAACACATACAAAGACAATTAATTTAATAGATAATTTAACTGCCCATTTTTTTGTTCCCTCAGGGCTCGTCCGCGGCCTTGCAGACCCGATAGCACTGCAACCTTTGGTTGATTGTGCATACCCTTAGTCTTACTCCACCCATTCCAAAATCACTGTGCCTTGAGCTAGTCTGCACAGCGATTGGTAGGATGAAGTTTTATATTGCTCTGTCTCCGGTCTAGACTGACCGTAGATCAGTTGTCTTTTGCGGTCCAGAGCTTTACACTTGCACAAGATGTGCTGGGCTGATTCCTCCCCCTCGCCGCAGAGTCTGCATGCGAGGTCCCCTTCGAACCGCCCCATTTTATGCAGGTGTTTCTTGACGGCCATGTGTCCCGTCAAGAGACCTGTTGTGTTTCTGAGCTGTCCTCTGCTAAGATTTAGCAGCTCCACAGCTCTCTTTGAACTGGGTCCGTCAATTATTGACTTCCCATGTCTGGGCCCTGGATAGCCCGCCCAGTACACCTTGTGTTGGTTTCTGACCCAGGACTTAATGGCTTTCCTGGCAGTGCTCTTTGACAGGCCCAGAGCCGGTTCTGGTCCCATAAATGGTTCTGCTGACCCTCTCTTTGCGAGACTGTCAGCTTCTTCATTGCCTTTGACCCCAGAGTGACCCGGCACCCAGATGAGGGTCACCTCATTCTGCCCAGCCAGGTCGCTCGTCTCGTCTCGGCACTCAGTCACCAGCCAGGAATTTACCCGTGGGCTACTTAGTGCCTTAAGGGCTGCCTGGCTGTCTGTGGCTATGAGGATCCGCTTGTTGGTGTAGCCCCTCCTCTTGTTCTTCCGCACACAGTGCAGGATGGCGTACATCTCGGGCTGAAACACCGTTGCATGGGCTCCGAGGGAAATACTATAACTTACCCTCGGTCCTTCTGAGTAAACACCTGCCCCCGTCCCACGCTCCCCGCCTGATCCGTCCGTGAACCAGACGAGCGCGTCCTATGGTATGCCCGGAGTCTCCTCCCGCCATACCTCGCGGTCGGGGATTTCCACTGTAAAGTTGTTTTCCCTGCACATTCGCGGGC
This sequence comes from Tillus elongatus, assembly GCA_964006375.1. Taxonomy (NCBI): domain Eukaryota; kingdom Metazoa; phylum Arthropoda; class Insecta; order Coleoptera; family Cleridae; genus Tillus; species Tillus elongatus. The sequence continues at coordinate 106,804,015 of OZ023268.1, read as the reverse complement.
TCGCGAAGTCTGACCTCATTTCAAGCATGGGCTCCTTCACGATCTCCTGAATTTTGCAGTGGCCCCTGAAGCCTGGGTTCATTTTCAGTCTACCATTGCAGGCTAGTCTGTATAGTCCTAGCCTGGCCTCCCCCATAATAACTAAGTGTAGGGGGGGTGGGGCAGATTCAGCAACACCTCCATGGCGGCTGTTGGGGTTGAAGACATGGCCCCTGTGATGCCTAGGCAAGCCATCCTTTGGATCTTGCCTAGTTTTAGTTTGGCACTGGATTGTGTCACCTTAGGCCACCAGACCAGTGCCGCATATGTTAACGATGGTCTGACCACCCTTGTGTACAGGCAGTGGGCCATACTAGGTCTTAGTCTCCACGTTTTTCCATATAGCCGCCTAGTGACGGCTAAGGTCATGACTGCCTTACGCAGTATTTTTCCAATGTGACCATTCCAGGTTAGCTTAGAGTCCAATACGACCCAAAGATATTTTACCTTCCTGGCCATTGGAATGCTCCTACCGTATGGAGTGAGAGTTCTGTGGCTGTCGCACTTCCTCCTCCTCGTAAACGGCACGACGGTTGCTTTCTCGGGGCTCACCCCGAGCCCTTGATCAACCGTCCACCCTTCCACCACTTTCAGTGCAGTCTGCATGCGCTCCCACACTACCTGTGTGACCTTTCCTTGGACTATGATGACAATGTCGTCCGCATAGCCCTGTACCTCATACCCCCCTCCCGAGAGCCTCCCCAGCAGGCCGTCCACGACTAGGCACCAGAGCAAGGGAGACAGAACGCTTCCCTGCGGACACCCCGCCGAGACTCCCGCCAGCAGAGTCCCTCCCTGGTAACTGCCCATTACCCATTGGTAACTGGTAACTGGTAACTGCCCATTACCTAACTCAACAAGCACCTCTAACTCGTTTATTCCTCTAAGTACTGCAACGAGAGCACGTGACGTATTTACACCGACAACGCGGCAGGCAGACGAAACGTTATAAATAATACAAGACTTACGACGAACGGTCAGCTACTCCTCAGGTCAAGGGTGAACACACCGAGACCTTAGAGACGATCTTCGGCGAGATTTGGGAACAGGGCAGATTGAGCTACAACAACCAAACCTACTCTTATCCACCCCTCTAAAGAGTATGCATATTGAGGCCTTAGAGTTCATTTCTTTACATATTTCCTTAACCTCTTGCAGATGTCTTCAAAACAGGAACCGAAACGTCGAGTTTAAATAAATCCTGGACGTGGTTCAACCCGAGAACCAAGTATATCACATAAAAAATACATTTTAGTCAATTTGGTATAATTTTTTGTTTCATACACACACCAAAATTTTTGTTGACTTTGTAAAAAAGTTGTCAGCAAATTTGTCAGGTAACAATTTTTTTGTACGAAACTATTATGCCTACTTATTTGTTGCACATTTTCGTAGAAATTTTTTTTGCTGCGAAATTTCTGGGAACAAACGTTTTCAACGAATTTTGTGTAGAAAAAGTTTTTTTTTCTGAGAAGTTAAATAAATTGTTCCTATTACAAGAACACACACCAAAATTTTTGTTGACTTTTTGTGAAAAAGTTGTCAGCAAAGTTGTGAGGTAACTATTTTTTTTACGAAACTATTATGCCTACTTATTTGTTGTGGCACATTTTCGTCGAATTTTTGTTGTTGCGAAATTTCTGGGAAAAAAACGTTTTCAACGAATTTTGTGTAGACAAAGTTTTTTCTTCAGAGAAGTTAAATAAATTGTTTCTATCACAAAAACTTTAAATTTTGTGTTCTCTTTTGGTCTCCTGAACGAAAAGAAAATGAATCCATACAACTTAATTTTCTTTAGAGCTATAAATAACAAATTTGGTATATGCCAACCAAAATAAAAGTATCAATGGTGAAAAATTTGGATTGTTAAGTATCATCTAAAAGTATTTTAAAATTCTACTGATAATGCATGCACAAGCTCTAGTCTCTTTTCAAAGTGGGTTGCATAATTAGTGTAAGAGGCTCGGTGATTCAGGGGTAAGAACGTGTGTCTCTGAACCGAAGAGTACTGGGTTTGATACCCAGGATTCCCCTTTCACTTCAACCGAGGTTGTGGCATTGTATTTGAGAAAGTTGATAGTACTTCACACAACATATGTAAAGCGGTAAAAATATTTGAAAAGTGCATCGAAGCCGAGATATACAGAGTGATTCATTAGGTGAGCGACATTCATATCTCGGTTACTATGGCAACTAGAGCTTATGGAAAAAACATTCGAAAGTTTTTTTCCAGTAAAATTCAAGCAATATTTTTTATTCTCTTATTCTTACTACCAGATGGCGCTTTTTCGGATGAAACTTTTGGAAGCTGTTATCTCAAAATATTTCTATTACAATGTTATCTTTTTTAACTTTCTCTGAGATCCTTTTTTTCTCCCTTAGGGATCGTCCGCGTCTTTGCCGCCCCGATAGCACCGCAGCCTTTGGTTTATTGTGCATGCCCTTTGACTTTTCTACTCCACCCATTCCAAAATCACTTGAACGGGTCTGCACAGCAATTGGTAAGGTGAAGTTTTATAATGCTCTGTCTCCGGTCTAGGCTGGCCGTAGATCAGTTGTTTTTTGCGGTCCAGAGCTTTACACTAGCACAAGATGTGCTGGGCTGATTCCACCCCCTCGCCGCAGAGTCTGCATGTCAAGTCCCCTTTGAACCGCCCCTGTCCCTCATCTTGTTCTATATTTTTGTTTGAGTTCAGACCCTCTTATATTAAGGAAGATAAAAGGGTTGAATTTAATAAAAAGTTATTATACCTTGATAATATTTTACTTTAGACGCATCACATGATACATCAGTAGATACAATCAGTGTATGATCCAAGGCAACTTTCCTAAAAAGTTAAAGCTGGGAAAAGTGATTGCAATACATAAAGGTGGCAGTTTGGATGATTGTGACAACTACCGGCCTATCTCGCTACTTCCGATTCTATCAAAGATATTTGAAGAGCTTCTTAAGAGGAGGTTGCTGGCATTCATTGAACGATACAAGATATTAGATCCCCGCCAGCATGGCTTTAGACCCAAACGTTCAACAGACACAGCCTTGACCGAAATTGTTATGAGTATTGCCGAGGGACTCGATGAAAAAAATCATGTTGAAGTCGTAGCCTGTGATCTGAGTAAGGCCTTTGATACAGTTTCAAAGTGTATTTTGTTGGGGAAGCTGGAACATTATGGTGTCAGAGGTACAGCCCTATCCCTCTTTGGGTCTTACCTGGAGGATAGGAGGCAGGTTGTGTATTGGGATAAACAGCTATCCGATGAGATGACAGTAGATTGTGGTGTTCCGCAGGGTTCCATTTTGGGCCCCCTACTCTTTATCATCTATATGAATGATCTGCCGGCCAACATTGCATCGGATTCGATCGGGCTTTATGCCGATGACACCAGCTTTGTTAACAGAGCAACAGCGGCGATTAATCTGGGCCTCCGTACTAGGACTTGCCTTGACCAAGCAGATGAGTGGTTTAGAGTAAACTCTCTAAAATTAAACTTAAATAAGACACAACAACTGGTGCTAGGTGCGGGACACAGCGGCGGGGCGAGGTTAAAGCTTCTTGGTGTAATTCTGGAGGATCGCCTTGCCTGGTCTGCTCATGTCTCGTCCCTGCTTGGAAGGTTGTCTACGGCTATTTTTACAATGCGGCGAATGAAAGCTGTGGTGGGCCGGGAGGCCTGCAAGATGGCATATTTTTCCAACTTTTACCCTGTCGCTGGTTATGGTGTGCTTTTGTGGGGGTGCAGTCCAGGCTTGCAGCAAGTGCTCCTGAAGCAGAAAGAAGCCCTACGTGTCTTGTGCGACGTGTCTTGGAAGACTAGCTGCCGTGGGTTGTTCGAGCGCGAGCGTATACTTACCATAGTATCGGTATTCATTTTTGTCTGCTTAAAATATGTTCATCAAAATAAAGACTTATTTCTAGCCAATGAACAATTACATACCTATGATACCAGAAAGAAGGCCAACTTTAGCATACCATATCACAGACTGGCTAGAACGCAATTGGGTGCAAATTATCTGGGTTTGAAACTGTATAACAGACTGCCAAGTAATTTGAGGGAAATTCCTGAATCACAATTTGCCAGAGAGGTTAAGAGACTTCTGCTGCGGACGACACTGTATACAGTGGATGAGTATTTTGAGACTGGTTGGTAAGAGGCATCAAAACAGCTCCTTAGGGACTTTAAGTGTATTTTCTGTTGTTTAGTTTTCTATATATTTGGTACATAGATTGATTTGTTTGTTGTTTGTTCCTATTGTTTCTGTGGTGTTCTTTACAACTATTGTATTTTATCTATTTGACCATCTGTGTTTATGTGTATACATATTATTTACCTGACACACCATGTAATTTCTCGATGGCAAATAAATATTATTATTATTATTATTATTATTATTACATCAGTGAAATTGTTTCGACAAGTCTCACATAATGACATTTAAATGAAATATGGCTCCCATTTGACAGATCAAAGGTGATGATGATTCTATAAAAACGAAACGTCAGAACATCGTTTTGATATCATTTTCAAATACTACTGTTAGAAAGTGAAGTCCGAGTTAGCATATTTTTAGAAATTAAGAGGTTGCTACGAAAATAAGAAATTCTAAATGAGTTATTTGCTTTGTATGTAATACTGAATTAGAGCTTTTATGATTAACGTAAAGTGAGTTTACTACATACACAAACATTTTAATAAGGTTATAACGTAAAAAAGTTCTGAACCCCACGTTGTGGAGACAGTATAATGTATAAAAAATTCTGTTTTTATTAAACACTAAAATAATATAAAATAAATGTAATATTATATATAATAGAAATTATCTCAGGGCTTGGGTTCAGGCACTTGCAGTTGGTAGGTTTTAAGAGGTACAAATAAAATCAGGCATTATGAATAAAATTAGTTTATTTAAAAAGTTATTGACTCTATATAATGCAGTGGATTGAATTTAATAAATTAGATGAAAGACAAATAATTGATTTAATTACTTGTGACACTGTAAAAATGAATTGTGGAGCACACTCTAGAAAAGAAAAAGAAAGCCACAGATAAACAGTGTACTTAACTTTCAACTTCAGGTTGAAGTGGTCCTCCTTGGCGATGGTGCTGAAGGAGACTCCTTAATGATGTTGTTTAGGGGGCTCCTTACTAACGATGTTGAAGAAGGTTCCTTCCTAACAATGTTGTTATTGAGGGCTCGTCCCTAGCGATGTGCCACTTAGGGAGCTCTTCACTTACGATGGTGTTGAAGGTTCCTCCCTAACGGTGGTGTTGAAGGGGGCTCCTCACTTACAGTGTTGTTGGAAGGTCCTCTATTTACGATGTTCATTTGGGGGCTCCTTACTAGCGATGTTGTTGGAGGGAGCTCTTTACTATGTGGTTGAAGAGACCTCTATCTACGGTGATGAAGGCAGCCTCCTAACCAACGGTGATGACGGCCGCATCCTAACCAACGGTGATGAAGGCCGCCTCCCAACCAACGGTGATGACGGCCGCCTCCTAACCAACGGGGTGCTTTAAAATTCCATCAGTATGAGTAATGGTTCAGGGCTTAATGATTTACATAGGGCGGCTGGTAGCAGGTTAAGTTTACTTACAGAATTTATCTGTGTTAATGATTGGAAACAAACTGACGTATATGAAACAAAATCTTTAATGACTTCGCTACAATGCATTTAAAAGAGTACAATAGCAGTTAATTACCGAACTAACGCTACCACAAGCCACCTGTTAGCAATATAAAACTTATAATAAAGAAAGCAATAATTGAAAGTAATTTCAACACACATAGATTAGCAAGCAATCTACCATTATTACCAAGCAAATAAATGTACGAGTAACTGGAAATAAGTCGATATTTAAATATAAAACTCACCCATTCAGGCATGCTGCTTTCCAAGTAGAATTTAACTGTAATATTTCATTTCTTAAGGTCGATTCAGAAGAGAGCCTGGCATGTGTCGCAAGCGTATATATAACGATCCTCTTATCGCAAATATATCATAAAATCAGCTCGTACGGAGGCGCGTTTCTATGAGTCGAGTGCGGTAGAGGAACCGACCACCGAGTTTGACGTCACTGAAGGGACTTAGACTCTAACGTCACAAAATGGGTTGATTCAGAAGCTTAAAAGTGAACGGCGTTGACGCGTGTGACATGTGACGCTTATTAAATACACGCGACATGTTACAAGGTATCAAAACCCAGTTCTGACGTTTCGTTTTTCGAGAATTATCCTGAACTTTGATTTTTCAAATGGGAGCCATATTTAATTTAAATGTTGGACTTGTCGAAACAATTTCACTGATGTATCAATGTGCTGAGTCTAAATCAAAAGATTACCAACTTACATCAACTTTTGATTAAATTAAATCCTTTTATCATCATTAATATAAGGGGGTCGAAATTCAGACAATAATATAAAACAACATACGGGATTTCAGAGAAAGTAAAAAAGATAACATTGTAATAGAAATATTTTGAGCTAACAGCTTTCAAAAAGTTTTATCCGAAAAAGCTCCATCTTGTGGCAAGAATAAGAAAATAAAAAATATTACCTGAATTTTACTGGAAAGAAACCTTTTGAATGTTTTTCCACGATGCTCCTGTTGCCATAGTTACCGAGATATAAATGTCGCTCACCTAATGAATCACTCTGCATATCTCGGCTCCAAAGCACTTTTCAAAGATTTTTTTACCGCTATTACATATGCTGTGTGAGGTGCTATCAAGATATGCTAGTGATAGCTTGTGATAGCTAAAAATGTGATAATCCCAAAAGCAAATGTAAAATTAACACATTCGAGATTTCTCTGCACGAATGCTTTTTTGACGTCAGAATCGAGATACGCTTAAAAAGTTAAACAACTTTTTTTCCATTTGAACCACATTGTAGCTCCAATATTAACGCAGATGACTATTGTAAACGATTCTCGTAAACAAGCATATCCAGATCTAGATATCTCTGGAACTATGCAGAATCGACTAGAACGTGTTAGCATCATCAGACGGACAATCGAATTTGCAGTACAATCAGCCGGAAAAATACATAGGGTTACACTTAGAGAAATAAACTAATATGTCAATCTCAGCAATCTCAGTCCGACGTATTTAAGATTACCATCTTTACAACTTATTTCATAAATTCCCGATATTTTGTACGTGCTAGCCTTGTCTTTTGGGTTACCTAGCAAGTTTTTTGACGTATTGGTTGTTGAAAATGTTAGCTGTAAGTTGACTTACAGCTAACATTTTCAACAACAGCTAACATTTTCAAACATTTCGGACAAACAAAAAGATCGATTGAAATTAGATTCAAAGAACACTTATCCCAATTACGTTACGGTACTGTAGATAAGTCTTCCGTTGCCCGACACATTTGGGATAATAATTATCACGTTGATAAAGATAATCTGAAATTAATAAAAAATGTTAGAAAACCAGTACAGCTAATCGCGTTCGAAAGCGTATATATTGCGAAATATAGTTACAACACAACATGTATGAACGCTTCACCACCGCCAATTACGAGTCACCTGATCGATTGCTTTGTTAAATAAAGTTCCCACGTTTTCAGCACGTTCTAAAGATAACATAAGTATACAGATATTGCCGCCAAAGAATCTATGTTAATTTAGCTGTCGTTGAACCCTCTCAAAGCTATTGCAGATCGACACTTTTTAGATAAAGTAGTAGGAACGGTGCAAAGACCTTGTCCGGAGATAAAAATACAATACACTGTGAATTTTGCCTGCGACTATTTTCCACCCCAGTTCGATCTCTTTACCTAAGATCCGGTATATAAGTTGATGTTAGTTTTTTCAGTATTTAGAATGTTTCATCCTCTGATGACGCTAACTTGGTTAGTTAAACGGTCGTCAGGCCTTTTAAAATGTGTTGTGGTGATTTGGGTTCTCCAAGTGTACTTATCAGTGCTCACCACAGGTTCTAATCTTCACTTAGTGATCATAGCGGTGTTGTAATCTCGACAATTTGTAACTCTTTGTTTCTTGATACGTTTTGGTCGCTCTAGATATAAAAAAAATCTGGACGCAGCAAGTGCGTTATGGTAGTGAATTTTCATAAAAATGTTTTTAATAACAAATATGTGTGTTTGTTTTAAGCATGCAGGCATCAAATTTGGTTACCAGTATAACCTCTATAGTAAAAACAATGTGCCATGTTTCATCAAAATAACTTTATTGTGTGAAAATCTACAAAAATTTCCAAAAGTAAACTTAAAGTGTTCCCGAAAAAACACGTTTCTTGGTCAACCTTATAGGTTAATAGCAAATTGAGCTGTTCAAATATGAAACATTTGATCAAAATTCGCTACCATAACGCACTTGCTGTGTCCAGAATTTCTTTTCTTACAAACATGCATTATATTTCGATGGAAAATGCAAAAATGCAATCATCCTGTGATTGTAGAAATATTATTTTAAGATGTAGCTCAAGACACCCTATAATTAATATATACAATTTTTTTTCATATCTTATATAATAACGGATATATTGAGCTTTATTGATTTTTTACGAAAGTTTTACTCTATAGCTAAGGCTACTGCCAAGCATCAGAGACAGGGTCTATTTGAAATGAATTTTCTGGAAATATTTTAGTAAAATGAAGGACAATGACGATTGAAACTAAGATTTTAGGGTTTGTAAAACATCCTTCTTAAGACATTTTATTTCTATAGCCCGTATTAGATTCAAGTTCTTTGCCTAAATGTTGCCAATTTTGACATTTTAAATCGCCACTTTGACGTTTTGTGGAAAACCCCAATTTATTTATCTTTAAATGCATATAACTTTTTTGTCTTTTGACCTACATAGCTAAATTTTAGTATGTAACTTACCTATTAGGATCTAAACCTGCGTGCCAAATTTGGTTGCCCTTACTTTGTTAATTCCGAAGATATAAAAATTTTTCGAAAGAAAACACAAAATTTTCCGGGAAAACCTGGGCAGATTTTCCTGGATAACGAACTCATCCAAGCCATTTGCAAAAGGATTTTTTTCACCAATTTTAATCAAAATCGGCCCATTATTTTTTGAGTTATCGGTGTGATACATATATATATATATATATATATATATATATATATATATATATATATATATATATATATATATATATATATATATATATATATATATATATATATATATATATATATATATATAAACATATAAAAATTGAAACTGACCCCGGATATGTTTTCTGGAGGGCCTAATTAGCGCTCATTTGAAGAAATTTTTTCAAAATTCAAAAGTCGGGATCTCCTCATTAGTGAATTTTTTTTAAGAAAATTCACTAATACCTATGGATTTTGTGACTTTTCCACGCGTGCTTTGCACTTTAGGGCCCATTCTTTGTTTTGATCTATTTTAATTTGTAGATATAAATATTTGTAAGGCACCTGCGTTAGGTCTGCTGTAACTTTATTTATTGCTGTTTTTGCAAGTTTATCAACTGTTTCATTACCTTTAACATTTTCATGACGCTTGAGTACTAATAAAGCCATTTAGGAAATAGATCAGTTGGATCCATGAATAATTGAGGAATTCGTGAACAAGTGATTAATAATTTAGTACGATCAATATTACTGAAAATATAATTGTACATATGAAATCCAAATAAAAACAGAAGCTATATAATTACTGATTGAATTAAATGTAACTCAGTTGGCCTAGATAAACTCAATAAATAAATGAAACAATACATGTTCGTTATCGAAATCCAAGCTTAATACGTCATTTATACACTAATGATTTTCAACAATTATTTTTAGCTTGCAGCGAACGAAATTAATGAATATCAATGTCGCTTTATATCTAACTACCAATTTAAATATTGAATGCCTAAATATTGATACACTATTATTCTATGCGTGTACATATCTGTGGTTATATACAATTTGATTAGTAATTGTGTGCTCTATGAAACAGTAGCCGATCGTATATGTGGCGAATTTTGATGAACTAACACAAAATTTATTTAACTTAATTATTTTTCCAAACAGTAAATTAGTTTCTTCTGATGTTTGTAGCATGTATTATAAAATACCTCCTAGAGAATGCTTACCTCTATTAGAAAACATTTTACTTGAAAATAATGTAAATGTCATAAAAAGACCAGAAATATCGAATTTTTTTAACGAATATATAATATAAAACTAGTTTTAATCTAATGATAACATTTATATGCAAAATGAAGGTCTTCCTACAGGTAGTCCGTTATCTCGTTTATTAGCCAACATATCTATGGAAAACTTTTACGAGTAATTGAACCATTCGGAGGATAGTAAATAATTTATTTGACTTTTCAATGTACAGGAAACTTACTCACAAAACACAACTACTCCATTAGTGATGGGAAAAACGGTTATTTTCTGTTAACAGTTAAAGCCGTTAACGTTATTTAATAATAACCGTTGAAAATAACGGCTTCAGTTATTTTAAACTGGATAGTCGATCGATAGTATCCTACATTCCCAAAGCTGTGAGCGAGAGCGAGCACACTAGTATAAATGCATTGTATTTTTACCCCGTTATTTCACGTAGTGTATAAATCTCAAATTTTGTCGATATGAAAAGGAAACAAAGGGTTAAGAAATTATAATAAGCGTGTCGTAAATCTTTTGCCACTCTGAAGTGAAACTTTTAGAAAGCAGAAAGGAGTCTTATATTAGTATTTACTTAGATGTTTTAGGAATTAAAAACTAGTCATTTCTAACAAATTTATTTTATGAGGGGTCTTTACGTAAATGTCAATGCCACAGCAAGAATCAATAAATATCATTATTTATCACGTCTTGGGACGTTATACGTTAGAACTTTTATTGCTACACAGGGAGTGATTCTAAGAACTCCATAACATAACGCAGCTCATAAAATTTCGGTAAAGAAATTTGCCTTTATTCTGTACATATGGTTTGTTATTACATTATGATTTTATTCTTTCTTAGAAAGATCTCTATCTCTAGTTATATTTTCGGTTCACTGGTCATCTTTATCAGTCAACTTTTAAAAACTGTGCAAACAATAGCCAACAGTATAAAAAATTGAGTTTGAGTTTGAGTTTAAAAAAAAATTGGAAGATATATAGTATTAATTGTTTATTTACTTATTTTAATATTCGTTGTTTTAAAATTAGTTTCAAAAATTTCAAAGAGCTGTAACTTGGAGGAGAAGGGGTTTCAAGAAAAACTTAATAAAAAGACACCCCTTATTTTTCTCCAAAGAATCACCCTGTAAAATTTTTCGCATCAATTTGGAAACACCCTATATATATTTACATATATATATATATATATATATATATATATATATATATATATATATATATATATATGCATTTAATTTTTTATATTTAAATGTATATAGATATTAAAAAATGTTGTATCATTATATTTTTTTATCAATTTGATAACTATTATCAGACAAACGAAAATGACGTGTTAACTGTTTTCTTAGGTAATGTATATAAATTTAAATAAATAAGTACTTTAATTTCACGTGAAATAACCCTATTTTGCGTTGTCTATAGTGAAAGTAATAACACGTTTTTACAGAAATTCATCTTTTCACCCAATATTTTTTATTATTAAATATTTGGCTTTACATACTAGTGGGAAACTCAACTGTTTAAAAAATAACAGCTTCTCAGTTTAACAGAATAACTCTGTGTAGTAGTGTACGTATGCCGTATCCCCATCAACAACCGGTTAACGTTAAAATTAAAATTAAACCGTTTTATTGTACCGAAGATCGTACGTCCCTAAAGCTGTGAGCGCGCACACTAGTATAAATAATAATGTTATGAAGTACAGTCAGCTCTATACTGTATAACCATACATATTTAGCATTCCCAATCTCAAGGCTATTCATCCCGTTAAATGGTTAAATAACAGTTGCCGATAAAAACCGATGTTTATTCATCGAACCTAGTTGCACTAGAACTGAAACAGACACGACTCCGAATTCTAGTTTAGTGTAAAAAGCGTTACTTTTTAAGCCGTTATTTTTATAAATACATAACTGGTGGTTACCGTTTCGGCTCGATAACCGTTTAAAAATAGCTGACAGTTAAATAACGACCCATCACTATATTCCATACGATTTACATTAGACTGTCATTCAATGATACACCGTGCATTTTTAATACCTATGTTTGAAACCAATTTTGAACAATATATTTTAATAATTAAGCAAGAAGGATTAAAAAATGACTATTCTGTTAAAATAATATATAAGATTATAGGGAGAAAACAATACAAATTAAATTTAATTTTTTTAAATATTAGAGACAGAAAAGATAACAAATATGTTTTGCTGACTTATTTTGGAAACATCTCAGGAAACATTACAAAAATTTCCCCAACACGACCTCTGAGTTGTTATTTAACGCGAAACAAAAATTTCTTCATAGGCTGGAATCTATAAATTAGCTTGTGCACAATGTAACGCCATCTACATCGGTCAGACTTATAGAAATTTTAACACCAGATGCAAGGAACTTATTTCGGCACATAGAAATAACCAGGCTGATAAATCTGCATTTGCAAAAGATATTATCGATATCAACATAGACCCGCAATAAATAACCGCATAAAGCGACAACATTTTTGTAATGTCAAGCGTAAACTTGGCTTTTGTGGAGCTTGAGAAGTATCTCCAAAAACTACGAAGCTATTTTGATGACGTTTGTGGAATATGTTGCCTTAGGAAAGACCTTACCACAATGCAAAATTCTACTTTATAGGTTTATAGAAAATTGAGCTATTCAAATTTGAAGCATTTTATGAAAATTCGGTACCATAACGCACTTGCTGCCTCCCGCACTTTTGAAAGTTCAACTACAAAATTTCTAGGCCGCATAAACTTTTTATTACGAGAGTTAAAATGGCTTTAAATAACTATCCTTTTGTCCAAAGAATGGTGGTAAAACGACAGCATAATAATTATGCTCTGGTAAAACGTTAGCCTTTTCTAAACATCCTGTATTAGTGAATTTTCATTAGAAATATTCGCTAACAGAGAGGTCACGATGAAAAACTTTTGAAAAAATTTCTTCAGATGAGTGCAAAATTGGGTCACTAGAACCCGAAACCCAGGTCCGTTAAAATTTTTATACGTTTATATATATATATATATATATATATATATATATATATATATATATATATATATATATATATATATATATATATATATATATATATATATATATATATATATCTATATATATATATATATATATATATATATATATATATATATATATATATATATATATATATTTGTGTGTGTATGTATGTATCAGAGCGATAACTCAAAAAATACTAAACCGATTTCAATCAGACGTGGCAAAAATCTTGGTGGGGCAAAAACCGAAGTCGAGTTCGTTAATCAGCCTTTATGCTCAAGTTTTCCCAATGGAAAATCGGGGAAACTTTTTAAAAACGCTATATTTTTGTAAATATCAAAGTAACTGGAATGAGGCTTTACATGTGGCTAGAAATAGTGCAAATAAACCTATGTTGTGAATTTTAAGTAATTTGGTCTGCAGTATTTAGAGTTTTTTAGTTTTTTCCAATTTAAAAATAAAAACCCAAAGACATGCGTTGAAACGACTTAGTGGTTAAAGTGGAATGCCTGACAGACAGAGTAGTTAACTGCCACGCGTAGATTAATTCATACAACAGGTATAAACCATACAGCAACGGTAACCAAACTAAATATATACCAGGCAAAAAACATCATACCTGAACCCACAATCGTGAAATCTCGGCCGCAGTTATGGAAAATGACAGACGACATGAAATTAAAAATTTGTTAGGCGATTGTTATTTAACAAGGCGATTCAATCAATTATTAAAATACACTATATTTGTAGCTTTATTACCGGCCTCAAACACAGTTTTAGCGCAGCATGTATATATATATATATATATATATATATATATATATATTATGATGTCACATAATAATGTAGCATGAATTTAAACAAAATCAAGCCAAGTCTCTATAAAAATGATTCTAAAATAGTTTCTTTTATCTTTAAGCTTAAACATAAGACGTCATATAAGACCGAAACAGTCGTGGGATGTGTGTCAATGATAATTCTACTACCTAATTTTCTTCAATTAATGAATTATGTATACTTTGAATATAATATTCCAGGCATGCAGCCGATCTAAAGTATGATGCAAATAAAACCTTTGTTGACGGGTGTCCATGTAGCGTAGCGGTACCATGCTCGCATGTCACGTAGAAGGTGACGCGATCGAATCCAGCTGGATGCATGTATCTTTTTTCAATGTCTTATTTTCACATTTGAAGAAACAATAGTGCAGAGATTTCATACGTTTTGAACAAGATCTCACTTTTGTTTTAAACGCCTAAATAAGTTTGTCACCTTTTTGGCAGATACTTTACTTTTCTAAATATGAATTAAGTTTCCTTCTGGAAATCTTCTGTATAACTTTAATGAAATTTATAATACAAGTTTCTTTTAAAGAGACTTACACTATCTACAGGGATAACAAAATTTAGTTCTGTACCTTCATAGAAAATTGAGTCTTGGGCATTTTTCTCAAAAGGAGTTAAAACGCAAGATTTTTTTGATAATAGAGAGATATCGATGACAACACTTTCGAAAGAATTCTTCAAATGTGCGCGTTCGAGGACCTGTAAAATCGATCTTCAAGGTAGATTTTAAGAGGCACAAATAAAATCAGGCATTATGAATAAAACCAGTTTATTTAAAAAGTTATTGACTCTATAATGCAGTGGATTGAATTTAATAAATTGCGTGAAAAAAAATATTTTACTCGATTGCTTGTAGCACTGTAAAAATGATTTGTGGAGCACACTCTACAAAATAAAAAGAAAGCCACAGATAATTAGTGTACCTAACTTTCAGCTTCAGGTTGAGGGGGCTCCTCCCTGGCGATGGTGCTGAAGGGGACTCCTGAATGATGTTATATTCAAGGGGTTCGTTCCTGGTGTTGTTGAGGGGGCTCCTTCATGATATGGTTGAAGAGAGCTCTTTACTTACGGTGGTGTTGAAGGGGACTCCTTGATGATGTTGTTGAAGTGCCTTTCACTTGCGGTGTATTCAGGGGGAACTCCTTCACGGTGTTGTTGAAGTGGCTCTTTCATGATGTGGTTGAAGAGGCCTTTACCTACGTTGGTGTTGAGGGGGCCTCTACTTACGGGGTGCTAGAAAATTCCAAGCGCATGAATAACGGTTCAGGGCTTAATGGTTTGCATAGGACGGCTGGTAGCAGGTTAAGTTTACTTACAAAATTTATCTGTTTCAATGATTGGAAATAAACTAACATATGCGAAACAAAATCTCAAATGACCTCTTTATCACGTATTCAAAACAGTATAATAGCAATTAGTTACCGAACTGACGCTACCACAAGCCACCGTTTAACAGTATGAAATTTATAATAACGAAAACAATCATCGAAAGTAATTTCAACATACATATATTAACAAGCAATCTACCATCATTATCAAGCAAAAAAAATGTATGAGTAATTGGATAGATGTAAGACTCACCCATTTAGTTAGACATGCTGTTCTCTGACTAAAATTTAGCTGCACTTTTCCATCTTTAGGTCGATTCAAAAGAGAGTGTGGCGTGCTTTGAAAGCGTATATAAAGACTCGGTTATCGCAGATATGTTATAAAATCAGCTCATACGGAGGCGCGTTTCTATGAGTCGAGTGCGGTAGCGCAAGCGACCGCCGAGTTTGACGTCACTGAAGGGACTTGGACGCTGACGTCACAAAAAGGATTAATTCCGAAGCTCAAAAGTCAACGGCGCTGACACGTGTGACATGTCCCGCTTATTAAATACACGCGACATGTTACACTTTACTAATATGCCGCATAATAATGTACAATTCTTATGAAAATTCGGTACTATAACGCACTTGCTGCGTCCCGAAATGTTTTAATACTTTGGGTATAGATCAGTGCAATGCGATCTAGTATATAAGGAGTTGATTTACTTTTACTTCTGAAACATATTTCATTGATTAACGTTCAAATTAGAACTGTATATTATCCAGGATGATTACCTACCATCTGATTCGTTCCCCGCATTCAATTAGCAGTAAGAGTGTTTTATGGAAATCGTCGATTGTGATGTGGCACTCGGAATGCTAACTCTGCTCACACAACAGCTCGTGCCTGCTTGCTAGGCAGTGATTTATAGAAATCACAGACACAGAACCAAACACCTCCTACACTAATACTGTAATCGTTTACCCTGTGATTGTTCACCAATTATCTCAATTTAGCAGGTGGATTTCGAGGGGAAAACGAATATAAATCTTAATGCTATGTCGTGATTTGGACTTATCCCACTCGAGAGCTACGTGTTGATCGGTTTGATTTTCTCCAAATGCGAAGATTAATCAAGCTGAGTCATTATGAAAGCTTCATAATGAATAATATAGGCATACGATACGCATAAAAGTAGTTTGAAAATACATTAGACACTTACTACTTACTAAAAAAAAGTTATATGCACTGAATGAAACAGAATTTTAGTGCCAGTAGAAGCCAGAGAAGACGAAATACCAAAATAATGGATGTTTTAAATAAAATCTATCGAATATGACAGACAACATTTATTTATTCATGGCGTAAAAAGTTCATGAAGTACCAGAAAACTCACTTTAAAAATTTTATAATTTTTCTCCTGTAAATGTCAAACTGGAGATTTGAAACGTGAAAATTAGACTATTGTGGTTTATGAATGGTAAATATTGCATAAAATGTATATTAGAATGTTCTAGATTAATGCTACTCTTCTCATTTTTTAAAATAGTTGCAAAATATGCCTCTAAAGACCTTAGAGGTTACAAATAAATAACTGAAGGCCATTACGGGTTATCTACCTTTTATTGCACAATATTCTCCAAGTGTTACGATGGTTAGATAACTGGCTGATAAGCAAAGGAACCTGGGTTCAAATCTCATCGTTGACTGAATTTCTCTTTTAGCTTTTTTTTTACTTTTTTTTGGTCTTTGATTCAATTTTAAAGTTATCTATTGTATTTACAATATTTTAAGCGACTTTTTGTTGTAAAAATCACTAATGAAGGATAGGCGCTTTTAAGACCTTTAATTCAAGTTTAATATCAGCTGTTGTTGTCCTAAGTTGACAAAACCGTTCCACAGTTAACATAGACATACAGATTTGTGACATCAGAAGAGGTTGTTTTCTTGTCTACAACCGGACTCAATTTTTACAGCATCCACAGGCAAGAGAATTTTCTCTATGAAGCCACAGAATAAGTATCTAGTTCTATATTTAGATCAGATTTTGAATAATTTTTAATGTATTTAATTTATTTATATTAGCTAATTTTCTTGTACAAAATGTTCTTTTAATAGCTTGAATTGGTTTGTTGTCTAGAAAATCGGATCAGTTGTTTCAGGACAATTATATTTATTGTCGGAAAATGTTTAAATTTTTTGAACAATAATGTGTTACACGACCCTACCTTGTTTACATGGATACCTTGACCTGATTGTTTTATTTCATCCCCATAGAAGCATGCAGGGTACGCCAGCCCTATCGGACCAGTTTTTTTTTAAAAAAATAATTATTTTTTCCGAAAAAAAAATTGTATTTCAAAAAATAACCAAGTTTTTTTAAACAAATTTCGTTGGTATGTTGCCCTTGTAAATACCTTACTTCACGAAAACTCAACTTTCTAGGTTTATAGAAAATGAGTTATAGAAATTTGAAGCATTTAATGAAAATTCGCTACCATAACCCAATTGTTGCGTCTCGAAATTTTGTAAATTTAATCGTGAAATCAGAAATATATCCTGATGTTTTTTATTTAAAATGTTTTATGTTAGAAATACAGATATATAGTTTGTTTCAAAAGATAACCTTGAAGCTAGAAAACTTAGAATATGAAGAATGGTGCAATTTTCAGAAGAACATCTTTGTAGTCATTCACACAAAGTTAATTAAGAAAATCAATACACAGAATCACAAATTAAAGCAACCTGTAGAGTGTTAGCTTAAAAACGAAATACCAGTTCCTATAGAAAATCTTCCTTCGCAGTCGTTTAACAAAAATGAGATTTACCTGTTCAACAAGGGGCTGAAATTCGGTTTGCAGTCACAAAAGACGATCTAGTAGATCCCATTTCGAGTATTGAAACAGGCATATAAAAATTATCCAAATTTTCAAAGAACTTTAATCGCGAAGGATGTAAAGATTAAATCTCAAAAGGTCTGGCGGCAGCAAGTCCGTTATGGTAGTGTCTTTTCATAGCAATTATTTGGCACCAAACATTTTGTCATTAAATGCTTATAACCTTTTCTCTTTTAACCTATTCCCGGAAAACCTAGTTTGATTTTTTTGGCTAACGAACTTATCCAAGCGATTAGCAAAAGGACGGTACTTGCCCAATTTTATAAAAATCGGTCCATTACTTTGAGTTATCGGTTATATATATATAAGTAGTAGTAGTAGTATATATATATATATATATATATATATATATATATATATATATATATATATATATATTTAATCCTTATGGGAAAGTCTAAGCATTTTTTGTGATATTTTGAGAGAGAGAGTATAGGCTGAGGTGTGTGCGCGAGAAAAGGTTGTGGTAGGGAAAGCTCCGCCGCATCTCACGCCCTCCCAGTTGCTGAGAGATACCAGTGAGAGAGTCTTTGAGGTAGAGAAAGCTGAGCTGTTTGTGCGAGAGAAGGTCGTGTTAGAGAGGGGGTCCGGCGCGTCTCACGTCCTCTCACAGTTGCTGAGAGAGACCGGCGAGAGAGTATGGTGCTCTCTTCCGGCTGCCGCATTACGTGACACTTAAAAAATCTAATGGGATCAGATCAAATGCGAACCGTGGAACCTCGGATAAAAGTCCGATGTACTATGCTTTGAGCTACCGAGACTTGTTATTTCAATGCTTAGCATTGTGTAACCTGGGAGAAACCGTTGATGATGTTGGTGTCTCATGTGTAGATCGCGCATGCAACCTTATGACACGAAGAGTTAGATACGGGCGAGAGACGTTCGAGGATTAGAGACTGTGTTCGGCACTAATAGCGAATTTTTCCCATCAAGTATATAGCTTAAGCTATGGTCAGCAGCATCAACAGCTGAGTAAAGGTGTTGGCTATCGATATGTTTCAGAGGCTAGAGACTGGTGATGTTGACAGAACTATTCAACTGCTGACAGCTGGTGAACGCGACCAATGCTGTACGATTATTCTTCAGGTAATTTTGCATGTCACATCACCTAAGCGATCAATATACGAGCATATGGCGTCTACAACGTATATTTAGGCGCTAAATTATAGTGGTCAAAGTTACTCTCATAAGAGCTAGAACTAATATGCGAATGCAGTTTTCAATAAAGGTAACGATTTAGTTCAATAAAGGTAAGGGTCGAGTTCAATAAAGATAACGGTTGAGTTCACCAGACAACAACAGTCGATTAAAGGCTCTTATTTGCCGATATATTTCAACCGTTAGAGACTGATGAACGCACTGTTGACTTAAAGAGACAAATCGGCAGCCGGGAGAGAGTGCCATACTCTCTCACCGGTCTCTGTCAGTAACTGGGAGATGACGTGAGACGCGGCGAAGCTCTCTCTAACACAACCTTCTCTCGAATACACAGCTCAGCTCTTTCTACCTTAAAGACTCTCTCCCTGGTCTCCCTCAGCAACTGGGAGAGGACGTGAGAAGCGGTGAAGCTCTCTAACACGACCCTCTCACGTACACACAGCTTAGCTCTCCCTACCTCAAAGACCCTCTCCCTGCCCAACTAACAAAAATGTTCTATAATTTTTAAATAATAGTGCAAATTTGTTGAATTACTGTTATATTACTGCCCTTAGAAAGCAGTTGTGTTCTATTAAGACTGCCAAGGTGAGTATTTAGCTTCTCGTAGCAAAATGTTTCTTTAAATTTATTGTTAGAATGTTCTTAGAGCAGAATTATAAAACATTTTAGAGATTTCATTTTTTGTTGTTTTGTAAACGTCAATACCTACAACAATCGTTTTAAAATATATTAGGTTACAGAGCAAAATTGTTCTGTAATGGCTTAATAGCAACGATCTTCCAAACATATCTGTCAACTTGCAAACATTTATAAAGCCTTTCTTTAAGTGATTATGTGAGCAATTATAAAACAGTTTTGTTAACATTTTCTACGATACAATACAGCTGCAAATAGCATAGTCTATTTGAACGCAGGTGTTATAAACTATTTTATTGTTGGATGGAACGCGACTGTAATAGAACACTTAGAAAACAATTATAGTGCAAAATTTTTCCTTTGCATAAAAGTGAGTTCGCTGGGATCTTTATAAAACATAGCTTTTGTAAGAAGCACCGTTATATACTTTTTATTTCGTGGCAAATTGTCTATTCTGTAGCGTGTAATTTTTAAACATGTCCAATTTGCAATAAATGAAAACAGGTAAAAAGAAGCGTCGCTTTTCGAAGGAAAGTCAATAAATATAAAAATATTTTAGAAAGTAGCAAATTTGATACCAAACATGTTAGTAGTGTTTTACATAGTAAGCAGCACAACAAACAGCTTGGGTTTGAGGGTAAGTCACATATTGCTACTACATTTATGTTGCATAAATATCGCAGCTCACGCGAGTTTAGCACTATACTGATGTGTAAGTGTTGCCGAAAATGCTTTTATAGAACAATTAAATACACCATATGTGTTATAGAGGTGCGCGCAGGTCTTTCTCAGTGCAGCAATGGGAAACATATTATTTCAAATCTCTATAAGCGCTGCTTGTGTAACAATCTGCCTACTGCGTCATCTGAAGCAACACTGTCAATATGATCATCAGTTTGCCCAAATATTAGGGTACAGGACCGTACTTAGCCGTACATAGTTGTTAATGGTTAGTTACCAATGATCATGATACAACAAGTACAGATATTACACCTATGAATTATATGGTTTTTGCAGAACCATGTACATGATGTCATGTGGAGTTTTTAATGGAGTTTGACAGTTGAACGTATTGTCTCTTGTTTTCCTCTAAACATGCGACTAACGTGTTAACGAGATTAGGAAACCGTTGTTTATTAGATTTAGTAATGTATTTCAATAATTTTTGTGTGTACACATGCAAAGTTTTTTTTTTTGGTAAAAATACTACCAGGTGCTCTAAATTCTCCTTAACTTTTTAAGTGTTAGTGCAATGATAATAATATTTAATCATAGTTTGTCTTGTACTTAAGTAGGTATGTGATATAAAAATAATAAAAAATTATATACAAGCGAAGTAATTAAATTCAGTGCCCTATGCAAAAAATATTCGCTACGAGGTGAAATGTTAATGTTGTAATTGCATCAACCGCATTACATCGACGTATGAAAACTTTTTGATTGCTAAATTTTTGTCTTAAAAGTGAGCACAATTGGAGAAAATGAGGCTTTGGACATAAAAATCCTATTATGTTACATATTTACATGGAAATAACTAAATCATCCTTTTTTATTGTTCCCTGGTTACTAAGCAAGGCCAGGTTACCTATATCATACCACACAATAGTTGTATTACTTACGGTGTTTGAAAGGGTAAGACCCCACCTTACACTACATGTGTGTATATTCTAAATGCCTACTTTATTTTTGTTTAAATACGTCTCTGTTCATATTACAGGTTTTAATATATCGTCTGTTTTGTAGCAGTGTCTTAATAAGAGATAAAATAGTTCTGTAATGGTTGCAGTCGTGATAAAAGTGATTTATAAAGCAGACGCCATGTTTTATGCAATTCCTGTATTTGTTTGGTAGCCATCTTAAACGAAAATAAAATCATTTAATAAATATATAAATATTTTTGACCTGACAGTTTTCACAATATATTATGAATATAAAATATGCGAAATGTGTAACAGAATGGGTTTAGGTCATTAAAATGGAATAAACGAAAAATTTAATTTCGAGTTGATATTCACAAATTAAAGAAATATTCATTATTTCGAGGGCGCTTCAAAATTTTTCGTATATGTAGCATATTTTACACAGAAAATTTTTCTTCGCAGGTCAAATCCATCTTGTTGGTAGTCAAAAGGAGACTTTTTTAGTTTAATTTTCACACCGTACCAACATTATTTCTTACGCCATCATATTTTAGTACTTATATTACTTTCATAATATTAGAGAACAATTTTAGGATAAAATAGTTCTAACAAAAACATTTAAAAGACATATCACTCTTATAGGTATTGCAGTATGCAACAAAAAGTTGCAAAGTTAACTATAAAGAAATTCTAATAAAACATGTTTTATAGTAACTCTATTAAGGCTCTATAACTGGCACCATGGTAAATGATTTTTAGTTTTATTATTGTTCCTTATAAAATTGTTTTATAAGTATCGTATATCATATTCTTTTACAGCTTGGTAAACATTTATAAAACTATTCTATAACACCTTACACATCCCTTATACAATCAACTAAAGAACTAAAGTGTTGTATAAACCTGCGCCCATTTTGCGTTTATAAGCGTTGTATAAACTGCGTTTATAAGCGTTGTATAAACGTTATCAAATCATTTATAGGAACAGTTTTAGTTTTAGAAAAACTGTTCTATAAACGTTCTTATGACTACAATAAAACATCAAATTGCTAGTTGGGTGGTCTCTCTCAGCAACTGGTAGAGGACGTGAGATGCGGCGGAGCTCTCTCTAACACGACCTTCTCTCACACACACAACTCAGCCTATACACTCTCTCTCGCTCTCTCTTTTAAAACGTCACAA
Source organism: Tillus elongatus (assembly GCA_964006375.1). Taxonomy (NCBI): domain Eukaryota; kingdom Metazoa; phylum Arthropoda; class Insecta; order Coleoptera; family Cleridae; genus Tillus; species Tillus elongatus. The sequence continues at coordinate 106,781,160 of OZ023268.1, read as the reverse complement.
AAAAAGCTTAGATTTTCCCATAAGGATTAACATGGGAAATACACGATTTTGGGAGTAGGATCCCCATATTATATATATATATATATATATATATATATATATATATATATATATATATATATATATATATATATATATATACATATATATATATATATATATATATATATATATATATATATATATATATATATATATATATATATATATATATATATAATTAGGTTTTTCGTAAGCGATTGTCCGAAAAATTTAATTTATTTATTTAAGTGGTACAATTATTACAGTCTAAATTTTATTATAAAATATGTGATTCACAACAACATGTGAACAACTAGAGTTACAGCGATTGAATGAAATGATGTTCTACAGAATTAACATTAATGCAAACGTCTGCATCAGCACTCTTGCACAAGTCACTAAACTGATGATGCATGGTTTCCGGGTTCGTCGTATTTTGTATGATGTTGAGAATATACAGGGATGTAACTCCTCCACCCTTAAATCTTTAACACGTCCTCCTGTTCGGACACTTCTTCTGTTTGCGTTTTCCTGTTGGACTTGTATAGGATGCTCTGAATTTTTCTTCTTAAAAAAAACAGAAGTACAATGGTAACAGCGATGGATATACCAATGGTAATGCTTAAGTGGGAATACTGCATGGACGGTCGGAGATGAAATGGATGCTGTTGTATTTAAGACAATGCTTCTTTTATATTTTTGTTTTCTTTCAAATGAACTGGCTTAAAATGGATATGATGTTGAGGTGTCGGTTGCAATTATTCGACTTCTATGGGTTGTAGCGTCAAATTGGTAGCAACGTCTTCATACATTTCCTCATTGATCTTGACTTTGCAGGAATTGAGGGTTGTTACTAGACCGTTTCCCTTGAAGATTTTTCGTTCTAACGATGTTTCGCAATTTTCGACAATAGTGGTTGCTGAGCTGGTGGATATTAAGATCTGACCATTCTGCAGCTGAGTTGATATTTCGTAGGAGTTCATTACTTTGGCAGAAGTGCAATTTTGTAAGGTGTCAAGATGACAATGCTCTTCTCGTGGGCGATTATTGCATATAATCACGTCTTCTATACAGGGGCACTTCTCTTGGGTCCATAAGTTTGAAGAGGGTGTTTCTAAATAGTATGAGCTGGGTGGTTCCAGGAGAATATAATTTTGTGGTATGGGATAAACACGAAAATAAGAACCAGGATTGGGATGTAGGATAGGAGCTTTTAAAAGGCATACAATCGTATCCTTAACCGATAATATATGAAATTTGGTAAATTCTACAACTTTAAAAACATGATTTTTGTCAAAGTCGATCAATTCATTTCTGTTATGACTTAACTTTAAGTGATCAATAATATTTAACAGATCACTAGTGGTAAAGAGCTCTATATTAGTAATTTCGTTAAAACTTAAGGAACTAGTTCTTTGAATTATCTCTATATTATGGAGCAATTTAACAGCTACGTGAATTTATAAATGAATTTTACTCGTCAATTCTCTTTCGCTATCTAAAATGGAAAAAGTCTGACAAATATGATCTAGATTTTGATTAATAATATTTTGGTCCTTTTCGTACCTTTGTGTAATTATATTAGCAAATGAATTTAAATTATCAATTTGGGTAATTATATCTTCTTGATTTTGGAAAAGGTTATCTTAATTTTTATTCTACATATAGACTTGGAGACTACTTATCTGGCTTCACTGTTGGTTTTCGTTGGTGAAGGACGTAGCCAGCGCAAACGTTACAGTTTCCGGGTTCGTCGTATTTTGTATAATGTTGAGAATATACAGGGATGTAACTATATATATATATATATATATATATATATATATATATATATATATATATATATATATATATATATATATATATATATATATATATAGTTACATCCCTGTATATATATATATATATATATATATATATATATATATATATATATATATATATATATATATATATATATATAGTTACATCCCTGTATATTCTCAACATGATACAAAATACGACGAACCCGGAAACCATGCATCATCAGTTTAGTGACTTGTGCAAGAGTGCTGATGCAGACGTTTGCATTTATGTTAATTCTGTAGAACATTATTTTATTCAATCGCTGTAACAGATAAGAATTTAAACTGGCGCCGGATATGGGTTCTAGGGGCCAGGTTTGCGCTCATTTGAATTTTTTTTTTCAAAATTCAAAAGTTGGGATCTCCCCATTAGTTAATTTTTCTGCGAAAAATTTGCTAAAAGTTTGAAATAAAATAAGTTCACGAAAAACAAAAAGCTTAATCAAATGAAAATAGTTAAACGACTGCGAGAGAAGGATTGTATTTATGTTAAAGCAGATAAAGGTAATATGGTTGTGATTTGTGACTTTGGGAAAAAGATTACAAAGATGGAGTTAAAAATGCAATTGAGACAGGACCGTATAAAAAACGAAATAAAACCCCCTAAGTATTTTTCATCCCCTGATGATTCTAACTCTTTTAGTGAAACGATCGCCAGGTCTTTAAAACATGTGTGATTTGGGTTCTCCAAATGTACTTATAAATTTTTGCGACTAGAACAAAATAACAGATTTTCGTAACGTCAAATATGCCTAGTGGACAACAACTTCTATCATCCAACAAAAATCTCAACTACATGAAAATAATACTGCTACCTTAATGAATATTTAGCTTCTTCCTTTAAATTGCAGAATATCATGTCACCCCTGTGTATCGATCTCTGCGTTTCTAGTATCCTAATCCGACAAGAGGTGCAAATGAGAGGGAAAAGGAATACAAATCCTCTGGAGCACAGACGTAATAAGATTCAAATTACTAAATAAGAAACACCTCCTGCTTGCCATATAATTTCCATACAACACGCGAAACTCGCTAACAGTTCCTTTTCTTATAACAATTAACAGACACTTCTTATGCCTGCCGCCTTGTTTCCATACGAATTTCAATTTTAAATTCGCCCGTAAATTCTGCAAATGTCTTAGGACGAATAACAAATATTAAAGTGGGTTGATATTTTAAATAATTATTTGTATTTTTTTTTGTAATTGGCTGTTATTTTGACAAAAGAGCAATGCGGTGGTTTTTTGTTGCCTTGCGTAAAATTAGATAATTATTTACCAACAGAGAATTTGCATACAATTTTTTAATCCATATCTATTTCCGTTTTTAGTGAATTTTTATTTAAAAAATTCACTAATGGAGAGGTATCGATGGTGAGACTTTGCAAAAAAATTTTCAAATGAGCGCGAATTTGGGTTCCTAGAACCCATATCCGGGGTCAGTTTCGATTTATATATATATATATATATATATATATATATATATATATATATATATATATATATATATATATATAGTATTAAATGTTTGTGACGGTAATAGTGTTATTTATCAAAAAATTGTGGGAAAGCTGTCAGTTGTAGAATAAAACTCTTTTTTATATCCGAAAGCTCGGCCTATAATAAAGAGTTTTATTCTACAACTGACGGCTTTCCCACAATTTTTTGATATACCTATATATATATATATATATATATATATATATATATATATATATATATATATATATATATATATATATATATATATATATATATATATGTATCCAACCGATAACTCAAAAAATAATTAACCGAGTTTGATGAAATGCGGCAAGTGCCTTTCTTTTATTAATAGCTTGGATGAGTTCGTTAGCCAGGAAAATCGGACAAGGTTTTCCGGGAAAATTTTGAGTTTTCTATCGAAAAAAAATTTGTCTCCGAAAATTACAAAGCTATTTCGATGAAATTTGGGGTTGCTTTGTGAAAGGCCTCAACATGTACCAAAATTCAGCTTTCTAGGTGTACAGAAAATTGAGCTAATCAAATTTGAAACAATTATTTTTAATATCACCGCGTTGCATTGACAATGGCAAACCTGGCTTATATGAGATCAAGTATGTCTGAGCGTTGCCTGGCAACGGAACATTTTACATTATTGCGCAGGTCTGTTATACGCTGTAACTGACGTTTATCGTATGGGTATTGTTTTATCTGTTTCAGTTGACACATTATTTGTGTTATTTGGTTATTTTTATATACAAGTGCAAAATATTCCTTTATGATTTTATTAATGCTAGTAGGAACCTCGGTGGTTCAGGGGTAAAAACGCGTGCCTCTCAACCCAAGGCTACTGGGTTCGATCCCATGGTACTCCTTTCACTTTTTCAGTACAAACTGTAACATTAACATCAACCGAGGTTCTGGCATTGTATTTGAGCAAGTTGAATGTCTGCACGTTCCGCCCTTCGGAGGCGTGTCCATGCGATGTTGGGCACGTTAAAGATCCCTACCCTCACAGAAAGGCAGGGGTTCGGCAAAATTTCCAGGATAGTGAGGTGAAACTGCTCCCTGGCGTCGGTCATTGGCCATAGTCGCGGAAATAGGCCTCACGTTAAAGAAACAAAACACAAAACAAACACACTAATGTTAGTGGGTGGACAGTGTTTGTTATGTTTTATCAACACATATAAAGGATCGAAGTTAAAAAAAAGGGCTGATATGCAACAGGTTAGTTATTTTCTCTCTGATGCTTTGGCGGTAGTTTTAGTTAAGTTTATGGTTTAACGGTCCATAATTTTCAGCTAATTTTCGTACAAACAATTCATCAATAAGGAGAGAGCGACTTTAGAATATTAAAAAGATTTCTTCAAATGAGCGGAAACTAGGCCCCCTGGAATATACAGGGTGACGCATTTCTACGGTAAAGCTCAATATAATTATTATTATACAAGAGACGAGAAAAAAATGTATAAGTTAATTATAGGGTGTCTTGAGCTGCATGTTATAAAATTATTTTGACAATCACAGGCTGGCCCATAAGTCGTTGGTGATCTCTACAATTTTTTTCGGACAGCCTTATTTTATTGCATTTTTTATCGAAATATGTTTGTAAGAAAAAAAAAATAAGACGCAGTAAGTGCGTTTTGGTAGCAAATTTTTATTAAATGCTTCAAATTTCAATAACCCAATTTGCTATTAACCTAAGGTTTGTTGTCTAGGAAACCAACATTTAAAGTTTATTGTCGGAAATTTGTTGTACATTTTCAAACAATAAGTTATTTTGATAAAATATGGCACATTGTTTCTACTGTATAGGTTATACCGATAACCAATTTGATGACTGCTTGCATTAAAAAGACATATTTGCTATTCAAAGCATTTTTATAAAAATTCACTGCCATAACGCACTTGCTGCGTCCAGACTTTTTTTCATACCGTTATGTTATAGTAAACATCAATAATCAAAAATAAATTTAAAATATTTGATTTTAAAGATTTTATACCTGTTTCAAAATCATTACTATTTTAAATTTTGTCACGTGACCATAAAAGCTCCGGCCATTGTTGTAAAGTCAGATACTTCAAGTAGTCACGCAGAAGCAACGTTAAATGTGCACGTTTTTGTAAATCGGCGCTATTAGCGAATTTTCGCTAATGGAGAGCTTTTAACACAATTTCTTCAGACGAGCGGGAATTTGGGTCCCTAGAACCCCAAGCCAAATTGCGTTAAAATTTTTATATGTTTATATATGTATCTGAACAATAACTCAAAAAATACTAAACTGATTTCTATCAAACTTGGCAAAAATCTTGTTTGGGAAAAACCGAGGTCGAGTTTGTTAATCAGATTTTATGCTCATGTTTTTCTGGTGGAAAATCAGGGAAAACTTTTTGAAATCGCTTTGTTTTTGTAAGTATCAGAGCAACTGGATGATACTTTACATGTGGCTATAAATAATACAAATAAACCTATGTGGTGAATGTTAAGTTATTTATTACACAATATTTAGAGTTTTTTCCAAACTAAAAATAAAATCCATGCGTTGAGACGACTTAGTGGTTAAAGTCCAATGCCTGACAGACAGAGTAGTTAACTGCCACGCGTAAATTGATTCATACAACAGGTATAAACCATACATCAACAGTAACCAAACTATATATATATATATATATATATATATATATATATATATATATATATATATATATATATATATATATATATATATATATATATATATATATATCAGGCGTAATACATGCTACCCGAACCAACAATCGTGAAATATCGGCCGCAATTACGGAAAATTACTACTCTCTGTAGTAAGATATTCACATGAAATGAATTCTGGGTCCATGACTTGATCAAAAAATATATTCGTATTCCTGTACCCATAGAATTCTGAAACGTTATATTACTTGAGTTTTATCGAAGAAATGTCAATTTTCACCAAATCATCCGTCATTTATCCCCTACCCCCTGAAGCGATGTTACCCAAAAACAATTTGAAGCCTTCCTTTATCGGGTGCTAACTTGATACCAAATTCGCAGATGATACCTCAATTCGTTCGAAAGATATTGCGTCTACTTATAGACAGACCGACAGACAAAACAGTTTTCGTTCCAATATCAAGTTTTCTATATGTTTTGACACTTTTTACGCCGTTTTAGCAAAAACACATCGAAACTTCTGTCACCGAATTTCCACCCTCACACATTTAACCCGTTAACTAATTTGAGCACAAATACCAGATGTTTGATGAAATTGAAAGTTTTCTAGTAAACAAACCCTAAAACATTATACTACTTGAGTTTTAACGGAAAAAATATCAATTTTCACCAAATCATCTCCCATTCATCGTCTACCCGTTTTTACCCAAAAATAATCCGAATCGTTCATTTGTCTGGTGCTAACTGTATACCAAATTTGAAGACGATATCTCAATTCGTTATCGTGGCTACAAACGGACAGACATACAGACCTACAGACACAAAAAAATTTCGTTTCCAAGTCATGTTTTCTATAAGTTTTAACACTTTTTACGACATTTAAGCGAAACAAATTTTATGAAATTTTTGTCGCCGATGCCGTACTTTCTCACGTAGTGACGATGTGGAAGTAATATCTGAAATTTTTTTTTTTAACTTTTTAAAATTTTATTTTAGCTTACGTAACTTAAAAGTTATATTTATAGAGAACAGAAACCCACTAAAATTCTTTTTGGGCTGGCACCTAAATTAACAATGTGAGAAATATATATAGGGTGGCGCATTAAAAACGAAACAGACCGATTTGCGTCCAGAGATTTTTTTTTCTAAGAAACGCTGAAACACGTCAATCTTAATATTAAGGGGGACATGTTTTGACATAAAACTCAACTTTGTCACACCAATCCCTTAAGGGTGGTGATAACAACCCTTATATTTGAAACAGGGAACATGGGTCGAGTGTTACATCATTTGAAAGCTCTTTCTTCCCTGAATTCCGAACATGCATTTTTTTGGAAGTTTTTCAACTGGTTTAAAAATTATTCACAGTCGAAGATGCAAAAACGCATTTCACTCTTTCCGATAAAAAATGTGCTGATAGTCAATGTTTTGCTGGTTTGTAAACAAAAAATTGACTATTAGAACATTTCTTATCGGAATGAGAGAATTGCGGTTTATTATTTCCATTTATCAGTCGGTTTGATACTTGATAGTACTACCGAAAATTAATTTCACAATGGTGTATTCTGTAGGAGAAAGAGTTGAAATAATTACTATTTTTTTCAAAAACGATGAGTGTGCCAACCTTACCGCAAATTTGTTTAATGAACGACATCCGAACAGACATGTTAACAGAAAATACATTTTGGAGTTAGTTGCAAAGTTTCGAAAAAGTGGTTCAGTAGCCAACAAAAAACGGGATCCTGAACGTGAATTTTCGGTTAGAAATTAGACTACTGAGATTGAAGTTTTAGGAGAAATTGCTGCAGACCCAACTTTGAGCACGAGAACATTAGCCACACTTTCAAACATCATAAGAAGAACTATTCAGCGAATATGAAGCATCATAAATTTCACCCGTATAAAGTTCATCTTGTACAACAACTGAATGAAGATGATTTTGATCAGCGGCTGGAGTTTTGTGAAGTTATGACTGCATGAATAGCTGATAACGGGAACTTTCTGTTCAATATCTGTTTTTCAGACGAGCGTGCGTTTGTATTAAACTCTACAGCCAATCGTCATAATTGTCGTTATTGGGCAGATAATAATCCAAGAAATTTTCACGAAGTCAACACTCAAACTCCACAGAAATTGAATGTCTGGACTGGCATTTTTGGAGACCGTTTAATGGGATCAATTTTTCTTGATGACAATTTGAGTGGCGAAACGTATTTGGAGTTACTAGAAGATTTCGTTTATCCTCTACAAATTGACATTGTTGAAAATGATGATCGCTATCAAGAAAATCAATTATTGTTTCAACAAGATGGAGTTTCTCCGCATTTTTCACAACGTGTTAGGGAGTTTTTGAACAGAGAGTTTCCAGAGCAATGGATTGGGCGTAGAGGTGCTATTGAGTGCCCCCCTAGATCACCGGATTTAACTCCTTTAGACTTCTTTCTATGGGGCCATTTAAAGAGTAGAATTTTCTAAACAGAACCGGTCTCTGGAAGAATTACGATGACTCATTGTTGAAGAATGCCGTCTTATAACTCCACAAATGCTCCAGAATGTCAGAGCTCGTTTTGAACAAAATTTCTACTTTTGTATGGAAGTTGGTGGTCAACAATTTGAACGCTTACTTAACTGAATAAACATTTTTAAACGTTTGGTTTTGTTTTTTAGTTTTTTTTAAACGAAAAATTGACTAATTAGTGCATTTCTTATCACAATGAATGAAATACGTTCTTGTAAATCTAACTGTGGATAATTTTTAAACAAGTTGATAAAACTTCCAAAAAAATTAGTGTGGTGAATTTAAAAAAGAAAGAGCTTTCAAATGATGTAACACTCGACCCATGTTCCCTATTTAAAATATAAGGGTTGTTATCGCCGCCCTTAAGGGGTTGATGTGACAAAGTTGAGTTTTATGTCAAAACATGTCCCCTTCAATATTAAAATTAACGTGTATCAGCGTTTCTTAAAAAAAGTTCTATGGACGCAAATCGGTCTGTTTCGTTTTCAATGCGCCAGCCTGTATATATTACAAGGGAGCGTTTCTATACTTAATTAAACTGTGACTGAAATCACAGGACTGACATTTAAAGAAAAGGCAGGCGAATGAAGAGAAGTGAACAATCAGGCTGAGCGTTTTGTAGCTTTCAACAAACTCGGTAAACTGTGCAAATCTGCGCTAAATGGCTCGGCACTAAAGTAAGGTGTCGAAGCTACTCGCTTTTGTTTTCCCTAACAAGAAACTGTTATGGTAAACTGCTGTCTCTACATAAAAATAAAACAGCACTGGAATGCTATTGGAGATGAAAAAAGAAACAGCACAGGGATCCGAATCAAGTCAATTTCATTTTATTCAACTTGACATAGGACATGTTCTGTAGGAAGGGTTTTATAGAGAACTTTGTTGAAAATGGTTAAAATGTTATACTCTGTGACTACAAAAGACTAAAGTTATGACGCTGAGACATCAAATAAAACTAAAATCTGGTCAGGTTTTGATGATTATGGTCTATATAAAACGAAATGAAGAGAGGCATTTCCTGTAATTTAGTTTGTGAGTGTAGAGCTAGTAGAAATAAAATCGTCGTGGAGAAAATTATTTGCAGACGTCTGTACCTCCAATATTATATAGTAGTTTTGCACTGAAGGATTAAATTATATGTTTTTTAATTTAAACGGAAGTAGATTAAAGATTAGTATCAAATTTAGTGAATTCCAAATGTAAGTTGTCCAAGAACAATATATTAATAATAACTGTATATAAATAAAATAAGTGGATTGAAACGGTGCACGAAAATATACAACGGAAGGTGCGAAGACTCATAAAAGCAACAAAATCCTAAAAGCATCACTCTCGTAGAGCCATCGAACGATTAACTCTACCCAGACAGCAAGGTGGAAGAGGAGCGTTGGATATTGGTAAACAGGTGAAGCAGCAGATATTGAACCTGCGTTGATATCTCCACTAGCAGACTCTTACTTCTGAACTACATCGTACCATATGCGCGAAAAATGAGTTAATACGTCCACAATTAACAGAAAGTGAAATACAAAGTCACCATTGGACTGATCAGGACCAGTTGCAATCTTGGATGCAAAAGCCTCTCCACGGGCGACATCTGAATCTCCCAGGCACATGTCGACAAATTGGCGTCGAACAACTGGTTGGTGCCAGGACCGATGTTTCCAGACAGAGGGGTTTTGCTGGCCATACGGGTTCAGGTCATTCCAACAAGAAACTACTTGAATCATATAGTCGGTCCAAGATAACAAACGCATATGTGGGTGTCAGTCATCAGAGATGTCACCGGAGGATGTCAAACGTTTGCTGCAATATAGTACAAAGAGAGGCACCACGCAGTTGCGAGAATACTTCAAAAACTGGCGATGAAAATGGGACTTTTAGATCTTAGTAAGGTGCCCTACTATAGATACACTCCTGAGCCTGTTCTAGAAAGCAAAAAAAGGAGAATACAGATGTTGCTAGGATCGGAGCGTGGTAACAGACCAACGAGTTGCTCGCCGCAGGCCAAATATAATAATAGTGGATGAGTCCTGCAAACAAGTGACGCTGATTGGTGTGACCATTCTGAATACCAATAATTGAGAGATAAAGTACAATGAGAAAATCATTAAGTACGGAGATCTAGAGATGCACGTAAAGAGACAGTGGAGGGCAGAGTGTCCGAGTGATCCTGATAGCATGTTGTCGACTGGTGTGTTTCTTAAGAATCTTCAAGAGAACACTAAGAGACTTGGCCGTAGAGGACACCTTTATAAGGTTGGGCAAAAAGCGGTAATACCTGCAACTACCCACACAGTACGTAAATTTCTGGGAAATGAGGATGTGTCTCATTGTCGTTCAGGGCCCGATAACTTAAAAAACTCTGGACGCAGCAAGTGCGTTATGGTAGTGAATTTTTATAAAAATGTTTTTATTGCAAATATGTGTGTTTTCTTTTTAAAAAAGCAGGCATCAATTTTGGTTACCAGTATAACCTATATAGTAAAAACAATGTGCCATGTTTCATAAAAATAACTTTATTGTGTGAAAATGTACAAAAATTTCCAAAAGTAAATTTAAAGTGTTCCCGGAAAAACTCGTTTCTTGGCCAACCTTATAGGTTAATAGCAATTACTAGTAGTTATATATATATATATATATATATATATATATATATATATATATATATATATATATATATATATATATATATATATATATATATATATATAGGGTGGCGCATTGAAAACGAAACAGACCGATTTGCGTCCAGATAAAAAATTTTAAGAAACGCTGAAACATGTCAATTTTAATATTGAGGGGGACATGTTTTGACAAAAAACTCAACTTTGTCACATCAACCCCTTAAGGGTGGTGATAACAACCCTTGTATTTTAAATAGGGAACATGGGTCGAGTGTTACATCATTCGAAAGCTCTTTCTTTTTTGAATTCAGCACACAAATTTTTTTGGAAGTTTTGTCAACTCGTTTATTAAATTATTCGTAAAATTATTCACAGTTGAAGATGCAAAAACGCATTTCACTCATTCCGATAACAAATGTGCTGATAGTCAATGTTTTGTTGGTTTGCAAACAAAAAATTGACTATCAGAACATTCCTTATCGGAATGAGAGGAATAGCAGAGGTGAAGGGATGCTGAAATTAAGTTCTTGGGGAAAGGTGGATAGGACGCAGAGTGACATATGTTTGACCTCCACGATCACCGGATCTCACGCTGCTCGATTTCTACTTATGAGGTAAAGTCAAGTCAGATGTTTATGTGAACCCGGTTAATACAAGAGAATGACTTGAAACTCGTGTTCGTAATTCTTTAGATAACATCAATTCTTCTAAAATCCAGCGTGCAACAAGTGAAGGAGTTCTATTACACTTGGAAAGTTGTGCTACTGCAAATGGTGGACAGTTTGAACAGTACCTATGACATTTTAGTTAGCGCTGTACGTGATACACATAAATTTCTGTAGCACTCTAATAAATAGCAGGTATAATAATTAAATTTCTTATGTATCCCGAATTCTGAGCTTTTTTTCTAAAAACCGCCAATAACTGTAGAAAAATCAATTTTGAGTATAGGGAATGATTAACCAATTTGAAAACGGATCTTCAAGTGCATTTATTTAAAAAAACCTAAAATACAGGCTGGCCCATTTAAAACACACGAGTTTTTGAATTCTAAATCCTATGGAATCCAGATACATTTTACAAACCATGGTGTGAAATATTTTTCTTCAACATCATATCGGAGCTTAGTTATCATTTATCATCTTAGGATGGAGCAAAAAATAGTTTGTCAACATATTGACTTGACATCAAGCGAAACCACTCTCATTAGGCCGGTCTTCTTGTGAAGAGAATTTTCAAACAAACAAAAAATTAATATCTCGAAAACAGTAGAAGATAACAACAGAATTCCCTAATGAAAATCGACCTAAAATTAAATGGGCATTTCAAAAATATAATAATATATAGAGTGTTTCATTTAAAATAAAGAAGTTAGCATCTGTTTCCGGTATAACCGCTAATCCGTCATTTTGGGAATTAACGTGTGCCTCTGAATCGAAGGGTACTGGACTCGATTTCCAGGGTTTCCCTTGCACTTTTCTATTACAAGCTGTAATAAATGAACATCAATCGAGGTTCTGGTATTGTATTTGGGCAAGTTGAATGTCTGTACCTTCCGCTCTTCGGAGGACGCGTCAAGCCGTCGGTCACGTGTCCATGCGATGTTGGGTGAAACGGCTTCCTAGCGTCGGAGATTGGCCATAGTCGCGGGAATAGGCCGACGCTAAAATAAAAATATTTTTTTTTATTCTAAAGTTGCGCTCTCGTCATAATCAAATTTACGAAGAACGGCAATTTGCTATAAAGTTAGTGATTAAAATTCAGTTTGACATTAAAATCAATGAAATTATATATAATAATTTAAATAATGTGTAGAAATTTAATTTAATTTGTTTGTTTTCAGGTAAGTGAGCATACACTACTCCTCAATGTTTGGCTGTTAAGTGTAAGTGAGCCTTCAATTATTCATATATTAGTTACATGTTAATGTTTATTAAGTTGAAAATCGCATATTTTTCATTTCGTGTTCAATAATAAGAGCAGCAAACGGCTTAAAAAGTTAAAAAAATATTTTCTTTTAAAAAAATTGAGTGTGTGTACTTTTGTCCTGATTCGCTGGTTTGTTTTACACAGTCTGTATAGTTAGCACTTTGTATCGACCAAAACTCTGGTGAGTACCTATCAGTTCTGTATAAGTGCACCCATTTCTAGTTATAAACTTGTTCGTCTAACAGGAAAACATATTTTAACGTTGCAGAGCCTTATGGTTCAGTGGTAAGATCGTGTGCCTTAGAACTGAAGGGTACTAGGTTTGATTCTCAGGGTTCCTCTTTCAGTTTTTCAGAACATACTGTAATATTAACATTAATCGAGGTTGTGGCATTGTACCAGAGCAAGCTGAATCTCTGCTCGTTTCGCCTTTCGGGGAGCGTGAAGCCGTCGGTCCCGGGTCCATGCGATGTTGGACACGTTAAAGATCCCTACCCCCACAAAAAGCAGGGGGTTTGCAACATTTCCAGGGCAGTATGGAGAAACTGCTCCCTGGCGTCGGTGACTGACCATAGTCATGGAAATAGACCGACGTAAAAAACACACACACACATGTTTTAACCTAAAAGAGCTGCATTTGCTTGTTAATTACAGCATGTTTCTATCTTTTACATTAAATTAAATTATTATATTAAAAGAGATCAGTCTCCTTACAAGGCAATCTAAAAGAATATCATTGAAATTATTTGCCGTTGCGATATTGGAGCTACACTAGCTCCATTGGGAGTCATTGTAATACAGAATGTTCTTCTTATATTTCTCCATGTCTGATTGATTCCTCGTTTGTGTAGGAGTTTCCAATATGTTATGACATACCCGGCCATTGTGTCTCCCTTGATTCGCATTGAAAAATCAGAGATTGCCATCTGAATCGGCTGGAAGAGGTAATCCGATTGTGGGAATTAAATTATTCCTGAAAAGGTGAGAGAGAGATGACAGATGATTTGTGGCTTAAGGTGTCACAGAAATGAATGTGGCTTCAAAATTTTTTTCTTTTATTGTCTGCCTCTAGAGTTACATACGAAAATTGGGAACTGTTTGGGTTTCTCTGAAATGTCTTTGTAAAGTCTTACGAGAGTAGAAAAACTGGAATGATCGGAAAGTATATTTAGATGCTGTTATATACAGAGGGTGGCATTAGAGTAAGAAAGTCTAATTATACATTTACCTTGAAGCATTGAGATAATTTTTTAAGCATGCATAGGACCATATTTTGAAAATATATTTGTATATACAGTGCCACTCATCACGAGAGGGTGAAACAAACAAACCATTTAAATGGAACAAGCGGTATATTTTGACATTTTTTATTTTCCCCGATGTTGTCATTCTCACGCTATGGGGTTTTTATATTTTATATAAGGTACTTAAAAAGATATGAGCAATTTTGTATCACTTTCGTAGCAACATCAACACACTGCAGGGTTTTACAGCTTTGACATCTAACGTTGTATGTGCGTCCAACAAAATTTCTATTGAAGTCTTCTTGTGCCTGACATTATCGATTCATTTAAGGATTCAATGCTTGCATGCCGAGCTAGTCAAAACTTGGAATGATTATTTTCTTGCATTTAAAAAATGCAACATCTTGTATTCTAGTATTGTGGCAAACTCTATTTTTATCGCATCGAAGGTTTATTAGACATTCTTTGACCAATTTTTGCGGCGTTTTTCCATAATTTTTTCACATAATTATTGAGCTAGCAAATCACTATATTATGCTCCTATGCCAAGTTTTTCCTTGTTCCAGAAAACTGAAGAAAGAATATTGGCAGCTGCCTTTTAGACGCGAAATTTGTTGGTCGTGGAGGACTGGAATGCTTTTACTCCTTCCATTGATCTTTAGTCGCTGGATTATGTGATGAATCTATGTTTCATCCATAGTGACAAAGCCACCCAACATGTTTCAGGAATTTTCTTTAAAACAGTAGCACACTTCCTTCGACATAATTAAACGAGCGCGCTTCTGATCAGCGCTCGATTATTTCGAAATCTATTTTGCCGAAAGCATTATCATTCCTGTCGTCGTAATGTACAATGTAAAACTCACATCCACATAAAATGTGCAATGCTTTTGGTATACGTTTCAACCCACTTCGTCGGTCTTCAAAGATCATTTCAACGACAGAATCAATGTTATCTTGAGTGGTCACACAAATTGGTCTTCCAGAGAGGTACTCATCTTTGACCTTTGATCGTCATCTTATAAATCCCGCAGCCATTTTTTTAATAGTATCATGCGAAGGACATTGATCACCTAGGGTATCTATCATATCAGCAAAAATGTCTTTGTCGGATAACCTTTTTAAAGATCAATACTTGATAACTGATCGATCTTCTTGTTTATCAAAATGTAACTTTTTCTCGCCGGTTTTAAAAACTAACAGTTTTGTCACTGGGTCATATCTGGATTTCAGGCTTTGGCAGTTTATTTATAAAACAGCTGTTACCACAGCAACCAGTTTTACTTTTTCTAAATGGAAAGTTTCTAGGCTAACTAGATATTAATATACAATCGTTTGACACACCCACACACACACACACACACACACACACACTCACAGATATATATATATATATATATATATATATATATATATATATATATATATATATATATATATATATATATATATATATATATATATATATATATATATATATATAATATATATATATATATATATATATATACATATATATATATATATATATATATATATATATATATATATATATATATATATATGTATGTATGTATGTATATATATACAGGTGTCCCAGTGAAATCGAGCTGGCAGCCATGACTGCCAGGAAAAGATTTTGTCCAAAAAAAAAAAAATCTGAAACACGTCAAGTTCGCTTGTGACGGGGACAAGTTTTGACGCAAAAAGTATAGCCCAGACTTTACCCTTCTAAGCGGGGGTGTCCTCCCACAAATTTTTTCAAATGGGAATAGGGGCCATGTGGAAGCTCGTTGCAAAGGACTTTTGATCCCCTATACATTCCTTTTTTTATTTTTTAAAATTCGGCCTGTTTATTTAGAAGATATGGATTTTTGAAATATCACTAAGGCATTTCCCGAGAAATTCTTAATTCTTGAGTTAGGCCTTACCAGCGTCCGTTACAAGATAAAACTGTTGTTAAAGGTTTTGCGTAGGTATAAAAAAAGTAATCTAGATTAAGGCGGAGGGGAGAATTACTCCTGAAATGCTTGTTAGGCAAAAATGTGAACAAAATTTATACAATAGTATGGAAGTTGGTGGTGCTCAATTGGAACATTTATTGGATTAAAGTTTAATTCATTGGTATGTTGGTTTGCTGATTTAACAGTATGATGGGTCCTAATTATCTTTAACAATTACTTTAATACTATGCTAAGTTTTTAGGTGAAACGATTCAGTTTTTTAATCTCTTTGAAAATTCATTAGTGGTATTTTAAAACTCCATATATTCTAAACGAATAGAGCGAATTTCAAAAAAAAAGAAAAGTATAGGGAATCAAAAGCTCTTTTCAACGAGCTATCACATGACCCCCTATTCTCATTTGAAAAAAAAATTGAGGGATGACATCCGCGCCTAGGAGGGTAAAGTTTGGGCTTTACTTTATATATATATATATATATATATATATATATATATATATATATATATATATATATATATATATTGCTATGATAAAAAGCTTAAGGCAGTTTGATATTGAGTATGAAAATTAAAACCAAATTGAAAATTTAAAAATTATGTATTTTCGATAGTCAGAATGAAATGTTTATTTATAAAAAAACTAATTATATTTATGAGCTTCAATATGTAAACAAAGACAATAGCAAGTGTTAAGAAATTAATGTACAACTGACTAAATGAAGTAATTTTAAGAAGGTTTATAAAATGTTTTAGGTTAAGTGTAGTATAAACAGTGAGCTATAAATTTTAAACTTGGCGCTTATGAACACAGTATTAACTCACCTGTTTAATCAATCAGTAGTTTAATAACTCATGAACTCTGAAAGAAGTCATTGTTTTGACTGATGTGTAAATGGACAGCAACTATTGCACCACGTAAAAAACAATTTGCACATTTTAAATTAATACAACGGAATTGGCTGAGAACAATTATGTCACATCCGGCACCTTCGATAACGGGAAAGAAGGTTTTTAAACATCCATTGTGTTGTTCTCCAAAATTATATTAAAAACTTGTAATAAATCCAGTAAAAGTGTTTAAAAGTACAGTGTATAGTCGGAATTGTTGTTGAACATGTGTTGGCAACCAATAATAACCTCACACAACAAATAAGTGATTGTAAACGATACGTATCTGAACAGAAGCCGTCACCAGCGCCAAGGTATTTATTAATACAGTTGAAATATAACTCTAATTATCGCAACTTCAAACAGAAACAACTCAAACTTATAACACAATTGCCAATAAGAACTTTTACAACGCCCTAAATGTTATTTACGTCAAAAATCTAAATCGTAGTAGAATTTAGAACGTTAAATAAAGATACTCAAGTAAATCTCCATCGATGTCGTTACGATACCCTCATACGAATATTAAATAATCAAATATCAACCATTTTGGCATCAAAGCCGTTGCTATAGGAACAGGATAGGAGTTTGCAGAAGAATATTATGGCAAACTTAAAGTCAGTTCGAACTGCAAACTTGTTTTAAAAGTAATTAATAAAATTGCATGGTCAATATTTAAAGTAGAGGATCCAGTAAGATATTAATGTAAATGTCAATGCTGGATTAAATTTTTCATATTGTGGTAAATCTGTCAAAGTATAAAACACTCATTAATAGAAAATAAGTTAAAATTTTGGTAAAAGGTTTAAGGTAAGAATTTTCACTTGATCTCACTACATCCTTGCAGAATAGAGCCTACATAAAGCCGTGTATAAATTAATAAAAAAGGTAAATTTATTCACGTTAATATTATAAATATAAATCTGTTTAATATTGGTTATAATTCTTAAAAGTAACAAAACTTTTACTTACATATATACATATGAGTGTTCCAAAAGGGTCAGAATTTGAGTTACAAAATAAATTAAATAATATAGTGAACCCTATAATCAATAAATAAATTCAAAGGCGCCCAACTACAGATTATATATATATATATATATATATATATATATATATATATATATATATATATATTTATATTTATATATATATATATATATATATATATATATATATATATATATATATATATATATATATATATATATATATATATATATATATATATATTTGTTTTTTATAATGTGAACCAGCGTACCAAATTTTATTGTCATTACTTTGTTATTTCCGGATATAAAAAATTTCCGAAATTAAACACAAAATTTTCTGGGAGGTCAACTTTTCTGGCTATCCAACTTATCCTAGTCACTAGCAAAAGGAAGGTAGTCGCCAAATATTATCAAAATCTTATCACTATTTTTTGTCATCGGTGTGATACACAAATTTAGATCTGTAAGTTAAAAGGAAAAAAATTATAGACATTTAAATAAAAAAGTTGGAATTTTTCTATTAAAACGTCAAAATAGCTATTTGAAACGTCAAAATTGGCAAGATTTAGGCAAATAATTTGAAACGAATACGGGTTATGTAGAGAAAATTTAGCAAGAAGTGTGTTTTAAAAACCATTAAGTTTGAGCTTCAACCGCCATTGTCCTTAATTTTACTAAAATATTGTCTGAAAATTAATTCCAAACAGACCATTTCTCTGATATTTTGGCAGCAGTTTTAGTTATAGAGTTTATCGTTTAATGGTCTATAATTTTGAGCAAATATATCCGTTATTATACAAGATACGAGAAAAAGTTGTAGACGTTAATTATAGGGTGTCTTGAGCTGCATCTTATAAAATTATTTTTACAATTACAGGATGGCTCACTAGTCGTTGGTAATACAAATTATCTTTTTTTTTTTGAATCGAACACGCCGTATATTATCGCATTTTTGCATTTTGCAAAGAAATATAATGCACGTTTGTAAGAGCATAATATCGGGACGCTGCAAGTGCGCTATGGTAGCGAATTTTCAATAAATTATTCAAATATGAATAGCTTAATTTGCTGTTTAATCTAAGGTTCGTTGGCCAGGAAACCAGTTTGTTCGGGAACATTTAAAGTTTATTTTCGAAAATCTTTTGTAGATTTACGAACAATAAAGTAATTTTTATGAAATATGGTACATTGTTTCTACTAGATAGGTTATACTGGTAACCAAATTTAATGCCTGCTTTCTTTAAAAAAAAAGGACGCATTTGCTATTAAAAACATTTTAATGAAAATTCACTACCATAACGCACTTGCTGCGCCCTGACCTCCTTTTTTATATTTTTAAATGAAAAGATACACAGCACTGCAAACGGACACAAAAAAGTATTAGCATAGTTTTATAAACAACAGGCTGCAGTCGATGCTTACTGATAACTATCTCAAACTGACTCTCATTTTTTATCCCTCGTCCTGTCCCTATATAATCCTTACAAAAAGCCACAACAGCTCAGCATGATAGATTGCGTCATTTTTTTGTTTATTAGAACAGCTGAGTGCGGGTAACTGAGATAATAAATCAACAATAATCAGCCCTTTTCATTCCATAAACTAACAGAAATTTCTTTCATAATATTTGCGTTAAATTTTGAATATATCTTTAAAGTAAAATATCTCTCCAACATCAAATAATGTAGCTATTACACGGTGGTCCAAAAGTGATGGTATCCAGAGCAGCAGTAGATTTTTGGCATCCAAATATATATCTAGCTAAACTTATATCAGTGCAAAAGTCAAAATTAATTATAAAGCTAGAAATTAAGTTTCGTTTTTCCTTGATATCTATAAAAGTATTTGACGTAACTATTATCTTTTTGTTGCTACAGCATGGTAGCATTCTCACCGGGTATAAATAGTAGAGTTAACCGAAAATGAAGCCTTCCACTTTATAGTGTGGATTTTCTTGAACCCATACATGGCTATTGTGAAAATTCTTTATTGTAGTTCTTGAGATATTCGCATCATCGGAAAAAGAATCGGTGAGAGTAGTTGAGGTATTTTAAGCAATCATTAGGTAAGTTGAATGTCAACTTAATAATGTCAACCCCAAACATATTGACGTTTGGGAACAATATTTTAACCAATGTTAGGTTTAGTTAGCGGACATGAGAAGTGGCAGATGGCCGATATAAGCACACAAAGAGCGGACAAACGACGGGAAAAAAGTAAGAAATGGTAGAAAAGATATAGAGGAATCTGGGTAGAGCTCGATGAAGCAAGTTTACTAGAGCTAATTAATACTGGCCGCTAAGTGAAGATTGGACCCTCTGATAAAAACTGATAAGTACACTTGTAGAACTCTAATTACTACAACACATCTTTTTAAAGACCTCACAATCGTTTTACTAACAAAGTTTGCGTCATCAGAGGAGGAAAAATTTTAGAAATTCTGTGGTTTTGGACAAATGTACTAGTTAATGAAACTGGTGACTTTAAAGGGGATCTTTATGTTAAAGCGAGAATTCATTGTGCATAAGGGCAAGAGTATTGTATACCTCATATGATTCTGTATATAATTAAGAATTCCAACGCCCTAATGCCCATAATAAATTTGCCAGACACGGAGATCCATTTCAAAAGTAAAATCCAGTGGCTCGGGGTTGGCCTTGTACTGAAGACAAATCCAAGAGATTGAGCATCTCTTTTGCACTGAATTGGGGCAACTAATATCGTTAAATAAAGAGGATGTTACTATAGGACATTTAAATAAAACAGAACTGTCTGAATTAAATGGGAGTCTCAAATAAATATAGAACTTGTTTTCCTAAAAATATGGATGAGCTTGGGTGTGCAAAATCAATTGAATTCAAAATAAACTAGATAATGATGTTCCGTTTAAACATCGACCATACTAGATGTCTAAAAATGAAAAAGGAACCGTTGGTACCATATAGAGGACATTTGAGAAATGGTACAATCAGATATTCAAATGCAACTTATTCTTCACCTATGCTACTTGTGCGGAAAAAGTGGAGAGCAGAAAATGTGTGTGGATTATACACGACTTAATCGAAACAGTATTAAAGATAAATCGCCACTTCCTTGTGTAGACGACCAATTATGCAAATTACAGAGAAGTGTGTATTATACAAGACTTGGCTTAAGATCTGGGTGTAACCAAATACCGATAGCAGAGGACTCGAAGAAATACACAGCTTTGTAACAGCTGAGTTAAAATATGGGTTTAATAGGTTTGACACATGCTCCTGGTGCATTCATGGGGCTAATGGACAAGATTTTAAAACCACCCAAAGACGTGGCAGCAGTTTATCTTGACTATATATTGTTTTGCAGTGAAACTGTCGGCGAAGGTTTGCAAAATTTGGAAAGAGTACTATTTTTTCTAAACGATGAAAGACTAACACTCAATGCTGACAAATGTAAATTTTTTGTGAGATCTGTCGAGCACTTGGGTTTTGAAGAATGCGATAGCAAGGTAAAACCTGTAACAGTCAAGGAGTTTCAGGCACCAACCACAGTCAGTCAAGTTCGACAACTTTTAGGATTAACTGGAAACTTTAAGCACTTTTAAAAAAATTATACCACTATAGCAAAACCTCTGACATACTTAACAAGGAAGGACGTAAAATGGACTTGGACAGAGAAGCAACAACAAAGTTTTGATTTATTAAAGCAGAAATTGGTTGAACGGCCTCTAGTTTTGCTGTATAACCCTAATGCTCAGACTGAAGTCCATACGGATGCAATCAGTAGATGTTTGGCTGGCGTGCTTCTTCAGAAACAGGCGGACAATAAATTACACCCTGCAGCTTACTACAGCAAAAAGACTACCTCAGCAGAAGAGAAGTGCCACTCGTATGAATTGTAAACACTGGCAGTGGTGAAAACCGTAAAGAAATTTAGAATACATTTGTTGGGAATCAAATTCGCTGTAGTCGCATATTGCAACGCATTGAACGCAACCAGCAATAAAAAAAAACAAATTTTGCCCCGAATAGCTCGCTGGTGGTTACAGTTGCAAGAGTACACATTCGATGTTCATTACAGGCCAGGGACCCGGATGAAGCACGTTGATGCATTAATTCGAAATCCAACAACACTGGCAGAGTGTGCGGAAGAGACAGTACTGCGTATCGTACAAGCAGACTGGGTGTTATTTGCACAAGTGACAGACGAGAAAATAAATCAAATCCGAAAAACCCTAAGAACCTCCCGAAAGTGATGAAGACAGAAACGTTTATAAAAATTATGGTTTGTGGGATGGCAGAGTATATGACATAACTGTCAAGGAAATACGGTGGATAGTGCCAGAGGATATGCTACAAGTAGTTCGAGCTGCACACGATGACCTAGGTCATTTTGCTGTGGAGAAACGCTGTAGAAATTGACTGTTTTCCACAAATATGTCGAGAAATACGTTGCATGCTGCATACCGTGCATCTATTGTAAGAAGTCAGGCGGTAGAAAGGATGGATATTTAAATTCTATTCCCAAAAGACCTGAGCCATATTGCACAGAAATCATTATGGACCCCCAGCTAAAAGCTCTAGAGAAATTGTGCATATCATAGTAGTGGTAGATGCCTTTATCAAATTCACCTTTCTCAAAGCTGTCAAATCAACCAATACCAATTATGTTGTAAAGTACTTAAAAGAAATATTTGTTCTTTATGGTAAGCCTCCAGTACTTATTTCAGACCAAGGAAGTGCTTACACTTCACGAAAATTCCAATAGTTTTGTAAGAATGCACAATTAAAGCATGTGCTGAATGCGATAGGGATACCAAGAGCTAACGGTGAGGTGAAACGATTTAACAGGACTCTTAAAACAGCATTACTATTCGAATTGAGAATATTATTAAGATGTTTGAGCCACACAAATTCCAGAAACTCATCTAGTGATTTTGACTCAGCATCCACATGATCAGACCGGACAAATGACTGAACATTGAAATATACTACAAGAAATACATTTTCCTTACCTAAAACACTATTCTCAAGTAGATCTATAAATACATCAAAATCTGAAGCCGATATGTTGGGTGGCACATAAACGTTAAAAATATCTTAGGTAATACGATTATTGAACAACTCTATACCAACTATATTAATCCAAGAACAGAATAACGATAAATCTAATAACCTGAAACCAACCAAATGTTTGATTGCAATCAGTACATCGCCACCACTAGATCTTTGTGCACCGGAGGATAAACGGTCAGATCTCACATCATAATCACTAGAAAACAATGACCTACACCATCATGAAGTCATGTTTTACTCAGGCACACAATATCAAACTCCAATTCAGTAGTTGCGGAGTGAAGTTGGGAAATGTAGGTCTTGAAGCCTCGCACGTTCCGCTAGTAGACGGAGAAACTGTTCCTGTTGGGCGTTTCTAGTTTAAATTTACAATCCTAGAGGTTGCATTTGTATATCTGATCCTCAGTCCTCAAAATGCAATAATTTTCCATCTGCCGGGGAGTTATATCTGACAGAAAGTAAATACCTCTGTATCGAGGATTGTGCTTCAAACTCCTCGCTGCCTTGCCAGTGATGAGACCTGCCCACATCCCATATTAACCTTGACTGGTCTGGGCTATTGGCAGGTGCAGGTGGTAGTGGACTTTTCCTTTGCGTGATAGTAAAGGTTTTTTTTCACGCCCGAGGAGGTACCACCCCTCACATCAAGGGGCCGGTGAAGTTTCAACGGACGTTTCCAGTTCTGGTGTATGAGTCGGTTTCTCTTATAAACAAAAATGATGATGGCTCCTCCTTGTACAAAAGATTCCAGAGATAAAAT
The DNA here is from genome assembly GCA_964006375.1 of Tillus elongatus. NCBI lineage: Eukaryota > Metazoa > Arthropoda > Insecta > Coleoptera > Cleridae > Tillus > Tillus elongatus. The sequence continues at coordinate 106,757,168 of OZ023268.1, read as the reverse complement.
ACCCCTCCATTCAGATCCCCGGGAGAGAGGTGTGCAGGGCACTCCGGCATCAAGATTTTACATATCCTTGTCGAACATATGTGGCCTAAATTTTAACCTGAACCCCGTCCACCATTTCCTCCAGGCTAATGGGCCCCAACTCCTCTTCCTCACCGAAACCCAAATCAGTGACAAAACAGTCACTAATCACCTTAATTTCCCGGGGTATGAGCTCCTTACTTCCTTTAGATTGCATGAAGTTTGTGCGCATACGTCCGTAGCAATCTACCCTGCATCAGACTCCCCAATTTGGAAGCTGGAAGAAAAGACATACTTTGGATGAAACTCTCTCTCTCTCTCAGTGCTGCAACTAAATTCATCTGTTGCATTCACCGGTCACCTTCTGACAACAACTTTGTCCAGCTCTTCGACTACCTTTCTAAAAAACCGACCATCTGATTTCTGAATATCCTTTCTCCGAGGTCCCTATTCTTGGTGACTTCAATGTCCATAATAAGGAATGGCTAGGATCTTCAAAAACCGATCCACAAGGGAGAGCAGCAGAGGCCTTGGCAGTCAGCAATTTTTCAGCCAATATGGTTCAGCAACCTATTTACTTTCCTTGCATCCCAACACACAGCTCAAATCCCTTGGATCTCCTTCTTACTACAAAACCTGAATGCTATAAGACATCAGTCACCACCCCCCTTGGTTGCTCAGATCACAAAATGGTCACTGCTTCCTGCGCAATGCAACCCGAGGGCACACAGTCATCACACCCACGTATCGTTTGGCACTACAACTTCGTGAACTGGGGCGAAATGCAGGATTACTTTTCCTCATTTCTATGGGTGTCTGTCTGCTTCTCTCATCATGACCCCTTTGATATATCACAAAACGTCACCGAAATCATCCAGGCTGGCATGGAATAATTTATTCCACGTACACAGAAAACCTAAATCATGTGACAAGGCCAGACTTGAAAAGGTAAAATCTCACAAAACGCTTCTACATAATCCCAGTCAAGAAAACCGTCAAGCATTTAACGACGCAAGAAACCGCTATGTCCGCATTCTTTCTGAGGCAAAAAACTCGTTTAATAACCACATCTAAAACAAAGTCTTTTCAAGCTCCGATGGCAGCAAACCCTTCTGGACTCTTGCTAAAGCTATTGGGAATAATTTCTGCAAGAGCATGTTCCCACCTCTTGTTTCAGGGGATGAAATTGTTTCTACCGCCCGGGGCAAGGCTGAACTTTTTGCCTCGTTGTTCGCCGGCAATTCTACTCTCAACCCACTTCCAAATGTTCAACCACAAACAGTCCCAAAAGTCGCGCATAAGATGACGAATATCATTTTCAAAACTAAAACAAAAAGGTACGAAAGCTGTTTAATCCACGACAGGCAGTATAGATTCCGTCAGCGCAGATCAACTTCCGACCTCGTTTCCTTTGTCACCCATTCTTGGACCAAGTCTATGGACCTACACGGTGAATCCCAGATTGTCGCTCTAGACATATCCAAAGCATTCGACCAGGTGTGGCACGCAGCGCTGCTTAATAAACTTCTGGCCTATGGCCTACCAGCATAGCACCACCATACCTGGACCTCCTCTCTAGTGCATACAACCCAGTTTACAGTTACGCGGATGACAACACCCTCCACTCAGATATACAATATTTTAAGCCTGTCTCTTTATCCCAATTAGATGAGGATCGCAGACTCATGGAGGGTTATGTCTACATGTCTACGTGGATCTCCAAAAAAATATTAGACTGGAGAAGTAGAAATCTTGTACAATTCAACGCCACCAAATCTCAGTATTGCTTTCTATCTCATAAGAGATACACCAGCCCTAGACCCATCACAATGAACAACCAAGTTATTCAAAGTAATGAGTTCTTTTCACTTGTTGGTACCAACATGTCACATCAATTGCAGAAGCGGCTGCTAAGAAATTAGGTTTCCTCTTCCGGGCTCGCAAATACTTTTCACCAGCTATTCTCTATACCTCATATACTTCACAAATAAGGCCAAATCTCGAATATTGCTCCCACATATGTGGTGCCGCTGCTGATTCTACACTCGCTATCCTGGACTCCATTCAGAAGAGAGCTATACGTCTCATCGGTGACCCTACCCTCACCTGCTGCCCCCAACAGATTTACCAGGGAACAGAGCGTATGCACCCTTTCACTGTCCATGTCATCAGACATAGAACATCTTGTTATGCCCGCTCTTTTGTCCCGAGGACTTCCAAGTTGTGGAATTCTTTGCCGGCACATGTTTTTCCTTCTCCTCCGGACCTCCAAACCTTCAAGTCCAGAATCAACAAGTTCCCTCTTTCCTTCTTGTCAACACCCACGGTACGATAGTATTTAGGCTGTGAGCCCTCGTGGTGTGTTGTTGAGATTAAAAAAGGCTAGGTGGATTTCTTTCCAAGTCTCCTCAGAAGTAATGGGTCACCTGGGGTGCCAATGCTCAGATGTTGAAATATATCCAGAACCGTTTTTTAGTTTCCAAGTCAGACACTGCTTGGTCCGGAACTGTATCGGCGGACATATTTTCGGAAATTCCAAAAATAATAACATTAGCCTTTCTTCTCTGTCTTTCTTAAAATTCATAGCAGATAGTGTACATATCAATGGGTGCTGCGAGCCGGTCACTAGCATTATTTTCAACCTTAGTCTACAAGACGCATATATATGACTTCAGTTATTTGATTCTGGTATTCTTGCAACGTTTCAGAATGCGTAGAAATTGCCGAGCTAGATTCAATTTCACTTACACCAAAGTAAACTACGGTTGCCACAATCACAGAAAGTTACTTTAAGAAATACTGACCTAAAGCAGGACACAGTTTAAATACGTATCGGGCACACGATATGAGAACAATAATAATATTGAACAACAATTTGAACAATAATAATATTGAACATATCTTAATTAAATGGGGATTAGGTTAGACAAACTTGAACTGGAGACTTACAGGGGTTTATCTTTTACTGCACAGGTTTATACACTACAAGCACGTCCTTATATTCTGTCAACTAAAGCGGTGAGTGTGTATTAATAGATGTTTGTTTTTACTTGAAAAATAAATCATATCCTGTCGGCCCTCTATATGTGACTTGTGGTGTGTTACAAAGGCTACATGATTTTCAAAATATAAAAATTGTTTTTGTCTAAAAAGCTTTACCACTCTAAACTAAGTGAGATGTAAGACACGCTTTTAACCGTGTCTCCATCTTGTTGCAGAACCACGTAGTATGTTGTCACGGCAGCTCCAAATAACACAGAATGTTAAAAAATGGAGACTGTATACAACCAACTAACAATTTAGTAAATTGTCAGCCCTGGCCCATTTCTTCCCCAATATAGGGATAAAGTATTTAAGGCCAGATGTATTTTCACCACAATTAGAACCGTAGACCGGTTTTGCTCTAATTAGAGCTCGTCAGTACGGCATACTAATTGGAGCGAAAATACACCTATAGGGTAATACGGCTATGGTAGCCAGCCTCGCAAAACTAAGTGAGGTGATACTACCCTATTTTTAGAAACAAAGCACTTTTCCGAAGACCGTCAAAAGTCAAAATCTTCCTACAATTCCCCTGAAAATCACTACTTGAAGTTTTCCCGTATGTTTACAAAAAAAAACTTGCATTTTTAAACCATGAAAACTTCTTCGTTGCAGTTTTATTATTTTACATGCTGTATTCGGAACTAATCGCACAGTAGTAGTTCAGGTTGCGCTGCCAAGATTTACGCTAATCTAGTTATCTACAAGTTGGCATCAACGATTTCGTTTTGTTCTGTTTATCAAAACAGCTGAATGTTAGAAATTTGGACAATAAATCAGAAATAATCGGTCGTTTACAGTCCATGAACCAACGGCAGTTTCTTCGATAAAATTCGCGTTAACTCTCCAACCGATCTCTGTTGCTCGAAACTCTTAACATAAATTGCATATAATAACCATGGCAAGAGGTGCTCTGGCGGTGATTCCGATTATCAAATTTGATAAAACAATCTCTCAGTCAAGTGCACCGTGAAATCGATAAATTAGCCCATTCCTCTTCTCTGACTAAATTAATTTCACAACATCCAATTATTTTGGTTCTAGATTCTGAAAGATGTACAATTAAACGGGAAATTATTTAGTAAATGGCTGATCATCCAGCAAATGAGCTGGCGGCAATTAAAATACAGAGAACAGCTCCGCCTTCAGTGGAATTTTCGACCTTCAGCTTATTAATTTCATTAGGCTAGAGTTCTGAAATTAGACTTATTACTTTTGGTGTTCACTGCCCATATTGGGCTGTAAATGTCAGTTCCTAATGCGTATTTTGTTTGCTTTCATCGCTGCAAATGATACTTGGATGTGTTCCGAAATATAAATTTACTTGTAAGGTTCGAGAGCTACAGCTTTTCCAAATTAATTTATAGCTGGAGGTAATTGACTTGTAAATTTTAAACGTTTATACATGAAAAGTTTTAGTAACTCTTTTGTTAGTAATTTTGTTATAAATAAATTGCTTTTGACATGTTCAATATTGCGGGACTGATATTAGAGTTTATAGAACCCATATTAAGTTATTAAACATACATTCACGGTGATTCATGGTTGATGGTACATTAGAAGTTTATGAAAAACCAGTCGACGAATGGATCTGCAAATTTAGGTAGTTTGATAAGCAAACATTCTCCATCTAGCTAAAATATTTTCGTTGCCACTTCTACTAGAAAGTAGCACCACCGTTGATATTTTGAATAGAAGACCCATACATTATATAAATTCTAAAATATTTATAGGTAGGTGGTAGTGGAATCGGTAGGTGGTGGTGGAATTTTTGGTAGGTGGTAGTAGAATTTTCCTTTACGTGATAGTAAATGATTTTTTCACGCCCGAGGAGGTATCACCCCTTACATCAAGGGGCCGCCGGTGATGTGCCAACGGACGTTTCCGGTTCTGGTGTATAAGTCGGTTTCCCTTATAAGCAAAAACGATGATGGCTCCTCCTTGTACAATAGATTCCCGAGGCAAAATACCCCTCCATTCGGATCTCCGGGATAGGGGTGTACAGGGGGCGCCAGCATCAAGATTTAACATATCCTTCTCGAATATATGTGGCCTAAATTCTAACCTGAACTCCCTCCACCATTTTCTCCAGGCTAATAGGCCCCAACTCCTTTTCCTCACCGAAACTCAAATCAGTGCCAAAACAGCCACTAATCAACTTTTTTCTTGGGGTATGAGCTCCTTACTTCTTTTAGATTGCATGGATGCGTGTGCGCGTACGTCCGTAGCAATCTACCCTGCACCAGACTCCCCAATTTAGAAGCTGGAAGAAAAGACATACTATGGATAAAACTCTCTCCCAGGGCTGCAACTAAATTCATCTGTTGCATTTACCGGTCACCTTCTAACAACAACTTTGTCAAGCTCTTTGACTACCTTTCTGAGAAAAAAAAACGACCATCTGATTTCTGAATATCCTTCCTCAGAGGTCACTATTATTGGTGACTTCAATGTCCATAATAAGGAATGGCTAGGATCTTCAAAAACCGATCCACAAGGAAAAGCAGCGGAGGCCTTTGCAGTCAGCAATTCTTTAACCAATATGGTTCAGTAACCTACTTACTTTCCTCGCATCCCAACACACAGCTCAAATCCCTTGGATCTCCTTCTTACTACAAATCATGACTGCTATAAGATATCAGTCACCACCCTCCTGGGTCGCTCAGACCACGGCATGGTCACTGCCTCCTGCGCAATGCAACCCGAGGTCACACAGTCATCACACCCACGTATCGTTTGGCACTACAACTCCGCGAGATGCGAGATTACTTTTCCTCATTTCCATGGGCGTCTGTCTGCTTCTCTCATTTTGACCCCTCTGGTATCTCACAAAACGTCATCGAAATTATCCAAGCTGGCATGGAATTATTTATTCCACGTACACAGAAAACCTCTGCAGCCACTCAAAAGCCCCGGTTCTCTAAATCCTGTGACAAGGTCAGACTTGAAAAGCTCATAAAAAGCTTCTACACAATCCCAGTCAAGAAAACCATCAATCATTTAACGACGCAAGAAACCGCTATGTCTGCATTCTTTCTGAGGCAAAAAACTCGTTTAATAGCCACAACAAAAACAAATATATCTCAAGTTCCAGCTGCAGCAAACCCTTCTGGACATTTGCTAAATCTATTGGGAATAATTTCTGCAGGAGCACGTTCCCACCCCTTGTCCCAGGGGATGAAATTGTTTCTACCGCCTTGGGCAAGGCTGAACTTTTTGCCTCGTTGTTCGCCGGCAATTCTACTCTAAACCCACCTCCAAATGTTCAACCACCAACAGTCCCTAATGTCGCGCATAAAATGGCGGATATCATTTTCAAAACTAAAAAGGTACGAAAGATGCTCTTTTCTCTTAATACTAGGAAAGCATCTGGCCTTCACGTGATCCCAGCAATTGTTCTCAAAAAATGCGCACCAGAACTTTATCCTGTCCTGACTCGTCTTACAATAGAGGCACATTCCCTGGTAACTGGAAAACTGCTCGAGTACAACCCGTCCCCAAGAAAGGATCTAAAACGCTTCCTAGCAACTACAGACCTATTTCTCTCCTTTCAGTCGTCTCTAAAGTGATGAAAAAGTATATAAACACCGAATTACTAAAAGTTATTGAAAAACACAGTCTAATCTACGACAGGCAGTATGGATTCCGTCAGCGCAGGTCTACTGCCGACCTTCATTCCTTTGTCACCCATTCTTGGAACAAGTCTATGGAACTACACGGTGAATCCCAGATTGTCGCTCTAGACATATCCAAAACATTCGACCAGGTCTGGCACGCAGCGCTGCTTAATAAACTACCGGCCTATGGCCTACCACCAAAACTCTTTACGTGGACAGCAAATTTCCTCTCTAACCGGAGCATTTCTGTTGTCGTGGATGGCCATTTCTCTAAACTGTATCCAATTAATGCAGGAGTTCCTCAAGGTTCAGCTTTAGCCCTACTTTGTTTCTTCTCCACATCAATGACCTCCTCTTTAGCACATCCAACCCAGTTCACAGTTACGCGGACGACAGCACCCTCCACTCAAATATACAATACTCTAAGCCTGTCTATTTAGCCCAATTAGATGAGGATCGCAAAATCATGGAGGGTTCTATCTCCGTGTATCTCCAAAAAATATTAGACTGGGGAAGTAGAAATCTTGTACAATTCAACCCCACCAAAACTAAGTCTTGCTTTCTTTCTCATAAGAGATACACCAGCCCTAGACCCATCACAATAAATAACCAAGTTATTCAAAGTAATGAGTCCTTTTCACTTGTTGGCATTTCTGTGGAGCGAAATCTCAATTGGCACGAACATGTCACATCAATTGCAGAAGCGGCTGCTAATAAATTATGTTTCCTTTTCCAGGCTCGCAAATACTTTTCACCAGCTAATCTCTATACCTTATATACTTCACAAATAAGACCAAACCTCGAATACTGCTCCCACATCTGGGGTGCTGCTGCCGCTTCTACACTCGCTATCCTGGACTCTATTCAGAAGAGAGCTATACGTCTCATCGGTGCTCCTACCCTCACCCAAAGGCGGCCATCCCTAACCCACCTACGTGCCGTTGGTGACCTCTCTCTCTCTTTTATAGATATCTCACGGGCACTGCTCAGAGCAGCTTTCTTCCATAGTTCCTCCACCTGCAGCCCCCAACAGATCTACCAGGGGAACAGAGCGAATGCACCCTTTTACTATCCAGGTCACCAGACATAGAACATCTTGTTATGCCCGCTCTTTTTCCAGAGGGCTTCCCAGTTGTGGAATTCCGTGCCGGCACATGTTTTTCCTTCTCCCCCGAACCTCCAAACCTTCACGTCCAGAATTAACAAGTTGCCTCTTTCTTCCTTTTCGACACCCACGGTACGATAGTATTTAGGCTGTAAGCCCTCGTGGTGTGTTGTTGAAAAAAAATACAGTTCCTAACAGGTTTCCTTTTGGGTTTTTTTATATACAGATCAATTTTAATTTTCTTCGACCAAAAAAGATGACCTTAAGAATGCTACCACACTAACACCAAGGCGATGGCAACTGGGACCGGAACTTTAATTGAGTAATTATTACGGAATCGCCACTAATTCTACTACCATGTGGTGAAAATAACTTTATATTACACATAAGCAGTGACAATTACCTAAAATTCACCAAATATAAGTACCTTAGAGTAACGCAACATCATCTAGTACCTTCATGGTATCAAGAACGTCGTCATTATTTATATAACAACTTAAAAGTTCCGGTAACTTGAAGGTACCAAACGACGGTAGCAGAAACTATGTTATGTTACTGAAATATTACATTGCCGCGACATTACAGGCTTCTTCATATTACACCTCATAGTAACTTCTTGGTGATATATTCTGGTGGCAGTCACGTTTTCGCTACTTTAAGAAGGGAATTCTACGTTTGTGGCTACTGTAAAGTAGTAGTAGCGTTTTAAATTTACTATAAAGTATTTTTAACCCTACAGTCCCACTGATTCATAAAGGATGATCGTTCCATCTTAACGGCATACGATGCGCTGTTGCGCAAGTGTATTAGATTGTGTAATGTGTGTAATACAGAAATAATGTCATAAGTAAATAAAACTAAGTCACTTAAGCTACAAACAACACTTTACAGGCGTTCGGCAACATTTTACAGGAAGGTGAGAAGTGGGACAGACAAAAAAAGCAACTTAAAATAGGATTATAATTCTGGTGTGGTTCCGCTATTGCTGTTAGGGCAAGCATATATGTATTAACAAAGGTCAGTGAAACATTTAGTACAAATGAGGCGAGTTATTCTCGAACGGAACATCAAACATGTTTTAATTACTGTGATGAACGTGACTGCATCATCCTTCCTGAAGATGACAGTGTATTTTATGGTGAAGATCAAGAGCAAGATACTATGGTTTCTTAGATTTCACTAATGAAAGAACTTGACAAAATAAGCCACAGCGTGTTTACGACACATCTATTGCAGATAATTAAATCAAACTGGATGAATTAACAACCGACAGTAAAACTTTATTCAAAGCTCCAAGAACCATTGATGTCGCAAGAATGGGAAATAGCGAGTGTTGGTACATTGGCATTAAAATTATTTGATCACAGCATTGTATCGTCTTGACTGAGCCATAATACATGCAATCCGTGTACATAGCTTAAAACAAGACGCATGTAAACAAAAACAATTATTACCTACCATGACACGCAAAACACATCATACTTTCAAAGGTATCTTCTGTTTTCGGAACCATAGGATGGCAACGAGAACTGTAAACACGCATTTACTGCAATACAACGAAGCCATTACTGCAAAGTAACTATAGAATGTTGGGTCATAGTCCCACTTGGTAGCTTTTAGTGAGAGTAACTTTGAAGTTCCGGACTTTCAGTATTCGCCACCAAAGACAAGCTGTAATCACTTTCAAGTTCGATATTTTAGTGAAGTGTTTGACTGTTTGTTTTGAAATGCGCCATTTTTAGATGAAGATTTATGGCCTTATTGTTACCTAGCCTGTTAAGATAAATACCTAAAAAATTATTTATTGCTATTTTTGCGGTTATCGTAGCAAATTTTTACAAAATTAGAAGTTTCATTTATAGAAAAGTAAATTAGAATGCAAATTGCAGCACTTTCATGCTAATGATATGATATATAATTTTTATCATGCATCATATATATATATATATATACATATATATATATATATATATATATATATATATATATATATATATATATATATATATATATATATATATATATATATATATATATATATATATATATATATATATATATATGGAATAAAAGATAAAACATTTTAGACCATAAGAGTTCCAGCGACTAACTGTTCTAGTTGTGTATCATCTGCGATCTCTGAGATACGAATATGGTCGATTTCTAGGGCTAACATTCTTTAGAGAAAATATTAGTGCTACTCTTGCACAAAACTAGTTCCTAATTTAGCCACTCCCTTTTCGAATAGAAACACCTGGTTCAAACACGGTGATGCGCCTTCTCATTTTGCAATACCTGTCCTTGAGTATTTGGACGCAGTATTTCAAGGCAGATGGATTGGTAGAAAGGGAGTAGAATGGTGCCCTAGATCAGACTTCACCCATTTGGACTCCTTTTTATGGGGATAGTTGAAAGGCAAAGTTTTCCAGACGAAACCGGCCAATCTTAAGTTATTGAAAGCAACAATATGAAATTAGTAAAGACAAACCTCGAAGAAATTAGTAATGTACAAAACGAATTTCAATTTCGTTTAAGGTACTGCTGCTATATCTAGATTAAAAAAATTCCCGGAAAACCCCATCCGATTTTTCTGGCTAACGAACTCATCCAAGCCATTAATAAAAGAAAGGCACTTGCCAAGTTGCATCGAAATCGGTTAATTATTTTTTATGTTATCAGACGGATATATATATATATATATATATATATATATATATATATATATATATATATATATATATATATATATATATATATAAACATATAAAAATTGAAACTAACCCCGGATATGGGTTCTCGGTGTCCTAGTTAGCACTCATTTGCAAAAATCTTTGCAAAGTTTTACCATCGATACCTCTCTATTAGCGAATTTTTTAAAATAGAAATTCACTAATAAAACAAACCAAACAGTATATCCCTCGTGCTTTAAGTAACCTTATTATGACAAGGAGATACACCATTTTAACGTTTTAAATAAAGTGGTTGAAGTATTTTACATAATATGTTGATAATTAATTCATTTATAGAATATCAAATGATCATTTTCAAACACTCTCCCAGTATACAACACAATATTACTCCTCAGTCAATAAATTCACTTTTTTCATTCTGCTTTATCAAAACTACATTTAGTAAATTTTAATTTTACACTACAATAACGACTTGTTAATGCATTCTCCAGGGCACTCAGAAGCACAGAAACGAGATAAGGTTATGAGCAAAATATATAGTAGAAACAATGTGCCATATTTTATCAAAATAACTTATTGTTTGAAAATGTACAAAAATTTTCCGGACAATATACCTTAAACGCTGGTTTTCTAACCAACAAATCTTAGGTTAATAGCAAATTGAGTTATTGAAATTTGAAGCATTTAATTAAAATTTGCTACCAAAATGCACTTACTGCGTCTTGATTTTTTTTCTTACAAACATATTTTGATAAAAAATGCAATAAAATAAGGCTGTTCGAAAAAAAAAGTAGGGATCACCAACGATCGACTTGTGGGCCAGCCGGTGATTGTCAAAATAATTGTATAAGATGCAGCTCAAGACACCCTATAATTAACTTATACTATTTTTTCTCGTCTCTTGTATAATAATAATTATATTCAGCTTTACCGTAGAAACGCGTCAGCCTGTATAATATTAGCCCTTTTGTAAAACTTCGAGCCTTTATATGTCTTGATAAAACATAACAAACACTGTTTAATCCACCCACTAACATTAATAAAGGAATAATTTGCACTTGTATATAAAAATTTCCAAATAACACAAATAATTCCTGGACTCAAACAAACATATAAGCAATCTCGTATCATACGGTAAACGTTACAGCGTTTAACAGACCTATGCAATAATACTAGATCTTCCGTTACCAAGGCAACAGCATATTAGATTTCATATAAGCCATTGTGAATAAAACCCGGTGATTTAAAAATAAATGTTTCAAATTTGAATAGCTCAATTTTCTGTAACCCTAGAAAGCTGAATTTTGGTACGTAGTTAGGTCTTTCCCAAAGCAATATGTATACCAAATTTTATCGAAATATCTTTGTAATTTTTGGAGAAAAAAATTATCCCGGAAAACCGTGTCAGATTTTTTTTGCGTTTTCTTTATATATATATATATATATATATATATATATATATATATATATATATATATATATATATATATATATATATATATATATATATATATAAACATATAAAAATCGAAACTGACCCCGGATATGGGTTCTAGGGGCCCAAATTCGCGCTCATTTGCAAAAATTTTTGCAAAGTCTTACCATCGATACCTCTCTATTATTGAATTTTTTAAAATAAAAATTTACTAAAAAACTAGTTGTTAGAGAATTTGTCGATCGACTTTGATATTGTCAGGAACGAAACTTCTAGCATATTATTTCGTTCTTTTATAATCTACCTAAGAAGCATAATTATCTTAAATTTATTTCTTTCATTAATTTTGTCAGTACGATTAAGCAATTTTATTTTTCACAGTGCCAAACATATAATTATTTGTCACCACTATTTATTTAAAACTGTTGTAGAGGTAGTTACCCTTCAAAGAAGCTAGGGGAGGGTAGAAATGTTTTCACTTAAACGAGTGAGAATTAAAAAACCTTACGACCCCTTTCTGTATTTATCTTGAAAATCACCAATAACATAGGCATAGAAAATGAATTTGGTCATTATTTTTTAAATGCTCTGTATAGCTTAAAGTAATAAATGTGTTTTTATTGAAAGTTTTGCATAATATGTTTAAAAAACACTAATATTAACATATTAATCTACTATAATACTAATAACACTATATCATAATAAAGTTACACTATGCGCAGTGTTTACTTTTGAATTAGCTTGCTAATAAAGCTACTTTATATTATTTTGTTGGTTCAATAACTATAGTAATATAACTATAATAAGTTTAGAAGCAGCACGTTAGTTTATGCCTCATATAGCTTACTTGGTGCTTTAAAATTAATTTGTGGGCTGTCATAGGTAACTAATATATTTGCGGAATTTCTAGTCGAAGGAGCATTTAATGAGGGAAAATATTTTAACCGTGCTACGCTGGGTCCAGTTGCTTAATTTTCTCTGCTTATAGTAGATTATAAGGGTATTTACATACAACTTAATTATCAAAATGGAACTTAATTTCTTTTTATACAAATATGCTTATTGTTATACAAAGATTTTGATTTATTAGTGAATTTTCATCTAAAAGAAATGGGTTCCAGAGGCCCTAATTCGCGCTCATTTGAAGAAATTTTCCGAAAGTCCCACCATCGATTTTTTTTCTTAATGAAAATTCACTAATAGAGAGGTATCTATGGTGAGACCTCCAGAAAATTTCTTCAAATGAGCGCGAATTAGAGCCTCTGGAACCCATTTTCATGGTCAGCTAAAACGTTTATATATATATATATATATATATATATATATATATATATATATATATATATATATATATATATATATATATATATATATATATATATATATATATATATATATATATATATATATATATCCAGCCCATAACTTAAAAAATATTTCACTGATTTGGACCAAATTTGGGAATTACCCTTATTTTGCAAATGGTTGGATAAGTTCGTTCATAAAATTTTAACGGCCAATTTTTCTTAATAAAAAGTTAAAAAATATTTTTTCAAACGCAATATCTCTCTTAAATTGCTTCAGTGATTGAAACGAATATTTACAACTTAAAAGAACATAGACAGACGTGGTTGTGTACCAATTTTCAAGTCGTTAGATCGAAGGAAAATAAAGTTATTCGAAATTAATAATAAAATAATCCTCGACATCTCTTCAAATTCTGTAATGCAATATCTGCAATGCTGGACAAAGACAGATGACGTTATATGTGTTGTTATGCTACTTAAATAAATCGTAGATAAAAATCTAAACAATGGAGGTTGTCGCAGGTTATGAGCCTGGAAAACGTTGTGAGATATACGACAGGGACGCCACCTAGGTTGAAGACCAGGTAGTACGATAGCTCTAGTTTACACAAAATTTTATAGATAGAGCTGTGTACAATAAAGTACAATCAACTAACAATAATTGTGTAAACACTCGGCCTTGGACCATTTCTTTCGTAATACCGGGACAAAGTTTGCATCTAAAAGCAATAAAGTTTAGCATGGGAATGTATACAATTAATTAAACAATTTCTGGACGCAGCAAGTGCGTTATAATAGTGAATTGTCATAAAAAGTGTACACTATTAGTAAGATATTATAAGGCCACAGAAACTACAACCCGGAGACTACGTACGCAGGATGAAGTTTTGCGAAGAATTTTTGATAAGACCATGAAGACTAAACAATAGACTTCTACTTTTAACATAATTTTCCGTAATGATTTACGATAAAAAAAAGGAACTTTGAGCACATTAATGAATCGGCCCATTATTACAAATGATATTTTACATTACAACATTATCCTAAAAATTGTTTAAATTCAATTAAATGGGTAAACCTAGTAAATAATTAAATTTACTAACAGAACTCAGCAAAAAGCAGATTACTAATTTACGAAGACGCCTTTGAAAATTGTTCGATTTTTAAACGTAAGTCAACGAAAAAACAACAGAAGAAAAGTTGCTATGGATATACCACTATCGCGACAATTAAGAATACTGTCATTCTTAATTATCTGAACAATTTGAGGTGTATTTAACACGTTGCTTAAAATTATGTACTAAATAGTTTGTTTCCTGTTTATTTTAAATATCATTCAACAATATGTTCAGTAGTAAAGAATATTTTGACATGTTGGAATGTTATATTCGTTCTAACCGAAATACTGAGGCAGCTGCAAATTTATATCAAAACAACCACCCAGAAAGACGACAACCAAACACCAAAATATTTCGCAGGATAGTGGCCAATCTATTGAACACGGTAGCTTCCACGCAAAGAAACTACCAATGCCTAGAAATGAAGAAAGAAATAATGCCGTCTTACAGGTTTCAAATGAAAACCCTTCGCAATCTGTTTGGTTTTATGGTGAACAAATTGACGTTCCAAAAAGTAGGGTACATCGTGTATTAAAACAAAGTCATTACCATCCATACCAGGCTTATATGTTGACGATTACCCTAAGAAACTTCAATTCTGCAGATGGTATCAAGGACAATGTCAGCAAAATGAAAATTTTTATTTGAAAATAATATGGACTGATGAATCCAGATTTACAAATTGTGTGTATAATCGCCATAATAGGCATTATTCGGCAAATGAAAATCCCCATCTAAAGGAAGAAAGACGATTGCAAGACAGATTTGGTATTAATGTTTGGTGCGGCTTATTAGGTAAAAAAACTGTTATTTTTATTTGTAGATTAGACAGTTGATTTTAAAAAATTTCATTGTTGGTCTGTTCTTTTTTGAAAATAATTTAACTGGGGAAAGGTGTAGTAATCTATTGACAAATGATATCTCACCAACAATTAGAAGAGTACATGATAACTTAGACGAGATTTGGTACCAAGAAGACGGTTGCCCAGCTCACAATGCTAGGATCGTCAAAGAATTTTTGTACCAAAATTGTAATAATCGTGTCATTTGTAACAATGCCCGTTCATTGGTGTGCTCGAAGTCCTGATATAACACCCATGGATTTTTATTTTTGGGGTACTCTGAAGAATGATATGTATAAATACGATCCACCATAAAATATCAATGAATCACGAAACAGAATCACGGAAGCTATAAATCATATTAACCAAAACACCCTCACCAGAGCTTGCAGGCATGTTTCAAAAAGGTGTATCTAAGAAAACGGTGGCCATATTGAACAATTTTCTATTTAGTGTACTTTTAAGTTTCTATTTTATTATTTGTTGAGTTCTGTGTCTAATTGTGTTGTTTTGTGGAGTTAGGTTTCTATTCGTTATTGCCGGGTTTCGTTATTAAACTGTTTCACATAATATTACCTAGCATTATTACCTAATTAAGTATTGTTAATTAAATCACAATATTTTTATCGGGAATCATTACGGAAAATTATGTTAAAAGTAGAAGTCTATTACTAGACTCCATGGCCTACTGCTTTTTGAACACTTTTTTTTTGTCATTTATTTTCTGGTATTGGATTTCATAGCCTACTATCCTCAAAAAGGTTTTTCTCAAAATTATCAGTGCAGTTACAAGATTTCTCGAGCATGTAGTACGTCATTGGAAAGCTCTTTTCACAGGCTATCACATAAGCAAAAAATCCAATATTGCTGCCATAATAGAAACAAACGTTGATACATGTAGCTCAAAAATAAATGACAATCCAAAGTTGAGAATAGCGCAAAAATATTACTCTGCAAAAAGTGTCCTAATAATGTGCAAGTCTTGGACATGTCAGATCAACGCCTAATTAGATGTTGAAGAAAAAAGAAATCGACAAATTTTGTTTTTTTTAAAATAACTCGAAAACGAAAGGAGGCAGGGCAAAATACAAGTCATATTTGGAATGAAAATGAAATTCTACAAAACATTGCTAATTACCCGCTCCCTATCTCTAATAATAACGGAGATATCAATACAGTCCCATCCAGTTTTCTTACACACTATATATATATATATATATATATATATATATATATATATATATATATATATATATATATATATATATATATATATATATATATATATATATATATATATATATATATATATATATAAAGAGAGAGAGAGAGAGAGAGAGAGAAACTCACCCCGTATATGGTTTCTAGGATTTCTGGTTCAGGCTCATTTGAAGAAAATGTTAATTTCGTGATTTACTAATTTGTGAATTTCTTCTACGAAAATTAACTAAAAACTTGCAGATACGAGTATATCCCAAATAAACATTTTTATCTTAAACTCATTCAAGGGTAGTCACCCTTAAGCAGGGGCGGCTCCTCCATAAGTGCGCCCGTGCGCGCGCACTGCCGCCTGTCGTGGAAAAAAATAATATTTTTGCTATGCTATATTTTAATAAATTTTTATTTGCTTTTTTTACCTCCGGCATTCCTGCATTCAACAAACAAAATTAGTATATCGAGGATCGCAGAGTCAGCAGCCATTAATACAGCATCAGAATAAGTATAGTGTTAATAGTTGGTTGCAGACGTTATCGTTATATACATCCATATCCAAATATCCATATATACATCAGTTGCCGGCGGTGGGTATTTTTCGGCGCTCTTGAGGAAATGCGATACTTCAATGCAAAATGATTGAGTGTCATTGTCGAAAACGACCGAATAAGCAATCTGGTGTGCGCTCTCAAATTCCACACTTGCAGTTTGCAGTGTAATTTTGGCAGAGCGTGTCTGTGTCTAGCATGTGTTTAGTAATTTTCGTGTAGTGCTGCACGTCGGATTGATTTTAATTAGATCATTTCGTTGTTGTTTACATGTTCTAACAAGACAATTATTATTATTATTATTATTATGGCTACTACTTCGGGTTGCTTAATAAGTGGACGAAATAATTGTGATACTGTGATTAATTCAGTGGATAATATTTTAAATTTAAAGGTTAACTTTTTATGGGACTTTTTAACTAGGATAATCTATGACTTACTAGAGGGAAACTTTGTAAGTATAGATAATAATTATTAAGTTTAGTTAGTAGGTTTTTTATAATACATTTTCGGGGAAAAAATTCACTAATAGAATGTATCGATGGAGAGACTTAGCTAAAATTTTTTCAAATGAGCGCGAACTAGGACACCTAGAACCCATATCCGGGGTCAGTTTCAATTTTTATATGTGTATATATATATATATATATATATATATATATATATATATATATATATATATATATATATATATATATATATATATATATATATATATATATATATATATATATATATATATATATATATATGCCCGGAGGACTTCCAAATTCCTTGCCGGCGCATGTTTTTTCTTCTCCTCCGAACCTCCAAACCTCCAAGTCCAGAATTAACAAGTTGCCTCTTTTCTCCTTGTCGACACCCAGGGTACGATAGTATTTAGGCTGTATGCCCTCGTGGTTTGTTGTTGAAATTATATATATATATATATATATATATATATATATATATATATATATATATATATATATATATATATATATATATATATATATATATATATATATATATATATATAACCAACCGATAACTCAAAAAATAAGTAACTGATTTCGATGAAACTCGGCAGATGCCTTTCTTTTGTTAATGGCTTGAATGAGTTTGTTAGTCAGGAAAATTGGATAAGGTTTTCCGGGAAAATTTTGAGTTTTGTTTCAAAAAATATATATTTTACTTCGAAAATTACAAAGCTATTTTAATAAAATTGGGTGGATATGTTGCCTTGTAAAGGACCATACCACACACAAAAATTCAGCTTTTTACATTTTTAGCAAATTGAGTTATTCAAATTTTGAGTTTTCCTTGAAAAAAATTTTTTCTCCGAAAATTACAAAGTTATTTTGATGAAATTTGGTGGGTATGTTGCCCTGGACAAGTACCCTACTATACACCAAAACTTAACCATCTAAGTTCGTAGAAACTTGAGTTATTCAAATTTGAAGCCTTTAATAAAAATTCACTACCATAAGGCACTTGCTGCACCCCGATTTTTTTTTCTTGCGCACCCCCAATGCATTAAGGCACGAGCCGCTACTGCCCTTAAGTATCAGAATTATGTAATGAAACAACCTATATAAGATGAATTTAAACCTAATCAAAGAATTACCTAAATGCCGCATAGTTTTCCGTCTGATTGTGGTTTCATCTGTATAAATCACCATAATTCGATATCAATTATTTACGATGTAATCAGCACATCGATACCGAGATTGAAATGCAACAAGTTATTCCTGCCTAATTACTTTTCCCTCGTCAATCGTTGCTGGTAATTCAACCAAAAACGTAATAAATCCGTACAATTCAATTTTCCTATTCGTATATTCATATCACAGAGGACCGGCCGACCAGCCAGAAATTCCACTCATAAACATATCAAAAACTAAAATAACGCTCACAGGTTATTGTTCTATTTCCACTAAAATCCCACAGCGAGTGAGTGCAACATATTTCAGTCAGCGACACAATTGCCTGGCTTAAATAATACACCAGCCCGTGTATGATATATCACCCAGGAAGGCTGTCCCCAGGTGGTTCACGTTTGTCCGGTTTTGGTCCCTTTAGGGCCCCCCTTTAGCGCCCTTCCCGGTAATATGCGACCGCGGTGACAGTTCTACGGATACTGTGACGTCACTGCGGTCTTGTAAAATCTAAAGCAGGAATCATGAAAGATGTATGTATAGTCTAGTCAGTTGACAGTGGACACTGTCCTAAACAAACATGGAATAGTTTAACTTCTGAATATAAATATGTTCCCGTCTTTGTGAAATGTTAGACCACGCAGTCGCGACCGCTCAGATGATTGTCTTTGATAACTGGCGATTGATGTTCAATAAAGTTCTGTGTCAAAGCGACAAGTGTAATCCCTAGCGATGTGAGAGGAATACACTCTGTATTTTTGGTAAATTTTTATTTAAAAAATTCACTAATATAGAGATATCGATGGTGAGACATTGCAAATTTTTTTTTTAAATGAGCGCGAATTTGGGCCGCTAGAACCCATATCCGGGGTCAGTTTCGATTTTTATATGTTTATATATATATATATATATATATATATATATATATATATATATATATATATATATATATATATATATATATATATATATATATATATAGGCTGTTTCAAAAAACATGCACCATCGCTCGTGGGGCAATTCCTTACTAAAAAATAAGAAAAAAAGTTCCTGTGCACATGGGCCCGGAAACGCATAGTTTCCAATATACAGGGAGTTGAATTTTAATTATTTTTTAAATTTTTTATAATTAATTTCAAAACCACTCGATTGATTTTAATGAAACT
The DNA here is from genome assembly GCA_964006375.1 of Tillus elongatus. Taxonomy (NCBI): domain Eukaryota; kingdom Metazoa; phylum Arthropoda; class Insecta; order Coleoptera; family Cleridae; genus Tillus; species Tillus elongatus. Next base: position 106,737,428 of record OZ023268.1, on the reverse strand, counting down.
TGGAACTTGAAAGTGTATTATGAAAGTGCATATTTTCAAGTGAAAATCTACTTACAACTGCGTCAGTGGCGTGCGTACGGGGTAACTGTAAAAATTCATTTGGGGAAAAAATATGTGCGCCACTGTCCTTTTCCAATTTTGATACATCAGTTATGAAGCCTATTACATAAGCCACAAAAGCTACCTCTTGGCATTTTTTCGTTCAGGGTATCCCTTAGGAGATATGATTAATTTTATAAAAAGGGGCAAAGTACCGATTCGTTGGAGTAATGAAAACAGTAATCGTAAAGTGCCATGAAACTATAATTTTTGACAGTTCTCTAAATTCTACAATTTTGAAGTGCTTTGTAGGCGTCAAAAGAGTTTTCGTGCTATTCTTTAAATTTTGATACAGTGCAGTATTTTCGTTTTTAGTTATTTGTTGATACTGAGCTGCTCATTAATATTATTTCCTCCTCTCAAGATGGTTTTCATTAAGTACACTTCAGCGGATTTGACTGACATGTTGTTAATGTATTGACAAACAAATCAAAATGCTAGACAAGCTGTGCGAGTTTATCAGGAAACTTATCCGCAAAGAAGAATTCCTGACAAAAATATTTTCCCACGTATTGTAAGACATTTGAGAGAAACTGGTTCTTTAAAACCTTTAAAAGCTGACTCTGGACGCAGAAGATACCGCCGAACTGTACGAGTTGAAGAGGCAATATTAAATAGAGTTGAACGGGATCCTAGTACAAGTACGAGAATTATTGCTACCGAACTGGGTAATATTTCGGCATCATCAGTTCACAGAACTCTGAAGGATCAAAGTTTATATCCCTATCATTTTACACGTGTCCAGGAACTTCTACCTAGAGACTTTCAACCAAGGGTAATGTTTTGTCAGTGGTTCTTAAACAAACTTAGGCACGACCAACATTTTTCTAAACGTGTACTATTTACTGATGAGGCGTCATTTACGCGAAAAGGTATCGTAAATTCTCACAATTTACATACATGGGCCGATGAAAACCCACACTCTCTAAGAGTTGCAAATTCGCAGTATCAATTTTCCATCAATATTTGGGCTGCTATTATTGAAAATCACATAATTGGTCCTGTTGTTCTACCGAATCGTCTTGACCATGAATCATATTTAAACTTTTTACAAAATGATTTGCCGTTGTTACTACCGCTTTTTATGAGAAATGGTACAATGTGGTTCCAGCATGATGGTGCGCCCGCATATTTTGCAGCAGTTGTAAGAACATATTTAGCCAACACATACGGTCACCGATGGATTGGTCGTGGAGGTCCGGTGTCATGGCCACCTCGATCTCCGGACCTGAATCCTCTCGATTTTTATTTGTGGGGTCATTTAAAAGAAATAGTGTATAAAACACCAGTAAATACACGAGAAGAATTGTTGGGAAGAATAGAATATGCATTTGACAGCATTAGAGAAGATCAAAATATTTGCAGAAGAGTAAGAAGATCTTTGCTGCGCAGAAGGTAAAATAATTGTAACGACGCTAATGGTGGTCACTTTCAACATTTTCTTTAGGTTTGTTATTAAAGTCAATTGAGTAATGTACAAAAAACAAGAGTTTGGAAAAATCATGGTGTCTTTACGATTACTTTTTTCATTTTTTATTTTTATTTTTTATTTATCATTTTTTATCAATGTTTGTAATATTCATTTCAATGTTTATCACCAATAAGTTTTACGTAGGCTAGTTATTTGCACGTTTATTGCTGTAATGTTTACTGTATGTTTTGTTTTTCATATTCTTATGGTTGCAGTAAACATATATTATTATTATTATTATTATTATTATTATTATTATTACTCCTGCGAATCGGTACTTTGCCCCTTTTTATAAAATTAATCATATCTCCTAAGGGATACCCTGAACGAAAAAATACCAAGAGGTAGCTTTTGTGGCTTATGTAACAAGCTTCATAACTGATGTATCAAAATTGGAAAAAGACAGTGGCGCACATATTTTTCCCCAAATGAATTTTTACAGTTACCCCGTACGCACGCCACTGACGCAGTTGTAAGTAGATTTTCACTCGAAAATATGCACTTTCATAATACACTTTCAAGTTCCAAGTTTCATTAAAATCAATCCAGTGGTTTTGAAATTATTTATAAAAAATTAAAAAAAAAATAAAATTCAACTCCCTGTATATTGGAAACTATGCGTTTCCGGGCCCATGTGCACAGGAACTTTTTTTCTTATTTTTTAGTAAAGAATTGCCCCACGAGCGATGGTGCATGTTTTATATATATATATATATATATATATATATATATATATATATATATATATATATATATATATATATATATATATATATATATATATATATATATATATATATATATATATATATATATATATATATATATATATATATATATATATATATATATATATATATGTAGCCAACCGATAACTCAAAAAATAATTAACCGATTTTGATGAAACTCGGAAAGTGCCTTTCTTTTATTAATAGCTTGGATGATTTCGTTAGCCAGGAAAATGGGACAAGGTTTTCCGGGAAATTTTTTATCTTCTTTCCGAAAATTACAAAGATATTTCGATGAAATTTGGCCTACATACTGCTTTGGGAAAGACCTAACTGTGTGCCAAAATTCAGCTTTCTAGGTTTACAGAAAATTGAGCTATTCAGATTTGAAACATTTATTTTTAATATCACCGTGTTTCATTGATTGTTGTTGCCCTTACTTTTACACAAAAGCTGTCAGCCTATCCTTCTATGATACATCGTGCATTTTCAATACCTATGTCACAAAACAGTTTTGAAAAAGAAATTTCAATAATTAAGCAAACAGCATTTAATAATGTCTACTCTGTTAAAATAATAGATAAAATGATAAAGAGAAAAGAATACAAATTAGCGATTAATTTAATTTATCTAAATATTAGAGACAAAGAAGACAACAGATACGTTTCGATAACTTATTTTGGAACCATTTCAGAAAACATTTCAAAAATTTTAAACACTTGTACAAATACAAAGGTAGCTTTTAAATCTTACAACACGACGCGTGATTTGTTATTTAACGCGAAAGAAAAATCTTGTTTCCTGACAAAAGCTGGAGTTTATAAATTAGCTTGTACACATTGTAACGCAATCTAAATAGGTCAAACTTCTTTTAACACCTGATACAAAGAACATATTTCTGCATTTAGAAATAACCACGCTGACAAATCTACATTTGCAAAACATATTACTGATACCGAACATAGACCTACAATAAATAACCGCATACAACCACTACATTTTTATAATGACAAACGTAAACTAGACTTTTTTGAAGCTTTAGAAGTCAAAAGGCACACAGACGACAATAACTACCTTGTTTTAAACGAGCAAACTGATTTAATGAATTCCCCTTTCTTGGATATTCTTCTTTCTAATTAAATATGTCAAAGAAAATAAATTTAACTATTATTTCAAAAAAGTTGTAATAAAATAATGAGTTGATGTATGTCGATATTTTCGTTGTATAGAGACTACTTTTATACTGTTATTGTTTAGTTATTTTATTGTTGTAACTGTTATCATAATTATTATAGGCTAGTTTTAATTTTTATGTTAAATATTGACATACATCACATAAACATTTTGAAAACCTCATCTGTCATCTGTGTTTCATTTTATTTTCAATTTGATCAAAACATCATATCATAACATAGCAACAGATATTTATTTGTCGTTGTCATGATTTCGTACTAATTCAATTTTAATCTGTCTGAAAATGCTGTCAAGCAGCGAAACTATAGTCACAGAAGCATTGAAGAACATCCTAGAACTTCCAGAATTCGAAGGGCCACTTGCTCCAGTTAGTTCACGCGCTGGCTACGTCCTTCACCTACAAAAACCAACAGTGAAGCCAGAGAAGTATTATCCAAGTCTGTATCACCGTGTTTCATTGACAATGGTAAACCTAGCTTATATGAGATCTAGTATGTCGTTGCCTGGCAACAGAACATTTGATATTATTGCGCAGGTCTGGTACACGCTGTAAGTGACGTTTATCGTATGGTATTAGATTGTTTATATGTTTATCGGTTTGAGTTGGCAAATTATTTGTGTTATTTGGGAAATGTTTATATACAAGTGCAAGTTATTCCTTTATGAATGTTAGTGGGTGAAGTAAACAGTGTTTGTTATGTTTTATCAACACATATAAAGGATCGAAGTGTTACAAAAAGGAGCTGATATGCAACAGGTTAGTTATTTTCTCTCTGATGCTTTGGCGGTTGTTTTAGTTAAGTTTATGGTTTAACGGTCCATAATTTTTAGCTGATTTTCGTACAAAACATTCGTCAATGAGGAGACTGCGACTTAAGATTTTTAAAATATTTATTCAAATGAGCGGAAACTAGCCCCCTTGGAATCCATATCCGGGTTTACGTTCAGTTTTTATGTGTTTACATATACACAGGGTGACGCATTTCTACAGTAAAGCTCAATATAATTATTATTATACAAGAGACGAGAAAAAATGTATAAGTTAATTATAGGGTGTCTTTAGCTGCATCTTATAAAATTATTTTGACAATCACCGGCTGGCCCATAAGTCGTTTGTGATCCCTAAATATTTTTTTCGAACAGCTTCATTTTATTGCATTTTTATCGAAATATGTTTGTAAGAAAAAAAATCAAGACGCAGTAAGTGCGTTTCGGTAGCAAATTTTCATTAAATGCTACAAATTTCAATAACTCAATTTGCTATTAACCTAAGGTTTTGTGGCTAGGTATCCAACATTTAAAGTTTATTGTCGGAAAATTCTTGTACATTTTCAAACAATAAGTTATTTTGATAAAATATGGCACATTGTTTCTACTATATAGGTTATACCGGTAACCAAAGTGATGACTGCTTGCATTAAAAAGACATATTTGATATTCAAAGCATTTTTATAAAAATTCACTGCCATAACGCACTTGCTGCGTCCAGACTTTTTTGCTACATCAAACTGGTTTATTTAGGGAAGGCTCAGCAAGTTGACATAGTTTTACTTTCTATTACCATAACTACTCGAAACATTGAATTTAGCTGATCACATTAATTTGTACCAAATGAGACATTACTCATTGGTTTATTAGTTGTGTTATTACATGGGTTTGTAGCATAAATGTTCTGGACGCAGCAAGTGCATTATAGTAGTTAATTTTCATAAGAATTGTACACTATTAGTAAGGTATATTATTAAAACTAATTCTTTAAGTTTAAATGGATCTTAGATATTGGCTTTAGAGGTCTCAGTAAACGATTACTTGATGAAATTTGTATTTTCTGTGGAGCTAGAAAATTAAAAATTGGTACATATATGTAAATACTGCAAGACGCTTTAAAAAAATTATCCTACAAATTTCATTAAAGTAAAAAAAGTTTTCCGGAAAAAAAATATTTTTTTATTTCGACAACACACCACGAGGTCTCACAGCCTAAATACTATCGTACCGTGGGTGTCGACAAGGAGGAAAGAGGCAACTTGTTAATTTTGGACTTGAAGGTTTGGAGGAGAAGGAAAAACCTGTGCTAGCAAGGAATTCCACAACTTGGAAGTCCTCGGTACAAAAAAGCGGGCATAACAAGATGTTCTATGTCTGGTGACCTGGACAGTAAGAGGGCGCATTCGCTCTGTTCCCCTGGTATATCTTCTGGGTGCAGCAGGTAGAGGAACTATGGAATGGGTAGGGTCATCGATGAGATATAAAGCTGTCTTCTAAATGGAGTCCAGCCTAGCGAGTGTAGAAGCGGCAGCGGCAACCCAGGTGTGGGAGCAGCATTCGAGGTTTGGCCTTATTTGTAAAGTAAATAAGGTACAGAGATTAACTGGTGAAAAGTATTTGCGAGCCAGGAAGAGGAAACCTAATTTCTTAGCAGCTGCTTCTGCAATTGATGTGACATGTTGGTGCCAATTGAAATTTCGATCCACAGAAATGCCAAGAAGTATAAAGGATTCATTACTTTGAATAACTTGGTTGTTCATTGTGATGGGTCTAGGGCTGGTGTATCTCCTATGAGATAGAAAGCAAGTCTGAGATTTGGTGGAGTTCAATTGTACAATATTTCTACTTCCCCAGTCTAATATTTTTTGGAGATCCACAGAGGCAGAACCCTTCATAAGTATGCGATCTACATCTAATTGGGCTAAAGAGATAGACTTAGAATATAGTACATTTGAGTGGAGGTTGCTGTTATTCGCGTAACTGTGAACTGGGTTGGATGTACTAGAGATGAGGTCATTGGTGTGAAGAAGAAACAAAGTAGGGACTAAAGCTGAACCTTGAGGGACTCCTGCATTAATTTTTATACAGTTTAGAGGAATGGCCATCCACGACAACAGAAATGCTCCGGTTGGAGAGGAAATTTGCTGTCTAGGTACAGTGTTTTGATGGCAGGCCATAGGCCGGACGTTTATTAAGCAGCGCTGCGTGCCAGACCTGGTCAAATGCTTTGGATATCTCTAGAGCGACAATCTGGGATTCACCGTGTAGTTCCATGGACTTGTTCCAAGAATGGGTGACAAAGGAATGGAGGTCGGCAGTTCATCTGCGCCGACGGAATCCATACTGCCTGTCGTGGATTAGACCGTGTTTTTCAAGAAATTTTAGTAATTCGGTGTCATTTTAGAGACGACTGAAAGAAGAGAAATAGCCCTTGGGGACGGGTTGTACTCGAGCAGTTTCCCAGTTACTAGGGAATATGCCTCTATTTACAAGGGGAATGTAGCTGCCAAATTATCAATATGACAGGTATTTTTTTTTTCAGTGCTTGAATGGTTTTGTTTTAGTCAACCCAATCGAACTAGTTTTTGCAAATAAAACAACAAAAAAGGTTTTTTTATATAGGTTTTACTATGGCTCAAGATGAAAGATTATAGCTTGATCGGAAATTGAGTTATCGGATTTGAAATCTTTTTACGAAAATACTCTACCACAACGTACTTGCTGCACCCAGACCCTTTTCAACACTTATTAACTGTTGCTGTATCCATACTTTTTTAAATGATAAAGCATTGTAGCTCTCTTTGCGAGACTGACAAATAAGGTAACTTCAAATTCATTTTCGACTCCTGGTCCTGTAACTTTTTTAGGGGCCGTTTGCAAGAAATTTTTCTTGTGACATGTGCATCTAGAAAGGGTTCTAAGCATGTTTCAAAATTTATTTTCTAAAAGTCCCCCGTGTGCTAAACTGCAAATTTACCGCAAATTTCATTTTTGTTTCCAAAAGGAATGTACCTGCCAAATTATACACATGGCAGGTACTTTTCCTTATTAATCGCTTGGATGATTCATTTTAGTCAACTCAATCGAACCATTTTCTGCAACCAAACGACAACAAATATTTTTTTAAATGAATTTGTAGTTATTTTTCAAATCTAGTACCCACGATGCCTTTATATGGGTTTTACTATGTATCAAACTGAAGATTCTGGTTTAATGGGAAATTGAGTTATCACTATTTGAAATATTTTTACAAAAATTCGCTATCATAACGCCCTTGCTGTAGCTAAACTATTTTAACACTTGTTTACTATTACCGTATCCATAGTTTTTAAAAATTAAATAAATATAACCATTACAAAATTTTGAAATAAAAATTGTAATAATTGACACTGTACATCTGATTATATATGTAATTTAAACTGCTTTATGATATTATGTAGTTTAATTTACTTTAAATGTTCCCTAAAGAGCAAAAGCTCTTTATCCTAGGTATTATACGGTATTATACGGTATAGTATAAGTGTGCGGTAGGTATGTTTCTCCTTGAAATAATTTTGTTTAATTTTGGTAATACAGTACCTACATGCATTGATTAAGAACCTGAATCTGATGTACACCACCACTTTCTTATTTGTTTGATTGGATGTGAGAATCATAATATACTGCAGTCACAGTGAAAGGCATTTGTTAAAGTTATGTTAAAATCAAAGTTGGGTTATTATTTACCTACTATTTGTATTCTAGGTAGTTGTTTTATATTCTGAGATTCTAAGGTATTAGCATAGTCGATTTGGAGATCATGCGCAGCACGTACACGCTTCTCTCATAACTCCTGTCAGTTAACAAATGACAAATAGTGGTGTTGTCAGATTACGCTAGAGAGATGGTAATGCCTTTTAAGTCCTGTGAAAATGGGAAGCTTCATATTTCTACATAATAAACCGTAGTTCTAGATTGCTTTTAAACAAATTGAATCACTTTAATTTATATTTCTATTTATTTACATTTTTCTGATATCTACAGACAACCGCCACCTCTCTATTAGCGAATTTTTCGTAATGTAAATTCGATAAAAGACATATTTGCTGTTATAAACATTTTTATGAAAATTCACTACCATAGCGCAGTTGCTGCGTTCAGACTTTTACTAATAACCAGATGCTCCTATCTAAAGAGAACTAGTGCACTCACCTACTCAAATTTGTTTTATTCACTAGAGAATAATCAATTCAGCTAAGTGACCGAATAGAGAGTGGTTCTTGTTCAGCACTAAAGTAAACGATGTATCAGCACTGCTCAAATTAAACCATATTTGCATATACGTGATTCTGCTTACGATCCTTTTAACACATTAAATAACTTCTGCTCTATTTTCGCATTTGTGCGGCTCAACGACTAGCAAATCAGTTGCTTTTAAGTAAAATTCTCGTTGCCGGAAAAATTATATGACATGATTCAGTCAGGAATTAGTCGTGTACTAAACGCAAGATACGAGCTGCCGCCCTGGAGCTTATTATATTTACATTCGGTATGTCAAGAGCCTCGGTGGTTCATGGACAAAAACGTGTGCCTCTGAACCGATGGGTACTGGGTTCTATCCCAGTGTTCGCCTTTCACTTTTTCAGTACAAACTGTAACCGAGGTTCTGACATTGTATTTGAGCAAGTTGAATGTCGTTCCGCCCTTCAGAGGGAGCGTAAAGCCATCGGTCCAGTGTCCATGCGATGTGGGGCACTTTAAAAATCCATACCGTCCTTACAGAAAGGCAGGGGTTTGGCAGGATTTCCAGGATCGTGAGGTGAAACTGCTCCCTAGCGTCGGTGATTGGCGATAGTCGCGGAAATAGGACGACGTTAAAGAAACAAAACACACACACATATTCGGTATGTATTTTTGTTTATTAAAATTTCTGTTTACCGGGGTAATAAAAAACAAAATAATTTTAAAATAATTTAATTTACGCGAGATGGCAAATAATAGTTGTCTAGCAGGTTTTTTAGAGAATTTTCATTTAAAAAAATTCGCTATTAGAGAGGTCACGATGAAAAGCTTTTGAAAAAAATTCTTCAGATGAGCGCGTATTTGGGTCCCTAGAATCCAAAACCAAGGTCCGTTAAAATTTGTGTATGTTTATATATATATATATATATATATATATATATATATATATATATATATATATATATATATATATATATATATATATATATATATATATACATATATACATATATACATATATACATATATATACATATATATATATATATATATATATATATATATATATATATATATATATATATATATATATATATATATATATATATATATATATATATATATATATATGTATGTATGTATCCGAGCGATAACTCAAAAAATACTAAACTGATTTCAATAAAAGTTGGCAACAATTTTGTTTGGGCAAAAACCGAGGTCGAATTCGTTAATCAGCCTATATGCTCAAGTTTTTCCGGTGGAAAATCGGGGACAACTTTTTGAAAACGCTATATTTGTGTAAGTATCAGAGTAACTGGAATGGCACTGTACATGTGGCTAGAAATAGTGCAAGTAAACATATGTTGTGAATTTTAAGTAATTTGGTACACAATATTTACAGTTTTTTCTAAAATAAAAATAAAATTCCAAAGACATGCGTTGAAACGACTTACTGGTTAAAGTTGAATGCCTGACAGACAGAGTAGTTAACTGCCACGCGTAGAATAATTCATACAACAGGTATAAACCATACACCAACATTACCAAACTAAATATATACCAGGCAGAAAACAGACTAGCCGAACCAACAATCGTGAAATCTCGGCCGCAGTTATGGAAAATATCAGACGACATGAAATTAAAAGTTTGCCAATTAATTGTTGTTTAACTGGGCGATTCAATAAATGATTAAAATACACTATATTTGTAGCTTTATTAACGGCCTCAAACACAGTTTTAGCGCAGCGTAGATATATTATGCTATCGCATAATAATGTAGCAGAAATTTAAACAAAATCAAGCCAAGTCTCTATAAGAGTGATTCTAAAATAGTTTCTTTTATCTTTAAATTAAACATAAGACGTCATATAAGACAGAAACAGTTATGGGATGTGTTTCAATGGTAATTCTACTACCTAATTCTGTGTGTGTGTTGCATCATGGGATGGTTTTGAATGTTTCATTCATCAATCACAGACTTTTCCTAATTCTGTAATTAATGAATTACGTATACTTTGAATATAAGATCCCGGGTATGAAGCCGATCTAAAGTATGACGCAAATAAAACCTTTGTTGACGTCTGGCTAGGGTACCGCGCTCGCATCCCACGCATCCTTTTCTAAACCTGAATACAATTTTCTTCTGGAAAGCTTTTGTAACTTAACTGAAATTTGTAATACAAGCTTCTTTTAAAGAGACTTAATAGTACCTAGATTCACCAAATTTTAATTTTCTAACGTCATAGAAAATTGAGTTTTGGCCATTCAAAGTTTTTTTCTCAAAAGAAGCTAGAACACAAGATTTGATTTTGTATGACAATAGAAAGCGAGAAATTATTCAGATGAGCTTGTGTTAGGACCTCTAAATCCGATCCTCGACGTCTGTTTAAATTAAAAGTATTATTTTTAGTAATATGCTGTACTAAAAGTGTAAAATTCTTATGAAAATTCACTGTTATAACGCACTTGCAGCATCCAGAATTTTTTTTATGGTTTTTCTCGATTGCTATGATGTCAATCCTTGTTCATTAATTGCTGTGGCCCTAACTTGGTAAAACCATTCTATAATAAACACAGGCGTAGAAACTTTTTCTCTGGTTTTACATATGTCTCTGGTTTTACAAATGCTTGTTGTATTCTTTACAACCGGGTTATATTTATTTTCAATTTTTTCTGCCTAATGATGCCGCAAGAGCAAAACCGGTTGTAGTAAAGGTTAGAAACTCTTGTAAAACAAGAAAGCCTTTATTGTTATATTCGTTCTTTTTTCATATCTTGTACCATTCCTTGATTTGCGTCAATCCATAGTCTAATAAATGTCAGAAAATGCATATCATGTTCGAAATCTAGTTCAAGTGATTTAAGTACGTAAAATTAATGTTGATTATATTAATTTTCACCAATTAATCTTGTATATGCGCCGATAACACGTCGATTCTTCTAGTCCTGGTTTTCAATGTGGTGTAAAGTTGGTGAAAGGTATAACGATATACACCAGAACAGCTGATTAATTCTGGAAACACGCAGCAATTCCGTATGAATTATGTGTTTTATCTGGGGTTTATCAATATTATCAGTAAACACAGGTCGCACGCTAAACTAGGCAATGTGAATGTGTGGGAGTGTGTGCCTGAATGAATGTATATTTGGTGTGGATTTTAACACCTACAGATTCATGCGTTATCGCCTTTGTTATCGAGTTGGATTCTCCAAATATTTGTTTTATACAGCGGTACAGTGACTTCTTTATTTGCAACGCGTTTTTAGTGAATTTTTCTTAAAAAAATTACTAATAAGGAGATCTGTATATATATATATATATATATATATATATATATATATATATATATATATATATATATATATATATATATATATATATATATATATATATATATATATGAAGCATGCTTCTTTCTCGGGTTGAACCGCGTCCGGAATTTATTTAAACTCGACATTTCGGCTACTATTTTGGAGCCATTTTCTAGTGGTAAAGGAAATACGTAAGGACACTCTAAGACCTCAATCTTCCTACTCCCCAAATTTCGCTGGAGATCGTTACTAAGGTATCAGTATGTTCAACCCCAGGCCCCAGAGAGATCTGGCAGTTCGTTTCAAGTCTTGTATTGCATGCATCGTTCCGTCTACTTGCGTCGTTATCAGTGTAAGTAGTCGGGTCACGGTCAATTAAGTCAGGGGCTTTGGTCACGGTACTTAAAGGATTAAGAGGATTACCGGCATTTGTTGAGACAGATAAGTGGGAAATGAAATTGTATGGCCTTTATTAAGCTTTGTTTACAAATAGACAAATTATCAAACCACAGTGATCAAGACAGGAGACCGATACACACGACACAGTCCGAAGGCACAACCAGTAAACCGACCAATAGAAGCTCACGGCGCAGGCGCCACGTACAATCTTAGACGTAGACCACACAGGAGCGATAACAGTCAGTAGCGTGCTGATGATGAACCGGGACGGCTCGAAACTGCAGTCCACGCAGACCAATAAGAAATCACAAACGTACAGTAAACAAATAAAGTGTATATTTAAAAGTGATTACAGTGTAGTGCAATATTCCAATATATATATATATATATATATATATATATATATATATATATATATATATATATATATATATATATATATATATATATATATATATATATATAGGAGTGCGCCGCCGCTATCCACCCTGGTTTGACTCTGAACTCATCAGTTATACACGAAGAAAATTTCAGGCCTGGAAATGCTTTAAGCGTTCAAATCATCTTGCGGACTATGAGATATTCAGGGGACTTAGAAGACGTGTCAGGGTCTCGTCTGCAAGCAAACAGTCGCTTTATGAGGAGATGGTGGAGAGAAATATCCGCGTTGATCCGCTAGCTTATGGAGGTATGCCAACCTCAAAAAACGTCAGCCTGGTCAGTCTACGCTCTCATATAGGGCGGAGGTTGTTGCGAGTGATGCAGATGCAGTGAATGCCTTTGCTGGTTTTTTTCAGGGCTCATGTTCGGATACGTCTAGCGGCGTTTTAGTGGGCTGCGCTCCCTGTTACAGTGGTGGGACTGCCTTGGATATCAAACGGGTTTCGGAAGAACAGGTCTTAAGCGCGTTGCTTAAGATCAAACCGAAGCACACATCGGGCCGTGACCAAATTCCAGCTTTTCTGGTCAGGGATTGCGCTCACATACTTGTTCAGCCCTTGACTATACTGTTCAATAGGTTCTTCTGTATTTCCTAGCACCTGGAAAAAGGCTAAGTCAATACCTGTTCCAAAGGGAGGTGATTCTATATTGATTGAAAACCATAGACAACTTGCTATAATGGACAACTTTGCGAAAGTGTTCGAGATTGTCCTGCATGAGATAATTTCGTTTGCGGTAAAAAATGTGACTAGCAGCTCTCAGCATGGCTTCGTGAGGGGCCGCTCCACGACCACTAACTTAATCAGCATAACTGAATATATATCTGATGCCATGGACAACGGGTCGCAGACGGATGTTATCTACCTGGACCTCTCCAGGGCCTTTGAAAAATTAAATCACGATATTCTTTTGAGGAAACTGGATAACATGGATTTCTCACCGAACTTGCTGAAGTTTATGGAATCATATCTTCGTGATCGAGTTAGTGTTGTCCACTATCATGGGTGTTAGTCCGTGGAGGTCTCGGCTGAATCAGGTGTTCCTCAGCGATCTGTTCTGGGACCCTTGCTGTTCAATCTGTTCATCAATGATATTTCGGATGTTATCGACTTACCCCATCTTCTGTATGCGGATGATGTAAAGATCTTCTCATCTGTTGCTGGTCTCTGCGATTGTTCGGTGCTTGAGAGATGTTTGCTTAGAGTTCAACACTGGTGCTCCATTAACAACCTCCCACTGAATATTAAAAAATGCGTTGTAATGTCTTATACGCTCAATCGCCGTGTAATCGAGTTCCCATACGCCATAGATGGACAGCCTCTTCTAAGACCTGCAACCTTTAAAGACTTGGGTGTTGTCTTTGACTCGAAACTCTCATTTGTGGAGAACTATGAACATGCTATGGCTAGGGCATCGAAGATACTTGGATTTCTTATTCGCAATTCCGGTTTCTTCCATAATGCAGACAATTTGAGGCTCCTGTTAGGTGCCTATGTGCGGCCGCATCTGGAATATGCCTGTGTGGTGTGGTCTCCTCTGTATGACGTCCATATAGGGGCTCTCGAGGGTGTCCAGCGGAGATTTGTAAAGTTCCTTGCATACAGAGCGGATCGGGTGTATCCCGCTACTGGTACACCACAGGCCTATTTACTGTCGAGGTTCTCATTGGAATCTCTGCAGGCTAGGCGTATGTACTCTGCTCTCTCCCTGATATGTAATTTACTGCACAGTAGGATCGTCTGTCCTGAACTGTTGCGCACTCTGCTTTTTCACACCCCTAGAGTCAACTCTAGAAGACACGACTTCTTTTACCTACCGCCACCTAGGACCAATGTTAGGCTTAACTCACCGATTTACAGATCGTGCTCCATTTATAACAGCGTGCATCAGTCAATAGACATATTGTGTTGTGGTGAGTCTGAGATGCGACACGTTGCATCGCTGCTTGGCAATTAGTAGAACTTTTACTATGTTAATTTTTCTAGTGTATGCTATGTACTTTACATTGTATTCATACTCTTAATTTGGGATAATTCCCGTTGAGTATTTGTATTAAATATATATATATATATATATATATATATATATATATATATATATATATATATATATATATATATATATATATATATATATATATATATATATATAATTATCTGTGTGTGTGTGTATAAACATATAAAGTGTGAAGCTGACCTTGGATTTGGGTTCCACGAGCCCTAGTTTGCGCTCATTTGGATAATTTTTTTCAAAATTCAAAAGTCGCCTCATTAGTGATTTTTTTAAAAGAAAATTTATTGAAAACAACCAGTTTAACCAAAGCTTTATACTGTCTAGCAGGAGAAACTGTCTTCTAAACTCGCATAAAATACAGTATCGTTCATTAACTAATATGTCTGATTTTCACGCACATGGCAAAATACAGCAATTAATCATCAAAACTTAACTTCCTTCGTTTGTTTTGTCACTCGCTAAGGAAATATTAATTCATCAGGGAATGTTTCAAACATAAAGAGGAAAATGAGAATAATCATTCAAACAATAAGGGATGCTTAAGGAGATTAATCGCCTGTGATTCCATCGTTCCTGGAAAACACAAGAAAAAGCTGTATGAATATAAAAAGTATCGTCCTGCTATATTTTTAGATTTTTCTTCTAACACAGAATTTAGTTATTTTTTAAATAGATGTTGGTATAAAAAGCTTTGAAAAGTGACAGGCATGTTAAAGTTAATGAGATGTAAATCAATTAGACAGATTTAAATTAATGACGCGAATGATAATGTGTGTTTTAACTTGATAGTAAGATGTAATCCATTAATTATAAATATATTCATATTAAATTACACGAATAAACTAATTTCAGGACTGATTTGTTTTAAATTAATTCTACAGGTAATCTCTCACATAACACAAATAATTAAAATTCTGGACGCAGTAAGTGCGTTATGGTAGAGAATTTTCATTAAATGCTTCACATTTGAATAACTCAATTTGTTATTAGCCTAGAAACTTGGCTCTCGGGGAAACCTGTAACCCCCAGAGGGCGCGTCCTCTAGTGGCGGATAGAAGAATTCTTCTCAAATATGAGTGGTTAGAGGGAAATAAAATACCTCCCGCGGACCAACAGGTAGAGTAGCGTCTGACCCAGAATGGGCGGCTACGAACAGCGTCTGATCCAGAATGGGCGGCTGAAGTTCCAAACTCAGCAAGACGTCTAGCCAGCGTGGTGTTTTATGGCTAAATACCCCCTATGATCATGCCAGATGTATAAACTGAACTACCACAGGCGGGTAGAAAAGTATTTTCAAAATCTCGCACTGACAACAAGTCAGTCTGGGGTGGGGTGGGGGGTGGAGGGGGGTTGGTCAAACATATGGCAATAAGTAACAAACGTACCAACAACAAAATACATATTGCAACCTACAATACCCGATCACTGTCAACAGTTGAAAGATTAATGGAACTAGAAAGCGAGTTGGAACGTATAAAATTGGACGTTGTCGGACTAAGTGAAGTAAAAAGACGAGGCGAACATCTCATAGACCTTAAACCTGGGCACATATTCTATAGCGTGGGTGAAGAAGAGAGCTCCTGGGGAGGAACAGGATTTCTCATACACAAGCGACACAAATCAAGCATCGTGTCACTAAATAAAATATCAACACGAGTTATCTCTTTGATTCTAAAACTCAATAGCAGATACAATATTAAGCTCATACAAGTATACGCCCCTACAATTAATCATGACGATGAGGAGATAGACCTGTTCTATGAGGACATTAACACTGCTCTAAACGAACACCCAGAGCACTTTACTCTAATATGCGGTGATTTCAATGCCAAAATAGGCAGAAAATGAATCAAACTGAGGAAACAATTGGAGACTTTGGCTTAGAAGGTAGAAATGATCGAGGAGAAACGCTGGCAAAGAACGACAAAAAATGATCCAAAAGAGCAATAAATCAAACTTACTAATAAATCCAGCAGATCTAAATAGCTTTAAACAATGGATCACCACTAAATTAACCAAGGCTGAGATAGAACACACCATTGCTAACGACATCAACAAACTGAATAATATCATCACAACCACAATAACTGAAGCCCAAAATCGGCACTGCTCAACAAATTAAAGGGAAGAAAAACTAAGCAGGGAGACCAAACTGCTCGTAGAAAAAAGAAGGAATATGAGGCAAAAAGCTATGCGTCTGAAGAAGAATTAAGAGAAATAAATAAACAAATTTCAAAACGCATCCGACGCGACGCAAGAGCTTTTAGACACAATTAAATGAAATATACCATAGAGAACAACGAGGGTATGAAAGTTCTACGTAGAAAGCTTGAAAATGGAAAGAGACAAATAATAAAACTTAAAAGTGCACAAGGGCGCACATCAACAAATAGGAAAGATATTCTCAATATAGTGGAAGAGTTTTATGGAATGCTATATAAAAGCCAAAGTGATATAAGTCTACATCCAGAATCTGACATACTAACCTGTAAAAAAGGTGTGGTTAACCAAGGCTCGGAAATACTAATGGAAATATCACTAGATGAGATTAAACTAGCCCTGAAAAAGATGAAAAATAAAAAATCGCCCGGAGACGACTGCGTGGTTTCCGATGCGATAAAGATGGTCCTTGCTTGCTCCAAAAAATCAAATCTCTGTTCAACCTTTGTCTCCTCAATAGTACGATACCAGAAAAGTGGCACAACACTATCGTAATACTGGTCCACAAGCTAGGTCTCCTAGAATCCATATCCGGCTTTAGCTTTAGTTTTGCTCTGTTTACATATACACGGGGTGACGCATTTCTACGGTAAAGCTCAATATAATTGTTATTATGCAAGATACGATAAAAAAATTGTATACGTTAAGTATAGGGTGTCTTGCACTGCATCTTATAAAATTATTTTGAGAATCACAGGGTAGCACGTAAGTCGTCGGTGATACCTACAATTTCTTTTTCGGACACTATTGCATTTTTGCATTTTTCAGAGAAATATGATGCACGTTCGTAAAAAAAAGCGAGACGCTGTAAGTGCGTTTTGGTAGCGAATTTTCATTAAATGCTTAAAATTCCAATAGCTCAATTTGCTGTTAACCTAAGGTTCGTTGGCTAAGAAACCAATTTTCGCGGAAACATTTTAAGTTAATTTTCGGAAAATTTTTGTACATTTTCAAACAATACGTTATTTTGATAAAATGTGGTGCATTGTTTCTACGATATAGGTTATACCGGTAACAAAATCGTGCCTGCTTGTATTAAAAACATATTTGCTATTAAAAACATTTTAATGAAAATTCACTTCCATAATTTATTGCGTCAAGACATTTATGCTTTTTGAGACATCCTTGAATAGTCTCTTTTCGCAGATTTGAATCTAAACTAGTCACTCTTAAACTGGTACGCGGATTATTTCTAAAATGATCTAACACCATCTCGTCATGGTGTACATTATTTCTTCTTATGTTACACTTTAAAATTGATTTACAGGTCCAGTTTCATTCAATACTTTTTTGATCTTTAGCACTGAACTAATATAGATAGGGAGGCGATTTTGATGTATATCGTTAAATATTCTGCACACTTCTCTAATGCTCCGGTAGTTGTATTCACAAAGACATATTGTCTCAATTTTATCGTCTAACGACAATTGTCTAACCATTTTATAATTTTAGTTTCCAATAGTACGATATAACTTTTGATTGTGAAAAATAACAATTACTAGTTTAGTAATAACTACAATGTACCTCAAATTATAATGGTATTTGCATAAACTGACATTTCCGCAGAAACAAAAGCCACAGCCCGCTCTTTAATTTTAATTAAATTACAAAATACTGTAAGCGTGTGACGAAGATAAATGCATGGAGCTTTGTTGGTATGCTGAAATGTAAATTAATAAGTATACGGGGATGTTGGGAAGTGAAAGAAAACTGAATGTATGTGATTTGCAGAGCTAAATTAACCGGAATTGATATGTCGGAGTTTCCAACTTATATTTTCATAAAAATTTATGTTTATTATTGTTTAGTCCAAAATATATATCGTATTTTGTCAAAAATGCAATGAACATTTTTTTTTTAAATAATCGATATTTTGAACGCCTCTAAATGTGTACGCTACTGATATATAATCAAATATTAATTAAGGACTATCACTCACCCCATAAATAGTTACTAACCACCAAAATTTCATGTCAATAAAACGTCAATTAACATATAATGTTCAAAATCAAAAAATGAATTTTTGGAGACACCGATAAAGTGATATGACATAAAATTTATGGTTGGGATTTTAAGGGATGCTCTTTACAATGCCGTTACCGAAAATCCAATTAAAAGTTCGCTAATAAGTTTTTGAAAAATCGACTTTTTGAAGCCCCCTAAAAATGTATGCTACTGACATATTTCAAATGTTAATACGACAAAAGTTATTAAAAAATATTTGGTGCCAGATCATTTCTATAAAAATTTACTACCATAACGCACTGTCTGCGTCAAGACTTGTTTTTGTCTTAGAATTAAGCCCACTATATGCTCACAAAATTTGAACATAACGATACGATACACCATGTATACACACACACACACACACACACAAATATATATATATATATATATATATATATATATATATATATATATATATATATATATATATGTATGTGTATATGTTTAAAGGAAATTAAAGGCTTTTACTACCAGACAAACTGATTTATTCTCAAAACCCACTTCTGTCTTCGGTTGCCACCTCAGAGATAGCGACCACACCTTTGACAAGGAGAACAACGCTAGAATCCTTCACCCATCTAGTTTTGGTAAGGAACAGTTTGTCCTGGAGGAAATGGAGATCTACAAGTACATAAATGGCTCCAATAATAATGTTCTTAATGTTTAAGACACCTTATTGAATAAACTTTCAATGGTAGTGCTCTAGCTCCACATAATTAAAGTTCTTCTTTTGGTACCAAGTTCAAGAATAACCTTCTTTTCACATACAGAAAATACTGAGTGAATAGACTTTCATTTGCAGAAACCTGACTGGAACTTTCAATGGTAGTGCTCCGAATGACGTGTGATCGATTCCAGCCATAGAGCAAAGATCGGCTGTTTCTTAGGTTCTCTCTCCGCGCCATTTACATTTTCTCCGCCGGACGTAGTTCACATGTCACTTTCGGTTGTCATGTCAGTTGTCACCTTCAGTTTGCATTTCTTGTGTTAAATATCTAGAGATCCATGGGACTCAAATTTTTTTCGTTTGATACAATTAGACTAAACAAAATAAGCGTCTTTGACATTCATCCTCTGATTTCTTCAAGTCTTGTGATGCTCCTGCCTTCCTGTCTTACGCAGTTTCTGTTTGGTATCCTGAGGACAATAGATGAAAAGCCAAACTTTGTCAACATTTCATACAGCATATTTCTGTCATTGAGACAGGAAATTTGTAAGTATTAACCCAAATGTGGCATCTATGTCCTTCTTTTCTTTCTAAATTTCACATGTTCAGATGTTCTCGGGGAGTTCTGCTCGGCTGTGCAGCCTGCTTTGCTTTTATGTTTGTGCTTGTCTGTAGTTTTTTATGTAATTTGACTAGTTGAATTTAACTTATTGCCTGTGACTCCATAAGAGTGTTGTTCATAATTGTGGGACCCCAGTCCCGTTTTAAGTTTTTAAATCTTAAATTGTACATTTTATAGAGATGCTTTATAATTCCTGACACTAATGTCAGTTTAAATATTGCATGGCCGTTAGGGCTAATCTGTATTTGACATTTAGCTTTGCTGGACTTGGTAATCTTTCTGTAGTTGCAGTGTTAGTCACTTGCATGATAGACCTACCAGAAACATAGTGTCTGACAACCACCTTTTTACATTCTGGTTCTAAACCCCTGAAGATGGCACGTTAATGTGTTGAAACGCGATAGGGTTTTGAGAATAAATCAGTTTGTCTGGCAGTAACAGCCTTTAATTTCCCCTTTAACTATGTCAAACCCAGACGTTATGATGTTCAGAAATTATATATATATATATATATATATATATATATATATATATATATATATATATATATATATATATATATATATATATATATATATATATATATATATATATATATATACAGGCTGTTTCAAAAAACATGCACCATCGCTCGTGGGGCAATTCCTTACTAAAAAATAAGAAAAAAAGTTACTGTGCACATGGGCCCGGAAACGCCTAGTTTCCAATATACAGGGAGTTGAATTTTAATTATTTTTTTAATTTTTTATAAATAATTTCAAAACCACTGGATTGATTTTAATGAAACTTGGAACTTGAAAGTGTATTATGAAAGCGCATATTTTCAAGTGAAAATCTACTTACAACTGCGTCATTGGCGTGCGTACGGGGTAACTGTAAAAATTCATTTGGGGAAAAAATATGTGCGCCACTGTCTTTTTCCAATTTTGATACATCAGTTATGAAGCCTATTACATAAGCCACAAAAGCTGCCTCTTGGTATTTTTTCGTTCAGGGTATCCCTTAGGAGATATGATTAATTTTAGAAAAAGGCGCAAAGTACCGATTCGTTAGAGTAATGAAAACAGTAATCGTAAAGTGCCATGAAACTATAATTTTTGACAGTTCTCTAAATTCTACAATATTGAAGTGCTTTGTAGGCGTCAAAAGAGTTTTCGTGCTATTCTTTAAATTTTGATACGGTGCAGTATTTTCGTTTTTAGTTATTTGTTGATACTGAGCTGCTCATTAATATTATTTCCTCCTCTCAAGATCGTTTTCATTAAGTACACTTCAGCGGATTTGACTGATATGTTGTTAATTTATGGACAAACAAATCAAAATGCTAGACAAGCTGTGCGAGTTTATCAGGAAACTTATCCGCAAAGAAGAATTCCTGACAAAAATATTTTCCCACGTATTGTAAGACATTTGAGAGAAACTGGTTCTTTAAAACCGCTGAACTGTACGAGTTGAAGAGGCAATATTAAATAGAGTTGAACGTGATCCTAGTACAAGTACGAGAATTATTGCCACCGAACTGGGTAATATTTCGGCATCATCAGTTCACAGAACTCTGAAGGATCAAAGTTTATATCCCTATCATTTTACACGTGTCCAGGAACTTCCACCTAGAGACTTTCAACCAAGGGTAATGTTTTGTCAGTGGTTCTTAAACAAACTTAGGCACGACCAACATTTTTCTAAACGTGTACTATTTACTGATGAGGCGTCATTTACGCGAAAAGGTATCGTAAATTTTCACAATTTACATACATGGGCCGATGAAAACCCACACTCTCTAAGAGTTGCAAATTCGCAGTATCAATTTTCCATCAATATTTGGGCTGCTATTATTGACAATCACATAATTGGTCTTGTTGTTCTACCGAATCGTCTTGACCATGAATCATATTTAAACTTTTTACAAAATGATTTGCCGTTGTTACTACCGCTTTTTATGAGAAATGGTACAATGTGTTTCCAGCATGATGGTGCGCCCGCACATTTTGCAGCAGTTGTAAGAACATATTTAGCCAACACATACGGTCACCGATGGATTGGTCGTGGAGGTCCGGTGTCATGGCCACCTCAATCTCCGGACCTGAATCCTCTCGATTTTTATTTGTGGGGTCATTTAAAAGAAATAGTGTGTAAAACACCAGTAAATACACGAGAAGAATTGTTGGGAAGAATAGAATATGCATTTGACAGCATTAGAGAAGATCAAAATATTTGCAGAAGAGTAAGAAGATCTTTGCGCAGAAGGTTAAATAATTGTAACGACGCTAATGGTGGTCACTTTCAACATTTTCTTTAGCTTTGTTATTAAAGTCAATTGAGTAATGTACAAAAAACAAGAGTTTGGAAAAATCATGGTGTCTTTACGATTACTTTTTTCATTTTTTATTTTTATTTTTTATTTATCATTTTTTATCAATGTTTGTAATATTCATTTCAATGTTTATCACCAATAAGTTTTACGTAGGTTAGTTATTTGCACGTTTATTGCTGTAATGTTTACTGTATGTTTTGTTTTTCATATTCTAATGGTTGCAGTAAACATATATTATTATTACGCCGACTAATCGGTACTTTGCCCCTTTTTATAAAATTAATCATATCTCCTAAGGGATACCCTGAACGAAAAAATACCAAGAGGTAGCTTTTGTGGCTTATGTAATAAGCTTCATGACTGATGTATCAAAATTAGAAAAAGACAGTGGCGCACATATTTTTCCCCAAATGAATTTTTACAGTTACCCCGTACGCACGCCACTGACGCAGTTGTAAGCAGATTCTCACTTGAAAATATGCACTTTCATAATACACTTTCAAGTTTCAAGTTTCATTAAAATCAATCCAGTGGTTTTGAAATTATTTATAAAAAATAAAAAAAATAAAAAATTCAACTCCCTGTACATTGGAAACTATGCGTTTCCGGGCCCATGTGCACAGTAACTTTTTTTCTTATTTTTTAGTAAGGAATTGCCCCACGAGCGATGGTGCATGTTTTTTGAAACAGCCTGTATATATGTATCACACCGATAACTCAAAAAGTAATGGGCCGATTTTTGATAAAATTTCGCAGGTACCTTCCTTTTATGAGTGGCTTGGATAAGTTCGTTAGCCAGGAAATAAAATCAGACTAGGTTTTACGAGAAAATTTTAGATTTTATTTGGGAATTTTTTTTTCTAAGAAAATAACAACGCTATTGTATCCAAATTTGGTACGTAGGCTTAGGTTATAAAAAAGTAAACTATATACTAAAATTTAGATTTCTACATTGCAAGAAATAAAACTTATTAGCATTTAATTGAAAAAAAAGTTTGGTGTCAGATTATTTCTATGAAAATTCACTACCATAACGCACTTGCTGCGTCCTGACTTTTTTTAGTATTAAGTATAAGTTACTACGTGTTTTCCGAGATGCCAACTATTAATGATTAAAATGTCTTTGCCCCTTCTCTGCAATCATATTTTGTACGTAATTTAATAACAATATTATGTATGCCAAATTGTGCTTGTCAGAGGAAAGAGCACATGATTAATTTTCCTAACATTATAATATCATACAAGCCAACTGTGCGGTTAATTTCGGACCTAAAATATGACTTTTGATGGTAAGCATGCAGGCATAATTACGGTGTCAGCTTTGGCCCTGTAAATTAAGACAGGCACTATCGTCGTAGTGGTAATCATATCCTTGAACCACTTGTACCTTGCGGTTCCTCTTACAAACATTCCTTTGCCGTTTGACTCCCGCAGCAACCACTTAACCCAGAATCGCGACCGGGTTATTACCGCACAAAGCCACATGTCGATATGTATGGTATATTCAAGACATTGATTACTTTAGAAATTATTACGTGTTAAAGATTTTATCTCATCTTATTATTTCACGAATCATTAAATTCAAAGAAAAAGGAAACGAAGCCACAGAAATTTTTGACGAATATTATAATAAAATTGCATATTTTGGTTAAAATGTTTAATTTTTATACGGACAATTTGCAAACTGGGTAATCGTGTGGTAAGGATGGGTCCAACTGAACTCAAAAGTCGTGAGTTCCTATGAGAGTAATTTACTTTTTCAGTACACACCGTAAAACTGACATCTACTGGCGTTGTGGCACTGTGTTGCAAGTTAAATATCTGCAGGTTCCGCGCTTCGAAGTGTCCGCAAACTAGTCGGTTTCGTGTACCATGCGATTTTAGGACGCATTAAGGATTCCTACTTTCTTTACAAAAAGGAAGAGTTTCTGCAAAATTTTTAGGTTAGTGAGGGGTGAAACTGCTTGCTGGGGAGAGTGATTGGACATAGTCGCGGGAACAGTCCGACGTTCAAGAAACAAAATACAATACCGGCAATTTAAAATTTAGTGCCAATGTTTACAAACATACCGTACGTTATAGAAAAGTTTTGCGTAAGTAAGCGTTAAACATTTCCTTGCCCATCATTGAGTGATATTTCTTTTAAAAAGTTCACTAATGAGGAGATCTCGACTTTTGAATTTTGAAAAAAACTTTTTGAAATTAGCGCGAACTAGGCATCCAGGGTCAGGTAAAAGTTAGGTTATAAATAATACAAGACTTCAGATGAACGATCAGATCTCGCTCAGGTCTAGGGTTGAACACACTGTACCTTAGAGAGAAGATCTTCAGTGAGATTAGGGGAGCAGGCGGATTGAGGCCCTGTAATCAAACTACAACAACAAAAGCTACCCTTAGCCACCGCTCTGAGTCGGCATATTGAAGCTTTTCCTTTCATACTCTTGAAAAGGACTCCAAAACAGAAGCCGAAATGTCGAGTTTTAGTAATGTTGGTAGTTTGTTATAAAAACAACGCCAATATAATAAGGATTATTTGACCCACCCACAAATGCGAGTATGGTTGATATATATCATTATTATTTCTTAGGTTATGTCCATGCAAATCATCACTGGTCACAAGCTGGTGGGTTCTCTAGGTCTATTTAAAATGAATTTTCTGGATACATTTTTGTAAAATGAAGGACAATGACGCTTGAAGCTAAGAGTTCAGGGTTTTTTAAAACACCCCTCTCGTGACATATTCTCTACATAACCCCTGTCAGTTTCAGGTTATTTGCCTAAATGTTGCCAATTTTTACGTTTCAAATTATGACTGATGTTTTGAGGAAATTCCCATTTTCTTTAATAGCCTATAATTTTTTTGTCTTTTAACTTACAGATCTAAATTTTGGCACGTAATTTTTTTAACGCTTAAATCCGTCTACCAAATTTGGTTGCCCTTACTTTGTTATTTCCGGCCATATACAAATTTTCTTAAAGAAAACACATTTTCAAGGAAAAACTCGGCCGATTTTCCCGGATAACGAACAGATCCAAGCGACATACAAGATGAAGGTACTCACCAAAATGTATCAAAATCGGCTGATTATTTTTTATTTATCGCTGTGATATATATATATATATATATATATATATATATATATATATATATATATATATATATATATATATATATATATATATATCTATATATATATATATATATATATATATATATATATATATATATATATATATATATACGGAACAAGGAATTTCGTAAACTCTGTGGGATTCGTTTGGAATCGATCGACTGTTCCCGAACTTATGTAGGACAAACAAATAGATGCATCCACAATAGAATATATGAGCACACCCTCGCAGTTAGAAAATCCGTCCCCTCATCGGCGGTGGCCATGCATCATATTCATACAGGGCACAAAATAGACTTCGACAATGCCAAAACAATAGCACTGGTTTACAACTTCAAAACGAGAATTATCCGCGAAGCAATCGAGATTGAAAAACGTCCCGATTGTTTAAATAAGAGAGATGATGGTCTTCGCCTTCCGACTACTTGGAAACCTATTATCTCTTCATTACAAACACACAAAGGGAAAATAAATTCGACAGACAATATTATTTCCCCATTATCTGTCTCAACAAATGCCGGTGACCCTCTTAATCCTCATCATCCTCTAAGTACCGTGGCCAAAGCCTCCCACTTAATTGACCGAGACCCTACTACTTTCAGTGATAACGAAGCAGGTAGACGGAACGCCGTATATAAGACAATACTTGCAAAGAACTGCCAAATTTCTCTGAGGCCTAGGGTTGAACACACTGAGACCTCACAGACGATCTCCGGCGAGATTTGGGGAGTAGGCAGATTGAGGCCCGGTAATCGAGCTACAACAACCCAACCCACCTTTGTCCACCGCTCTAAGGAGTAGGCAGATTGAGGCCTTAGAGTGTCCTTACAAATTTCCTTTACCTCTTGAAAATGGCTCCAAAACAGGAGCCGAAACGTCGAGTGTTTATAAATTCTGGACGCGGTTCAACCCGAGAACCAAGTATTTCTCACATTAAAGACCGCGAAAATCTTTCTTAACATATATATATATATATATATATATATATATATATATATATATATATATATATATATATATATATATATATATATATATATATATATATATATATATATATATATATATATATATACTCAACTGTGGATTGTCATTGGATTTTTTGCTCATGTGATAGCCTGTGAAAAGAGCTTTACACTGATGTAAAACATGCTTGAGAAATCTTGTAATTGCACTGGCAATTGTGAGAAAAACCGTTTTGAGGATAGTAGGCTATGAAATCCATTACCAGAAAACAAATGACAAAAAAAGTGTTCAAAAAGCAGTAGGCCATGGAGTTTAACAATAGACTTCTACTTTTAACATAATTTTCCGTAATGATTGACGATAAAAAATATTGTGATTTAATTTACAATACTTAATTAGGTAAAAATGCTAGGTAATGTTATGTGATATGAAACAGTTTAATAGCGAAACCCGGCAATAACAAATAGTAACATAAATTCAACAAAACAACACAATTAGAAACGGAACTCGCGACGATGTTTTGAGGAAAACCCCAATTTATTTTTCTTTAAATGCCTATAACTTTGTTTGTTTGTTTTTTAACCTACAGGGCTAAATTTTGGTACGCAATTTACTTATAACGATATAAACTTGCGTACAAAATTTAATTGCTCTTACTTTGTTATTTCCGGAGATATACATTTTTTTCGAAAGAAAACACAAAATTTTCCGAGAAAACCTGGGCCGATTTTCCTGGCTAACGAACTTATCCAAGCGACTTGCAAATAAATATAATCAAAATCGGCTCATTATTTTTTGAGTTATCAGTGTGATATATATATATATATATATATATATATATATATATATATATATATATATATATATATATATATATATATATATATATATATATATATATATATATATATATATATATATAATTGAAACTGACCCCGGATATGTGTTCTAGGGGGCCTAATTAACGCTCATTTGAAGAATTTTTTTTTTAATTCAAAGGTCGGGATCTCCTCATTAGTGATTTTTTTAAAGAAAATTCACTAAAAAACGTTATGAAACACACATATACATTACTAAACTAAATAGATCCCGGAAGATAATTATTATTTTCTGGCAAGAAATAGTATTATTAAAAAAAGTTTTACTTAGTCCTCACAGCTACATATTTAGCCCTTTGTTCTCATACATTCGTACAACAGGCAATCATATTTATTTACAAATTGTAATCAAAACCTATGTTTTCACAAGGTAAACGTTGTGTAAAACATTTTGTTAAATTTCAATTACTGAATCACCTTTGGCAATATATAAATTTGTATAAATAACAGTGATGCTAACACAGAAAAAAAATATTTGTCACAAACGTTTTTGATATTGATATTTTTTATATTTCCTTACTTTATATAATGTTGTTTCAGGTCCCTTCAAATAAATAATTTATCATACATATATCTAATAAAAAGGATTATATCCTGCGGTTGATTTTTAGGGAATTTTCATTAGAAAAATTCAATAAAGAGACGTAACGATGATAAGACGATTTTTCAAATAAGTACGAATTAGGACCCCTAGAATTCCAATGCAAGTTCCGCTTGAATTATATATATATATATATATATATATATATATATATATATATATATATATATATATATATATATATATATATATATATATATATATATATATATATATATATATATATATATATATATATATATATGAGAGCGATAACTCAAAAAATACTTAATGATCTGGGCGAAACTTGGCACATATCTTTATTGTGTTAAGACCGCGGACGAGTTCGTACATCAGCTATAATGGGCATTTCCCCCCCCCCAAAAATGTAGAAAAATATTTTTTAAAATGCTATATATCTCATCCAGTTGCTCTAATACTGAGAGTATTTACATTTGGCTAGAAATGGTGTAAATAAACTTGTGTTGTAAATTTTAAATAATTTGGTTCACAAAGTTTGAGTTGTTGCCAAATAAATAATAAAATCTAAAAGACCTACGTTGAAATGACTTAGTGGTTAAATTCCGATGCCTGACAGAGAGTAGATAACTGCCATGCGTAGATTGATTCATACGACAGGTATAAACCATACATCAACGGTAATCAAACAAAATAAATAATAGGCATAAAACATACTACCCGAACCAACAATTGTGAAATGTCGGCCACAAATATCGCAAATGACAGACGACATAAAATTAAACATTTGGCAAGTGATTGTTTTTTAACTGGGGGATTCAATAAATTCTTAAAAAATACAATATTTTGATTTAGCTTGAGGGCCCCAAATACAGTTTTAGACTGAAAGTGTAGCATAAGATAGTGGAAATGTAAACAAAATCAAGTCACGTCTGTATGAAAATGAATTTAAAACAGTTTGTTCTTTTATCTTTAAACCTAAACATAAGACGTCATCTAGGATCAAAAGAATCTTTGAATGTGTTTCAAGTAACAATTCTATTAATTCTGTAATTATTTCTTACGTTTGTTATTATTATATAAAATATTCAGGGGAATCAAGCCGGCGTCAAGTATCATGTAAACAAAGCGTTAGCTAACGTATCTCAGATAGTTCAGTGGTGAGGTGCTTTTCATCTACGCAGAAGGTTCCTAGATCGATTCCCTCTCGATGAATATAGCGTTTTTTGTTTTACTTGGATAGTATACAGATTTCATACGTTTTGAACATGATCTAATTTGTGTTTAAAGCACCTGAATAGCTTTGTCACCTTTTAGTCTAAAATTATAGTTTTCAGCAGACATTTTGTTATTATTTAAAATAAAAAAACCGTTTCATTAGATCGACTAAAACCAAATTATTTGAGCCATTAATAAGGAAAAATAACTGCTACGTTTATAATTTGGCCGATACTTTATTTTTCTAAATATGAATCAAGTTTCCTTCTGAAAAGCTTTTGTAACTATAATGAAATTTGTAATAGAAGTTTCTTTTAAAGAGACTTACACTATCTATAGATATAGTAAAATTTAATTTTCTAGCTTCATAGAAAATTGAGTTTTGGGCATTTTTCTCAAAAGGTGTTAGAACATAATTTTTTTTATAATAGAGAGATATCGATGGTAACAGTTTCGAAAAAAGTCTTCAAATCTGCGCGTACTAGGACCTCTAAAATCGATCTTCGAGGTCTGTGTAAGTTTAAAGTATTAATTTTTGGAATATGCCGTATAGTAATTACAATTCTTACAAAAATGCACTACTATCACGCACTTGCTGCATCGTGAACTTTTTTTAGAATTGGTGAGCAAGATAGTCAAGTTGTATACAGTGTGGAACAGCCAAATGGAATAAATTCGATAACGGATAAATGAGGACGTGTTGGGAAAAACGCTTGGACAAGTCGATTTGTATTTTTAACTGCGCATCTTTTTCAAGAAAAAAAAATTATTTAGGGTGCGTCATGTGACAGTGGCCAATACCAACTTTCTTATTTTAAATACAAGCCCCTGTATATTATTAATTTTTTGGATTCTTCAGAAAATTCTAGACATAATTCATGTACAATGTCCTATACCTATCTTCAACTGTTTCGGAAATATTAAGTATTTTCAGATTTATTACAAAAATTAACATTAAAAATAGAAAATTATTTTATTTCACAAATTCTAATAAGAAATACTGATTATTTCTTAATAATTTAAAAAAACAAAAAAAAATTAATGTCAATGTAGTAAATGTTCAAAATGCTCGCCACGAACATCTTGGCAACATGCTAATCTGGTATAGAAATGTCTTCTAACATTACTCAACATCTCAGGCGTGACTGATCTAATCGCAAGCGTGATTCGTCTTTTTAAGTCATCTAAGTTGAGGGGCTTAGTTTTGTATACAATACTTTTGACATATCCCCACAAAAAGTAGTCTAATAGCGACAGATCAGGAGATCGTGCTGGCCATTCTATCGATCCGCGCCTCCCTATCCACCGATTTGGAAAAATTTGGTTCAGGTACTGCCGGACATTGATTTGGTAATGGGGCGGTGCTCCATCTTGCTGAAACCATATTTTATTGGCAGGAACTTGTGGGTTTGCTGGATCTGGATATAAGTTTGTCAAAGTTGGCACGACATTATTTTGGAGCAGTTCTAAATATTTATCCCCATTCAAGTTGCCATCAATGAAAAAGGGACCTACGATATGATTTCCAACAATTCCTGCCCAAACATTAACTTTTTCAGGATATTGCGTATGTTCCTCTCTCATCCAATGAGGATTCTCATTAGACCAATAGCGGCAATTTTGACGATTAACATGACCGTGAAGTGTAAATGTGCTCTCATCAGAAAACAAAACATCTTCTAATTGGATCACATTGTTATCTAACATTGCCATCATTTGTTCACAAAAATACGTTCTCCTATCGAAATCGTCCTCCATGAGCTCCTGAGTTGGTATCATTTTATAGGGATGCATTTTACTTTCCTTTAATGTTCGAAAAATTGCTGTGTGGCTAACGTTGAATAGTTGGGCTGCTTGTCGACCAGAAGTATGTGGGTTTTCTTGAAACTCAAGCGTAATATCCAATTTCGTATCATCACTTACTGCATTGGCAGCTACTTTTTTTATCTGTCTCACATGACCAAGCTCGCGAAACTGCTTTTCTATTTTGCTAATTGTTCCTTGGGATACAGGCGGCAAATTTGGAAATTTTTCGTGAAATAAGCGAGACACTTCCATCTGTGTCCGTGTGTTATCTCCATAACCAATCATTTGTAGAATGGTTATTTTGTGCATTTCTGTTAAATGAACCATTTTTCTGATATTATTACGTACGGTTAACGAAATTCAAACGACAATAGCACTGACACTAATCACTACTGTCATGCAGGCAGACAACAAGTTGCTAAGGCTACGAGTTTTATACGAACAGAAAGAAAACTGTTTTTGTTTTTGTTTCATTTCATATCAGTAAAAAGAAACGCAGGAATGGTTTTTGTTTACTTTCTCATTATCAAGAGCTGAATGGGAAATAAGTATTGAATGCAATGTAGCGAATTTGTGAAATAAAATAATTTTCTATTTTTAATGTTAATTTTTGTAATAAATCTGAAAATACTTAATATTTCCGAAACAGTTGAAGATAGGTATAGAACATTGTACATGAATTATGTCTAGAATTTTCTGAAGAATCCAAAAAATTAATAATATACAGGGGCTTGTATTTAAAATAAGAAAGTTGGTATTGGCCACTGTCACATGATGTACCCTATATAATTTTTTTTTCTTGAAAAAGATGCGCAGTTAAAAATACAAATCGACGTGTCAAAGCGTTTTTCCCAACACGCCCTCATTTATCCGTTATCGAATTTATTCCATTTGGCTGTTCCACACTGTATAAAGTGTAAACAAGTGTAAATAAAGCGTGCTGTAAGAGGCCCCTGGACAAAACATGTAAACATTGATATGTAGTAAGCCTGGAAACTTTCCAGTAAACACTATTAAATTTAGCAGCGGTTTAACAACTATGATGCTTCATAAATAGGCTGTCAATTTGACATCCAGAAGTTGCATGGCGACAAAACTATAAATTCTGTGAAACGGCATATCTGAGAAAGAGTTAGATTTTAATAAACAAAGGGTGTCGGTTAATTATTAAGTATTTATTTTTAAAAGTGTTGGAAAAAAGTCGGAAAAATAAATGTTTGCTTATATGACATAAATGTACGGTGGTTAATGTTCTTCGCATACTTCTATCAACAGTTTAATTATTGTGGAATGCTAAAGAGGACGATCAAATGTCAAAGGTAAGCACTGCTCTGGAAGACCGATTTCTATGACCACTCAAGAAAACATTAATTTGTGAAATGCGCCTGCCTTATTTAGTAAGCAGGACTTAACATCTGTTGCGAAATAAGTTTGGATTCCTAGTCAGACCAGTGTGTTATAATCGGGAATCATCAAACATCGCAGCTTATAGACGCCCTGGTTGGTCATTAAAAAAGAGGTGGGAGCGGTGAGGTTCAGCATTCAGTACC
Source organism: Tillus elongatus (assembly GCA_964006375.1). Classification (NCBI taxonomy): domain Eukaryota; kingdom Metazoa; phylum Arthropoda; class Insecta; order Coleoptera; family Cleridae; genus Tillus; species Tillus elongatus. Next base: position 106,704,844 of record OZ023268.1, on the reverse strand, counting down.
TACACTCGGTACTCAGCTCAGGTGCAGACGGGTCCCGCTATCTGTGTCGTGCCATTATATTACGCCTAGGACTCAGCATATGTTCGAAACAATCGACAGATCTTGTACCACACTGCTGGGATCATAGTGTACAACAATCTGGCTGGCTTCTTCGGACCTGTTACTACCGATGAAACATTCGCTGCACACCACTTGCTGAATACTCAATTAGTACTAAATTTTCCGAAATATCGTTCCTCTTGGATAGTTATCAGGTGCATTTAAGTCATGATAACACTTCTTTTTTACGTGGTCAATGCATGTCTGGTTTCTTTTAAACCACTTCTCCCTAGCGATGGTGTCTGCATATAGTATTTGTTGTTTGAATTAATGTAGGTATTATTAGTTGCATATGGTTGTGTGCTGTATGAGGATTCATTTTAGCTCTATAGGCCCCAACTCCAATTCCTCACCGAAACTCAAATCAGTGCCAAAACAGCTACTAGTCACCTTAATTTCGCGGGGTATGAGCTCCTTACTACTTTTAGATTGCATGGAGGGGTGTGCGCGTACGTCCGTAGCACCAGACTCTTTAATTTATAAGCTGGAAGAGAAGACATACTATGGATAAAACTTTCCCTCAAGGCTGCAACTAAATTAATCTGTTGCATTTACCGGTCACCTTCTGTTAATAACTTTGTCCAGCTCTTTGACTACCCTTCTGAAAAAACCGACCATCTGATTTCTGACTATCCTTCCTCCGAGGTCACTATTCTTGGTGACTTAAATGTCCGTAATAAGGAATGGTTAGGATCTTCAAAAACCGATCCACAAGGAAGAGCAGCGGAGGCCTTTGCAGTCAGTAATTCTTTAGCCAATATGGTTTGGCAACCTACTTACTTTCCTCGCATCCCAACACACAGCTCAAATCTCTTGGTTCTCCTTCTTACTAGAAATCCTGACTGCTATAAGATATCAGTCACCGCCCCCTGGGTCGCTCAGACCACGGCATGGTCACTGCTTCCTGCGCAATGCAACCCGAGGTCACACAGTCATCACACCCACGTATCGTTTGGCACTACAACTCCGCGACCTGGGACGAAATGCGAGGATAATTTTCCTCATTTACATGGGCGTTTGTCTGCTTCTCTCATCCTGACCCCTCCGATATCTCACAAAACGTCACCGAAATTATCCAAGCTGGCATGGAATTATTTATTCCACGTACACAGAAAACCTCTGCAGCCACTCAAAAGCCCTGGTTCTCTAAATCCTGTGACAAGGCCAGACTTGAAAAGATCAAAGCTCACAAAAAGCTTCTACACAATCCCAGTCGGGAAAACCGTCAAGCATTTAACGACGCAAGAAACCGCTATGTCCGCCTTCTTTCTGAGGCTAAACTCGTTTAATAACTGCATCAAAAACAAAGTCCTCTTAAGCTCCAGCGGCGACAAACTCTTCTGGACTCTTGCTAAGTCCATTAGGAATAATTTCTACAAGAGCAGGTTCCCACCTCTTGTCTCAGCGGATGAAATTGTTTCTACCGCCCTTGGCAAGGCTGAACTTTTTGCTTCGTTGTTCGCCGGCAATTCTACTCTCAACCCACCTCCAAATGTTCAACCACCAACAGTACCCAATGTCGCGCATAAAATGACGGATATCACTTTCAAAACTAAAAAGCTACGAAAGATGCTCTCGTCTCTGAATACCAGGAAAGCCTCTGACCTTGACGAGATCCCAGCAATTGTTCTCAAAAATGCGCACCAGAACTTGCTCCTGTCCTGACTCGTCTGTTTCTGACATCTTACAATAGAGGCATATTCCATAGTAACTGGAAAACTGCTAGAGTACAACCCGTCCCCAAGAAAGGATCCAAAGCGCTTCCTAGAAACTACAGGCCTATTTCTCTCATTTCAGTCGTCTCTAAAGTGATGGAAAAGTATACAAACACCGAATTACTAAAATTTCTTGAAAACACAGTATGAATTCCGTCAGCGCAGATCAACTGCCGACCTCCTTTCCTTTGTGACCCATCCTTGGAACAAGTCTATGGAACTACACGGTGAATCCCAGATTGTCGCTCTAGGCATATCCAAGGCATTTGACCAGGTCTGGCACGCAGCGCTGCTTAATAAACTACCGGCCTATGGCCTACCACTAAAACTCTGTACGTGGACAGCAAATTTCGTGTCCAACCGGAGCATTTCTGTTGTCGTTTATGGCCACTCCTCCAAACTGAATCCAATTAATGCAGGAGTTTCTCAAGGTTCAGCTTAAGCCCCTACTTTGTTTCTTCCTTTAGCCCAGTTAGATGAGGATCGCAGACTCATGGAGGGTTCTATCTCCGTGGATCTTAAAAAAATATTAGACTGTGGAAGTAGAAATCTTGTACAATTAAACCCCACCAAATCACAGTCTTGCTTTCTTTCTCATAAGAGATACACCAGCCCTAGACCCATCACAATAAACAACCAAGTTATTCAAAGTAATCAGTACTTTTCACTTGTTCGCATTTCTGTGGATCGAAATCTCAATTGGCACCAACATGTCACATCAATTGCAGAAGCGGCTGCTAAGAAATTAGGACTCCATTCAGAAGAGAGGTATACGTCTAATCGGTAACCCTACCCTCATCCAAATGCTGCCATCCCTTGCCCACCGACGTGCCGTTGGTGACCTCTCTCTCTCTCTTTTATAGATATCTGCACGTGCACTGCTCAGAGGAGCTTTCTTCCATAGTTCCTCAACCTGCTGCCCCCAACAGGTCTACCAGGGGAACAAAGCGAATGCACCCTTTTACTGTCCAGGTCACCAGACATAGAACATCTTGTTATGCCCGCTCTTTTGTCCCGAGGACTTCCAAGTTGTGGAATTCCTTGCCGGCACATGTTTTTCCTTCTCCCCCGAACCTCCTAACCTTCAAGTCCAGAATTAACAAATTGCCTCTTTCCTCCTTGTCGACACCCACGGTACGATAGTATTTAGGCTGTACGTCCTCGTGGTGTGTTGTTGAAATAAAAAAATTAAAAAAAGTGATACATCTTTATTAGCATCGTTACAATATACACTCTCATATGCGTCTAATTGTCCCAATTGCCTGACACCCTCGATTAGCTTGAGCTTTTTTTTTATCTTAACGGTGATTATTGTCCCAAATATGTTAAACTATACATGATTTATCAATAGTATCACATTTCGGTTGCGCTAAATCTTCTTTAAATATAATTTCAATAGATCTTTTTCATTTGAACCAGTGGCTAAATTGCGCCAAAGAATTGTGTAAAAACGCTTTTGACAACTAACCAAAGGTATTTGCTCTTTTTTTAAGGCAACTCACAAGTCGTTCATTCCACTGCAATTCATAAATTTGGTTTTGATTGCTTGTCCCTCTCCCTATTCTCTGGTTTCAGCACCAGTTGACTACAATTTATTTATTCGTAAGGCACAAAAAATATCGACAATTGACAAAGTGATATTTGCCATTAAAAAGTGGCTTAAAGACCAAGCTGAAGAATGTTTTAAAGGGTATAGATTTGTTTTAATGAGTTTCTGAGTTATGAGTTTAGGAATATTTAAGTCTTGACGGAGATCATGTTGAACAAATAAATGTTTGTCTCGAAAACGTATTGCGTTCTATTGTGGGCAAACTAAAACCTTCTTGTACCTAAACGGTAAGAAAACTGTGCAGTTTATTGAATAGTTTGTTTTGTCAGTATCTACAGCTGCATATAAAATATCCAGTAATTCACCTTGCTTGCTTGTGCAGTCATAGTTTAATTTATTGGCACTACATACTGCAGATTTATCGACGTGCAGTTGTATAACTTGCTTTGTCGCATGTTCTAGGCCAGGCGATTACGAATCTGATGCGATTATAAACTTAATGCAATTACAGACGTACACACAAGATAAGCTACTCTGATATGGCTGAATAATTCAAAAGTACGAGTTAAACAACTAATAAGTGTGGTAGATTGGTAGAATTTAATTTTGTTGTTGTTTTAATTGAGAAATATTTAAAAATAATTATCTTCGCCGCCTAAAGGCAATTTTGCTTTGTCCTTGCCGCCATGAGTCTTTGCATTCAGCAATTTTTTTTATCTGGTTATAGTTTCCGCCTCTCATCAATTAGGCTATGTTTTCAAGAAATTTTACTCTTTGTGTGCCACTTCTCTTTCTTTTCAGTAAAATTAGTGTGTTAGTTAAGTATTGTTGTCAAAAAGTTATTTATGTACCAATAGATGTTTATGCCCGAGAGCGACGATTTTACAAAGCCGAGGGGCTCCAGCCCTAGGGTTTGTAAGTCGCTCGAGGGCATACACCTCTATTTATACCAGCGATGTAGTACAGGCAATAGAGAATTTTTTTCTGCATTAAACTACAGGAGTTATTTTTTTTGATAGATAGGTTCAGAATGACGTACTAAATATAAAAACACAAAATCCTTACAAATTAGGAGGGCGGACGTGCCGCCATTTTGAGAAAAACCGTTTCGACCTATATCTCCGTAACCGTGCACTTTAGGCCAAAAATTGTAGTGACCTTTATTGTAGATAATTGCATTTTTCATATTTTTTGTTAATTTTTTTTTGTATCACTCACCGTTTACAACTTATACGACTATTAGCATTCATTTATTGACTTTTTTTACCTATATCTTTGTTAATAATTGTTTAAAAAATAAAAAGCTTATAACTTAACTTTTCAATCGACAAATTTTCTAAAACTTTTACTTAAAACTTTTTTTTCTTAAATTATTATTAGTGCATTTTCTTTAAAAAAATTCACTAATGAGGAGACCCCGACTTTTGAATTTTGAAAAATAATTTTGAAATAGGCGCTAATTACGATTTTAATTAAATTTGGTTGAATACCTTCCTCTTGCAAGTGGCTTGGATGAGTTCGTTAGCCAAGAAAATCGGCCCAGGTTTTCCCGGAAAGTTTTGTGTTTTCTTCCGAAAAAAATCATATCTCCGGAAATAAAAAGCCTGGACGCAGCAAGTGAGTTATGGTAGTGAATTTTCATAGAAATGATCTGGCACAAAATATTTTATTATAACTTTTTTTTCTTGTAACATAGAAATCTAAATTTTGGTGTATAGTTTGCTTTTTATATCGTAAACCTACCTACCAAATTTGGTTATCATAGATTTTTTATTTTTTAAGATAAAATTTTTTTTCAAATGAAAACTCCAAATTTTCCCGGAAAACCTTGTCCGATTTTTTTAATTAACAAACTTGTCAAAGTCATTTACAAAAGGAAGGTACATGGCAAATTTTATCAAAATCGGCCTATTATTCTTTGAGATAAAAATTTTTTTCGAATGAAAACTCAAAATTTTCCCGGAAAACCTCGTCCGATTTTCCTGACTAACACACTTGTCAAAGCCATTTACAAGGGAAAGGTACATGCCAAATTTTATTAAAATCGGCTTATTACTTTTTGAGATAAGAATTTTTTTCGAATGAAAACTCAAAATTTTCCCGGAAAACCTCGTCCGATTTTCCTGACTAACGAACTTATCCAAGCCATTTACAAAAGAAAGGTACATGCCAAATTTTATCAAAATCGGCCCAACATTTTTTGAGTTATCGGTGTGATACATATATATATATATATATATATATATATATATATATATATATATATATATATATATATATATATATATATATATATATATATATATATATATAAACATATAAAAATTGAAACTGACCCCGGATATTGGTTCTAGGGGTCCTAGATCGCGCTCATTTGAAGACATTTTTTCAAAATTCAAAAGTCGGGATCTCCTCATTAGTGAATTTTTTTTAAGAAAATTCACTAAAATTAAATACAACTAAATTTGGTACACGGTTTTATGTCATTATAGGTAAATTACCTACCAAAATTTAGGTCTGTAGGTTCAAAGACAAAAAGTTATAGGCATTTAAAGAAAAATAAATTGGGGTTTTCCTCAAAACGTTAAAGTCGCGAATTAAAACGTCAAAATTGGCAACATTTACGCAAAGAACCTAAAACTAATATAAGCTATGGAAAGAAAATGTCTTAAAAAGAATGTTTTACAAAGCCTGAAGTCTTAGCTTCAACCGTCATTGTCCTTCATTTTACTAAAATATTTCCAGAAAAATTTGTCGATTGAAAAGTGCAACATTTATACGCGTTATAACTTTGAAAATATTGATTTAAGAAAAAAAAGTTTTTTGTACAAATTGTAGGAAATTTGTCGATTGAAAAGTTAAGTTATAAGCATTTTATATTTTAAACAATTATTAACAAAGATATAGGTAAAAAAAACAATAAATGAATGCTTATAGTCGTATAAGTTGTAAACGGTGAGTGATACAAAAAAATTATTTATCAAAAAAGATGAGAAATGCACTTATCTACAATAAAGGTTATTACCATTTTTGGTCTAAAGTGCACGGTTATGGAGATATAGGCCGAAACGTTTTTTTCTCAAAATGGCGGCACTTTCGTCCTCGTAATTTGTCAGGATTTTGTGTTTTTATATTCACTGCGTAATTCTGAACCTATCTTTGAAAAAAATAACTCCTGTAGTTTAGTGCATTATGGACAAGAGTAACGGGCTCCTCTATTGCCTGTACTAATGCATACAAAATTTTATGCCATACTAGTCATACCCAAACAATGAAACATGAATCACCGTTTGCTGAAGGCAACCTAACCATCACCGGATCTTTTCAGAACTGTCAATTTTATGTTAATTGGACTAAATAATGTTAATTAAATATTTACATATTACTTTTATTCCATTATCTGTAATTTCATTAATGAAGGTTATTAAAGAATTTAAACAAAAATTATTTGTTTTTATGTGCGCGTGGGCCATAAAGTGTACGTTTTGCCCGCGCGGGCCGTAAAGTATACTTTATGGCCAGTGGGCATAAAGTAGACAATTATGTAGGTGGTAACTAAGCAATAAAAACACAATAATGAACTAGTATGACATAAAAGTTATTATCTCTCAGAAGATGCCCACAAATTTCTTCCCCATAATGTCTTTCAGTAGTATTACTTTTTTTAACCTTTTTACCATACTTTTATTCATATTTCTCTTAGTATACTTTGTCTTTCTCATGATTTTGTATGTTGACATTCCAAAACCTTTTTTTCTCCTCTGTATACAGCCTGTGTCTTTAACTTCGTTCGCGTGTACTGGTTGCGTCATGGTCCAAATTGGCTAGGATCATATAATTTGAACAAAAAATGCCGTGGTTTAAAATTAATAATATGTATTTTTATTTACAAATAGACGCAGTGCTTAAAGAAGTCACTTAGACAAAACAGCAAGAATATCTTATATGTTACAACTTGAGAGGATGTGAATTACAGGATTAGGCTTCCTCTTCCGGGCGCGCAAATACTTTTCACCAGCTAATCTCTATACCTTATATACTTTACAAATAAGGAGAAACCTCGAATACTGCTCCCACATCTGGGGTGCCACTTCCGCTTCTACACTCGCTATCCTGGACTCCATTCAGAAGAGAGCTATACGTCTCATTGATGACCCTACACTCACCCAAAGGCTGCCATCCCTTGCCCACCGACGTGCCGTTGGTGACATCTCTCTCTTTTATATATATCTGCACGGTCACTGCTTAGAGGAGCTTTGTTCCATAGTTCCTCCACCTGCTGCCCCCAACAGATCTACCAGGGGAACAGAGCGAATGCACCCTTTTACTGTCCAGGTCTCCAGACATAGAACATCTTGTTATGCCCGCTCTTTTGTCCCGAGGACTTCCAAGTTATGGAATTCTTTGCCGGCACATGTTTTTCCTTCTCCTCCGCACCTCCAAATCTTCAAGTCCAGAATTAACAAGTTGCCTCTTTCCTCCTTGTCGACACCCACGGTACGATAGTATTTAGGCTGTAAGCCCTCGTGGTGTGTTGTCGAAAAAAGAATTTAAAAAAAAATGAGCCAACGATTGAATAAAGTAAGCTTGTCACTTATGAGTATACTTTTTAAATAAAATGTATATATTTTATTATGTAATTACTAAGAGAGCCTATTTTTACATTATTTGCAATTTTATACTGTCCCGAAAAATTAGGGCAGCACAAAATTGTGATTTTTTTAACGAATAGGCTGTGTGTTTTTCGATATTTAAATTCTACGTGTAATTTTTGGGCTTTCTTATTATAAGTTTTATATATATATATATATATATATATATATATATATATATATATATATATATATATATATATATATATGTATATATAAGCAGACTGATAAGGAGTCAATCCTTTATATACCATCCTACCGTACCTAAAAGGAATGTCATAACGCTTGGTGAGAGTTTTGAGGAAGTTTACAAACCTCAAGGTGGCTAGATACAATATACTCACCAACAAAGCCTATCTTTAAGAAGACAAAAGATCCGGAGCCCATATCGAAGTGTAGAGACGTGGTTTGCTGAATTGAATGTGATAACTGCCCCCTTAAGTACGTGGGCCAAACCTCACAAACTCCAGCAACAAGAATTTCTCTCCACAAAAGTGACTGCAAGTGTCACAGTGACAGATGCGTGTTAACACGTCACAAATACCGGCCACAAGATGGGCTTTGCTAACACAAAAATATTACACAGAGAAAGAAGATTTGATAAAAGAACTTTCTTAGAGAAGTGTTACATTCCCGAACTTGAGACCTCAAATTCGAGATCTGATACATATCTTAGTAATATCTATAGTTTTCTACTATCTGCAGATAAGAAAACGTAACCTAGTGATGTGTGTGAGCTCTGTGAATTTTAAATGGGTCTATGTGGTGATGTAACTCCATGATGTAAACATCCTTTCCACACACACTTACGTTTCACTCTTGTTCAAACTGAGATACTCGAGGCTGTTTCTCCTTGCCCATTTGGCCTTTCTGAGTCATTATATGATGACAACTTGTAGCACTTAGCTGCCATTCAACTCATCTGCCCACTGGTCGGTGAGTGGATATTGCAAAAAGAATAACACCTTTCAATTAATCTTCGCTTTTCATTAGGCTTTTTGCTAGGCCTTGGTGTCTCTGTGTTAAAACATGCACCCCAGTGGCAATTTTTCATAGATGACGACAAATTGAATTTGTGATCTGGTTGCAAAACTAAGCCATTCTTTTTCCCAATTATCTTTCGCCTCTATTTTGAGATGTCTATTAATATCTTCTAGTGTAATCCTCTATTATTTTACAGAAGTTTTCTGTAGAGGCTTTGTCCAACTTATCCACTATGTCATTTCCTTGTAGTCCGCTGTGTCCCACATAAATGAAACTGTATTCCTCTTCCTCAGTATATTTTCGTACAAAGCCACAATATCGCAAATCAAAGCATTTTTGCCGTGTGGATAAAAATTTTTCAGCGATAGTAGGTTAATTATAGGTGATGTTAATATATCTACACAGCTTTTTATAGAAAAATTAACAAGTAATTTTCCCTGTTCACGTAGAGGCATACAAATCAATCAGTTCGCAATTATCGCCATATACTTGTCAGTGGCAACAGCCAACGGATTATGGTTTGTGTTTGATTTATTGTAAGGGTTGCATACGTATCGACGTGTGGCTTATAGAACGCAATAATAACTGGCTTGTGCCATGATCGTACGATTCTGGGTCAAGTGACCGCTGAGGGGATCAAATTAGGGAGGAATGTAAATATAAGGGAGAGGCCGCACTTTACAGACTGTGTGATATAACAATGCCCGAGAAATATTTGCTTCGGGGCAGGAGAAACGAATCAAGGGGAACCTGTTTCTTGTACTCGGACTTTATAGATAATAATTTGTCTAAGCTAGTTAATATATATATATATATATATATATATATATATATATATATATATATATATATATATATATATATATATATATATATATATATATATATATATATATATATATATATACACACTTCAACAACACACCACGAGGGCATACAGCCTAAATACTATCGTACCGTGGGTGTCAATAAGAAGGAAAGAGGCAAATTGTTAATTCTGGACTTGAAGGTTTGGAGGTTCGAAGAAGAAGGAAAAACATGTGCCAGCAAGGAATTCCACAACTGGGAAGTCCTCGGGACAAAAGAGCAGGCATAACAAGATGTTCTATGTCTGGTGACCCGGACAGTAAAAGGGTGCATTCGCTCTGTTCCCTTGTAGATCTGTTGGGGGCAGCAGGTGGAGGAACTATGGAAGAAAGCTCCTCTGAGCAGTGCCCGTGCAGATATATATATATATATATATATATATATATATATATATATATATATATATATATATATATATATATATATATATATATATAAGAGAGAGGTCACCAACGGCATGTATATACTTTTCCATCACTTAGAGACGACTGAAAGGAGATAAATAGGCCTGTAGTTGCTAGGAAGATGGGTTGTACTCGAGCAGTTTTTCAGTTACTAGGGAATATGCCTCTATTGTGAGATATCTGGAGCAGACGAGTCAGGACAGAAGCAAGTTCTAGCGCGCATTTTTTGAGCACAATTTCTGGGATCTCGTCGAGGCCAGAGGCTTTCCTGGTATTAAGAGAAGAGAGCATCTTTCGTACCTTTTTAGTTTTAAATATGATATCCGTCATTTTATGCGCGACATTGGGGACTGTTGGTGGTTGAACATTTGGAAGTGGGTTAAAGGTAGAATTGCCGGCGAACAACGAGGCACAAAGTTCAACCTTGCCCAGGGCGGTAGAAACAGTTTCATCCCCTGAAACAAGAGGTGGGAACGTGCTCTTGCAGAAATTATTCCCAATAGATTTAGCAAGAGTCCAGAAGGGCTTGCTGCCGTTGGAGCTTGAGAGGACTTTATTTTTGATGTGGTTATTAAACGAGTTTTTTGCGTCAGAAAGAATGCGGTTTCTTGCGTCGTTAAATGTTTGACGGTTTTCTTGACTGGGATTGTGTAGAAGGATTTTGTGAGCTTTGATATCTTCTAGTTTGGCCTTGTCACAGGATTTAGAGAACCAGGGCTTTTGAGTGGCTGCAGAGGTTTTCTGTGTACGTGAATGAAAGAATTCCATGCCAGCTTGGATAATTTCGGTGACGTTTTGAGGGGTCAGGATGAGAGAAGCAGACAGACGCCCACGGAAATGAGGAAAAGTAATCTCGCATTTCTTCCCAGTTCGCGGAGTTGTAGTGCCAAACGCTATGTGGGTGTGATGACTGTGTTACCTCGGTTTGCATTGCGCATGAAGCAGTGGTCATGCCGTGGTCTTAGCGACCAAGGGGGGCGGTGACTGATGTCTTATAGCATTCAGGTTTTGTAGTAAGAAGGAGATCCAAGGGATTTGAGCTGTGTGTTGAGATGCGAGGAAAGTAAGTAGGTTGCTGAACCATATTGGCTAAGGATTGCTGGCTGCAAAGGCCTCCGCTGCACTCCATTGTGGATCGGTTATTGAAGATCCTAACCATGCCTTATTATGGTCATCGAAGTCACCAAGAATAGTGACCTCGGAGGAAGGATATTCAGAAATCAGATGGTCGGTTCTTTCAGAATGGCAGTCGAAGAGCTGGACATAGTTGTTGTCAGAAGGTGACCGGTAAATACAACAGATGAATTTATTTGCAGCCCTGAGAGAGAGTTTAATTCAAAGTATGTCTTTTCTTCCAGCTTCTGAATTGGGGAGTCTGGTGCAGGGTATATTGCTACGGACGTATGCGCACACGCCTTCATGCAATCTAAATGAAGTAAGCAGCTCATACCCCGGGAAATTAAGGTGATTAGTGGCTGTTTTGGCACTGATTTGGGGGTCGGTGAGGAAGAGGAGTTGTGGCCTACTAACCTGGAGGAAATTGTGGACGGAGTTCTGGTTAGAATTTAGTCAACATATATTCGAGAAGGATATGGTAAATCTTGATGCCCGCCCCCCTGCACACCCCTATCCAGGAGATCCGAATGGATGGGTCTTTTATCTCCGGAATCTTTTGTACAAGGAGGAGCCATCATCATTTTTATTTATAAAGGAAACCGACTCATACAACAGAACCGGAAACGTGGGTTGGGATTTCACTGGACCCTTGATGTAAGGGGTGGTACCTCCTCGCGCGTGAAAAAATCCGTATCACGTAAAGAAAAGCCCACTACCACCTGCGCAGTTAGTACCTGCAAGTTTGGTTTCAATTTTTTTTATTATTATTGAATAATATAGTAGAGATTGAAGTTGAACGCAGTGTTGGATCAGCCTGTATCTATAGATAAGGCATGGCGGCATTTCTTTACTGAAGTAGATTACACACAAAAAATGACACTAATAAAATGATATATTGCAACGGTTTAAATACATATTGCCAACCTTAACTTATTTCCTTTCAACAATATGTCACTACAGAGTTTCCTATATTTTGAAGGTATGTCCCATTAATCAATCCGGTGTTTAGTAAGTTAACGCGTTCGCTTTCTCTGATGCCGCTTACCTGTAAATAACCGATTCTGACGGGGATGTGATCAAAGTAAATGGCCACGCAAAGTGAGATATATTGCAAAAGTTCATTACTTAAATAACGGGCTGACTTTAAGATGATGAATGAATCAGAAAATTATTAGAGGCGATACGGCTTTATGTACTGCGAAGGACGCATAAAGTCTGTAAATCAACAGTTACAGACCCTTCCAGATGGGTTGTTATTAAAAAGTAAAGCTGCCGTTTTTGGGGGCTATTATAAATTATGGTAAAGTTAATTTGGAAGTTTTAATGCCATAAGGAAGTTGTGTGTTAGGAAGTTTGTCAAATTCTGTAGCATTTAAATTACCTGAGGAATATAAATAAATAATTTGGTAAGTAGAGTTAGTATTGCAGGTTTTTACTGAATACGAGGGTGGTTCAAATTTAAAGTGTGCTTAATTTTTCAAAAATCTTCCAAGAAAATCTATTAGTCCATGTTTTCCTCCGAAAATTTTGAATTCAGTGTGTGTGTGTTTTATTTCTTTATCGTCGGCCTATTTCCGCGACTATGGCCAATCACCAACGACAGGGAGCAGTTTCACCTCACTATCCTAGAAACTTTGCCGAACCCCTGCCTTTCTGTAAGGAGGGTAGGGATCTTTAACGTGCCCAACATCGCCAGACCTACGGCTTTACGCCCCCTCCGAAGGGCAGAACGTGCATATATTCAGCTTGCTCAAACACAATGTCAGAACCTCGGTTGATGTTAATTCTACAGTATGTACTGAAAAAGTGAAAGGAGTACCCTGGGATCGAACCCAGTACCCTTTGGTTCAGAGGCACACGTTCTTACCAATGAACCACCGAGGCTCTGAATTCAGTGTCTGCGAAGGATTACGGCCATGAGCTTGGAAGAAATCTTGAAGCTTATTGACCCCCGGCATCGCATTTGGTCATTAGCAGAGGAGTTACAGCACTGAAATTTCTAATAAACCGTAATGGGAAAATTTTGCGAATACTTCTGATAATAAGATTTAGATGACTTAAAAACTTTCACTTATTTGATGCAAAAAATACCTCATAGTGCAATCACTAATAGACATAATTGTTTTTAATAACTTTTATACATTTTGCGAATACTATTGATAATAAGAGTTGGGGTGATTTAAAAAACTTAAGAAACTTATTCGATGCAAAAAATCTAAGATGGCAACGCCAACCAAGTTGGTTTTTGCTAGCCCCTGTTTATTTACTAATACATGCTGTTTTTGTTTCTTATCTTTTAGTGAATTTTCTTATAAAAAAATCACTAGGACTTTTAAACTTTGAAAAAAATTCTTTAAATGAGCGCGAACCACGCACCCTAGAACCCATATCCAGGGAAGTTTCAATTTTAATATGCTTGTATACATATATATATATATATATATATATATATATATATATATATATATATATATATATATATACATATATATATATATATATATATATATATATATATATATATATATATATATATATATATCTCACACCGATAACTCAAAAAGTAATAGGCCGATTTTGATCAAATTTGGCGAAAAACTTCCTTTTGCAAGTGGCTTGGATGAGTTCGTTAAACAGGAAAATTGGTCCAGGTTTTCCCGGAAAATTTTGTTTTCTTTGACAATGGATTGGGCGTAGAGGTGCCATTGGGTGGCCCCCTAGATCACCAGATTAAACTCCTTTGGACTCCTTTCTATGGGGCCATTTAAAGACTAGAACTTACGCAACAGAACCGGAGTCTCTGGAAGAATTACAGCGTCGTATTCTTGAAGAATGCCGTCTACACAAATGCTCCAGAATGTCAGAGCTCGCTTTGAACAAAATTTGTACTTTTGTATGGAAGCGGGTGGTCAACAATTTGAACACTTACTTAACTGAATAATCATCTTTGAACGTTTGGTTTTGTTTTTTAGTTTTTTTTTAACGAAAAATTGACAAATTAGTGCATTTCTTATCACAATGAATGAAATACGTTCTTGCAACTCCAACTGTAAATAATTTTTAAACGAGTTGATAAAACTTCCAAAAAAATTAGTGTGCTGAATTCAGAAAAAAAAGAGCTTTCAAATGATGTACACTCGACCCATGTTCCCTATTTCCCGTAACTGTTTGCATGCCAAACTTGGTTGCCCTAGCTTTTTCATTTCCGATTATATAAAAATTTTATGAAAGCAAACACAACGTTTTCCGGGAAAAGCTGGACTGATTTTGCTGGCTGACGAACTTATCCAAGCTGTTTGCAAAAGGAAGGTATTCACCCAATTCGGGGACCTATTTTGCGCTCATTTGAAGGCATTTTTTCAAAATTCAAAAGTCGCGATCTCCTCATTAGCTAATTTTTTAAAGAAAATTCACTAAAAAAATAAAAAACAAGTACCACAAAAATGTATACCTATTTGTTAGGCTGTAATTTATTCACTATGTGAAAACTGGATCCTATTATGAGCACTAATAAGTACACTTGGAGAACACCCAAATCACCACAACACATATTTCAGAGACCTTACGAACGTTTCGTTGACAATGTCAACGTCTTCAGAGTAAGAAATTTCTAACATAAAAAACTAGATCCCGTGTATTTATATCGCGTCAAGTTAAACGAACTAGTCCAAAGTAAAGTTGTTGTCCAAGAACGATCGTTTGTTTATTGCGCACTGAACTACGAGGTCGGAGACCTGCTTTAATTTTCTGGTCGGCAAATTTATGACCCTTATCTAATAGAGGTTTAAAAGAACCCCGAGTTATTTAAAGAATCAGCACGTTTCCTTTCGATATAGAAATTTACTATGTGGATATTGGAACATGCCGACAAATACATCTGGTGAGATAAACATCAACTTAACACATCTTTTTTAAATAGAAAACTAAAAACCCAGGTGTCTGTCTAAATAGTCAATTTGATTCAATGAAATTTACCCACGAAATTGAAATCAACAATAAACTTTCGTTCGTTGATGTACTAGTTATTAAAAATAAAAATAATGGCTCGCTTGAATTCAATGTCTATAGGAAGCAAACGGCTACTATTAGTTATATTCCTAACGACTCACATTATACGTTTGCAAAAAACGGCTAGTTTAAATTTCTTAGTAAATAGATTGATCAAATTTCCGTTGAGTAAAAATAGATTTAATACAGAATTAAAATACATAAAAAATATGGCGAGATATAACGGTTATTCGGATGGTTTAATAGACAAATTAGTTAAAAACACAGAACAAAGAAGGTGATATCTGAATGTACGACATTTAAGAATGATAAAATAGAGAAAAAAATTGTGTGTTTACCTTATGAACCACGAATTACAAAGGGTTTGGAAAGTATTTTTAAGAAAGCCGATATACATTTGACGTTTTCGACGAATAGTAATTTAAACAATTTGTTGGGTAATACGAAAGACAAAGACAAAGTCACTGAAATCTCGGGCATTTATGAGATTAGTTGCAAAGATTGTGATCTTAAATACGTGGGCCAAACTAGGAGAAACATAGCCACCAGATTTCGTGAACATCTCGCACAGTTACGATATGGTACGGTGGACAAATCATGTGTGGCATAACATATATGGGATAATAGTCACCACATTGACAAAGAAAATTTGAAACTTGTCAAAAGTGTTAGACATCAAACTATGCTTGATTCATTAGAAAGTCTTTTTATATTAAGGTCTATTAAGAACAAAACTTCATTAAATCGTGCGGCACCTGTAATATCAAGCCCTTTATTTTCTCCTTGCATTTGACCGCTTAAACACTCCTAATTTGTCTGGTAGAATAATAAATTATTGTCAATAACTCGGCCGGTTTATACTTATACTAATCTCTATGTTTGTCTAGACTTAAAGACCTGTTCGGTTTGTTGTATCAATGTAGTCAATATAAATACTTTCACGTAGAATTAAAATCAATATAAATATAGTTTTTATGTAGTATTTTAGTTGAATTATTGATCTTTTGTTGGAGTTAACATGGTGAGACAGACACTTGGATTTTTAATTTTCTATTTAAAAAAGATGTGTTAAGTTGATGTTGTTTATCTCACCAGATGTCTTTGTCGGCATGTTCCAATATCCACATAGTAAATTTCTAGATCGAAAGGAAACGTGCTGATTCTTTAAATAACTGGGGTCCTTTTAAACCTATATTAGATAAGAGTCATAAATTTGTCGACCAGAAGATTAAAGCAGGTCTCCGACCTCGTAGTTCACTGCGCAATAAACAAATGATCGTTCTTGGATGATAACTTTACTTCGGACTAGTTCGTTTACCTTGACGCGATATAAATACACGGGATCTAGTTTTTTATGTTAGAATTTTCTTCCTCTGAAGATGTTGACATTGTCAACGAAACGATCGTAACGTCTCTGAAATATGTGTTGTGGTGATTTGGGTGTTCTCCAAGTGTACTTATTCTGTAATTTATTAAAATAAATACATTAATTAAACCTTCTAATGGAGACGATGGTAATTTTTTTAAATCTGTGGCTAATGAAAGATCTTTTTTTAAGCTAATTTTCCAATCTCATCGCATCGCATTGATAGCATTGTAGTATACTTCAAGTACATAATAACTTCCTGTGTTCTTTTCATAGTATTGACAATAATTGTGTTTTCAGATAACACCTCCGCATTGGCTTTTCTGTGAGGCGGTTTAGATTATTAGGAAGGAATTTAATTAAAACAGAGAATTCCAGATATATTATATGCAATAATGCAAACCATTTAGAGCGTCAACGATTAGCAACACAATAAATTTCTGTGGTTTATGGAAGATGTGGTTTTGATAAAATTAATTAACTCTGGTCTTGGCACCTACTTAAATAAGGCTATTGATGATACACAGATTATATATATATATATATATATATATATATATATATATATATATATATATATATATATATATATATATATATATATATATATATACAGTGTGGAACAGCCAAATGGAATAAATTCGATAACGGATAAATGAGGGCGTGTTGGGAAAAACGCTTGGACACGTCGATTTGTATTTTTAACTGCGCATCTTTTTCAAGAAAAAAAATTATATAGGGTGCGTCATGTGACAGTGGCCAATACCAACTTTCTTATTTTAAACACAAGCCCCTGTATATTATAAATTTTTTGGATTCTTCAGAAAATTCTAGACATAATTCATGTACAATGTTCTATACCTATCTTCAACTGTTTCGGAAATATTAAGTATTTTCAGATTTATTACAAAAATTAACATTAAAAATAGAAAATTATTTTATTTCACAAATTCGCTACATTGCATTCAATACTTATTTCCCATTCAGCTCTTGATAATGAGAAAGTAAACAAAAACCATTCCTGCGTTTCTTTTTACTGATATGAAATGAAACAAAAACAAAAACAGTTTTCTTTCTGTTCGTATAAAACTCGTAGCCTTAGCAACTTGTTGTCTGCCTGCATGACAGTAGTGATTAGTGTCAGTGCTATTGTCGTTTGAATTTCGTTAACTGTACGTAATAATATCAGAAAAATGGTTCATTTAACAGAAATGCACAAAATAACCATTCTACAAATGATTGGTTATGGAGATAACACACGGACACAGATGGAAGTGTCTCGCTTATTTCACGAAAAATTTCCAAATTTGCCGCCTGTATCCCAAGGAACAATTAGCAAAATAGAAAAGCAGTTTCGCGAGCTTGGTCATGTGAGACAGATAAAAAAAGTAGCTGCCAATGCAGTAAGTGATGATACGAAATTGGATATTACGCTTGAGTTTCAAGAAAACCCACATACTTCTGATCGACAAGCAGCCCAACTATTCAACGTTAGCCACACAGCAATTTTTCGAACATTAAAGGAAAGTAAAATGCATCCCTATAAAATGATACCAACTCAGGAGCTCATGGAGGACGATTTCGATAGGAGAACGTATTTTGTGAACAAATGATGGCAATGTTAGATAACAATGTGATCCAATTAGAAGATGTTTTGTTTTCTGATGAGAGCACATTTACACTTCACGGTCATGTTAATCGTCAAAATTGCCGCTATTGGTCTAATGAGAATCCTCATTGGATGAGAGAGGAACATACGCAATATCCTGAAAAAGTTAATGTTTGGGCAGGAATTGTTGGAAATCATATCGTAGGTCCCTTTTTCATTGATGGCAACTTGAATGGGGATAAATATTTAGAACTGCTCCAAAATAATGTCGTGCCAACTTTGACAAACTTATATCCAGATCCAGCAAACCCACAAGTTCCTGCCAATAAAATATGGTTTCAGCAAGATGGAGCACCGCCCCATTACCAAATCAATGTCCGGCAGTACCTGAACCAAATTTTTCCAAATCGGTGGATAGGGAGGCGCGGATCGATAGAATGGCCAGCACGATCTCCTGATCTGTCGCTATTAGACTACTTTTTGTGGGGATATGTCAAAAGTATTGTATACAAAACTAAGCCCCTCAACTTAGATGACTTAAAAAGACGAATCACGCTTGCGATTAGATCAGTCACGCCTGAGATGTTGAGTAATGTTAGAAGACATTTCTATACCAGATTAGCATGTTGCCAAGATGTTCGTGGCGAGCAATTTGAACATTTACTACATTGACATTAATTTTTTTTGTTTTTTTAAATTATTAAGAAATAATCAGTATTTCTTATTAGAATTTGTGAAATAAAATAATTTTCTATTTTTAATGTTAATTTTTGTAATAAATCTGAAAATACTTAATATTTCCGAAACAGTTGAAGATAGGTATAGGACATTGTACATGAATTATGTCTAGAATTTTCTGAAGAATCCAAAAAATTAATAATATACAGGGGCTTGTATTTAAAATAAGAAAGTTGGTATTGGCCACTGTCACATGACGCACCCTAAATAATTTTTTTTTCTTGAAAAAGATGCGCAGTTAAAAATACAAATCGACGTGTCCAAGCGTTTTTCCCAACACGTCCTCATTTATCCGTTATCGAATTTATTCCATTTGGCTGTTCCACACTGTATATATATATATTTAAGAAAGTATATTAAATAACGTACCTCTATACTGGTAAATAATAAGGTAATATCATAGATATACAAATACACAATTAATAAATTGTATGTAAAAAAAATAGCATAACGTATGTGTGCGTACCTTGCGTACGAGAAAGATTGTAGTGATTCAATGAGGCAAATAATTGGTTAGTGACCCAGACACCGACAACTGTCGTACATAAACTGCACAGATAAAAGAATTCGGGACGCAGCAAGTGCGTTATAGTCGCAAATTTTCATAAGAATTGTACACTATTATTATACGGCATATTAGTAAAGTTAATACTTTAAACTTACACAGACCTTAAAGATCGATTTTAGAGGTCCTAGCACATTTGAAGAATTCTTTCGAAATTATGACCATCGATATCACTCTATTATCAAAAAAATCTTGCGTTCTAACTCCGTTTGAGGAAAAATACCCAAACCTCAATTTTCTATGAAGGTAAAGAACTAAATTTTGCTATATCTTTAGATAGTGTAAGTCTCTTTAAAAGAAACTTGTATTACAAATTTCTTTAAAGTTATACATAAGATTTCTAGACGGAAACTTAATTCATATTTAGAAAAGTAAAGTATCTGCCAAATTATAAACGTACCAGTTATTTTTCCTTATTAATCGCCAGTATGATTGCGTTTTGGTCGACCTAATCAAGCCGGTTGTTTCAATAACAATTACAACATTAAAAAAATTATAATTTCAGACTCAAAGGTGACAAACTTATTCAGGCGTTTTAGACAAAAATGAGATCTTGTTCAAAATGTATGAAATTTGTGCACCATTGTTTCTCCAAATGTGAAAATAAAACATACATTCATCGAACTGGATTCGAGCGCGTAGCCTTCTGTTTAGGAGGCAAGCGCGGTACCCCCTGCGTTATCTAGGCACACCTCAACAAAGGTTTTATTTGCGTGATACTTAAGATCTGCTTCATCTCCGGGATATTATATTCAAAGTATACAGAATTAATTAATTACAGAATTAGTAGAGTTACCATTATAATAATAATAATAATATAATATCTTTATTACCATCAATCATACATGGCATGTCAAAATAAATATATCAGCTACACATTATTCCATCATATAGGCACCCATACATCAGATAAACACACACACAGAAAATTCCACTATCTACAACACTTTACAAAAACTCAAAAAGTCACACTCCCAAAATATAACACATCCACCACTTGAAAGCAGACGTAATACAAAGATACATATACTAAGTGAGTGGTGGACGTGCCGCCACCTAGTTGCAGAACCAAATACTATGTTGTCACACCAGCTCCAAATAACACAAAGTGTTAAAAAAATAGAGACTGTATACAACTAACTAACAATTTAAAAATTGTCAGCTCTGGCCCATTTCTACCCCAATATAGGGACAACGTATGTAAGACAAGATGCATTCTCGCTACAATTAGAACCGTAGACCGGTTTCGCTCTCATTAGAGCTCTTCAGTACGGCATACTGATTGTAGCAAAAATGCACCAAAAGTAATACGGCTATAGTATAGCCAGCCTTAAAATACTAAGTGAGTGGTGGACGTGCCGCCACCTAGTTGCGGTCTCTATTTTTTTAACACTTTGTGTTATTTGGAGCTGGCATGACAACATACTACTTGGTTCCGCATATCTAGCGTTATTTAGTTTTGTGTGTTCATTATATCTCCAAAACTAACAAAGATGTGACAAACACTTTCTACGCAAATTTCTATTATAAAATGTATAGTATATACAACAATTTAGATCTCTTAATTTAAAAAAAAGTTATAAGCATTTATAAAAAAATTTTGGTGCCGCTGAAGGTCACAGAAGGACACAAGAGCAAAATATTTGTGTGAAAATTTAGCAATATTTATTCAATATTACAAACAAATTATCAATATAATTATATATATATATATATATATATATATATATATATATATATATATATATATATATATATATATATATATATATATATATAGTTTTCTTAAAAAAATATTATTTCTCTGAAAATTCACTACCATAACGCACTGCGTCCAGACTTTAAACATTTTTTTTATCATATTGGTACCCTATAATTCACTAAGTGAGGGTTGGAACCTGTGGTCAGCACTGATAAGTACACTTGGAGGACCCACATCACCACAATAACTCTTTTTAAAGACCTGAAGATCGTTTCACCAACAAAGTTAGCGCCATCAGTAATTTTGTTAGTGAAACGATCGTCAGATCTTTAAAAAGATGTATTGAAGTGATTTAGGTTCTCTAAATGTTCTTAAATAGGTACGCTATAGCGTTGCCATTGATTTTTATTTATTGTTGTCGTGAATGTTTAAATAAATTTAATTTTATTCCATCTGGGGATGCCGTAAAAGGACGAAACCGGTTACAGAGGAGAACACGTGCAATTGTGAAGCCAAAGAAGAAGTCTCCACATATGTATTTAGTATGGAACGGTTTCACCAAACAAAGACAACAACAATTAATTAATAATACTGGGCAAAAATAAAAAAAAGTAAACGTGTACCTAACCGGAGTCTAAAAAGACAAATTTATTGTAAATTCTATCTTAAGTTTTAAAAACGATAAGAATCCCAACAAAATGAAACTTAATTTTTAAAAATAGTGCAAACACCTCCAGCTTCTTAATAATCATCTCCCTGTCATTTTCTAGAAAGTTTAAACTGTCCTCAATCGGTGTTAATGCGAAACATCTCAGCTTTACCGTTGGAAAAAGGAAACATTGCAGCTTTACCTTTGCTTGTCGTTTTTAGTGAATTTTTTTTTAATCACTAATAGAAAGGTATCGATGGTGAGACTTTGCTAAAATTTTTTCAAATGAGCGCGAACTAGGACCCCTAGAACCCATATCCCAGGGTCAGTTTTAATATATATATATATATATATATATATATATATATATATATATATATATATATATATATATATATATATATATATATATATATATATATATATAGGAAAATTGGACAAGGGTTTCCGAGAAAATTTTCAGTTTTCTTTCATTTTTTTTTTTCTAAAACTACCGCCAAATCATAGAGAAAGGGTCTATTCGAAATGAAATTTCAGGAAATATGGTAGTAAAATGGAGGACAATGACAGTTGAGGCTGAAACTTAAGGGTTTGCAGAACATACTTCTTGCGACATTTTATTTACATAATCGGTATTTTTTTCCTCTCTCAGGGCTCGTCCGAGACTTCGCCGCCCCGAAAACACTGCAGCCTTTGGCTTATTGTGCATGACATAATCGGTATTTGTTTCAGGTTCTTTGCCTAAATGTTGACAAATTTGACGTTTCAAATCGCGACTTTGACGTTTTGAGGAAAACCCCAAATACTTTTCTTTACATGCCCATAATTTTTTGGATTTAAAGTTACAGCCCCAAATTTTGGCTCATGGTTCACCTTTTATAAGGCTTATTCGCGTACCAAATTTAGTTGCCCTTACTTCGTTACTTTCAGAAATATATTTTTTTCCGAAAGAAGACACAAAATTTTCCGGGAAAGCCTGGGCCGAACATATAAGAATCGACCCTGGATGTGGATTCTAGGGGGCCTAGTTCGCATTCATTGGCAGAAATGTTTCAAAATTCATGCCGGGATCTTCTCATTAGTGAGTTTTTTAAAGAAAATTCACTAAAATGTAAACAAGGTTAATTTAAAACTGAAAATATGAACATACTGTAAAAATTAAAATTTTAAAATTTGGATGCAAACACTAAGGGTACGCTGACGTCGATCTGCTTGTTACGTAATAAAAACACCTTCTTTGTTAATTAGCGTTACACTCGTAAATAAAACATTCCGATGAGACTATAAATTAAAATCAAAACTTATCTATAACTACAATTTTACCTCCATCTAAGCTTAGGTAGCATGTGCGTTACCATCAAGTTATAGTCTATGACGTTCCAATCTGGCAACTCATTCGCATATTACAGTAAACGTACACGAATTCCCTCAACATTAACAACCAACAGTTAATGACAATCATATGTGAAACGGCGCGAACATGGCGGCGATAACTTACATCCAAAACTCGAGCTGCGTTCTAATTACATCCGGATGACATCTATGATTAAATAGTGTCGGCTTGTTCGCTCCTAATCCCTGGAAATCTTCAGGGGTAACATGCGTAGGGTAAGACGAGAAACACGACTGTGAGCAACATGTTGTGCTGAAGACAATTTGCGTTAACGATGTGGCACGTGACGTGAGAAATTATTTAACGCCGTTTCTGCACAAAATCCCACATCTGAAATCAAAAGTGGGAACTATTAAAAAGGAAAATGTCATATCAGTAGTAAGCTTAAGCCTGGGAAGATTAACTTGAAGCAAAATTTTGAATACCTGAAACACTGTTTAAAATATCCCTTGTGTGAACTTTCCTATAAAAAATCACCGATGAGAAGATCGCGAATTTTTTATTAATTTTTTTTCAAATGATTGCATCAAGCGCCCCTGGAACAAATATCCGGAGTCAGGTTAATTTTTTATTTGGATATATATATATATATATATATATATATATATATATATATATATATATATATATATATATATATATATATATATATATATATATATATATATATATATATAAGGTGGCGCATTGAAAACGAAGCAGACCGATTTGCGTCCAGAGAAATTTGTTTTTAAGAAACGCTGAAACACGTCAATTTTAATATTGAGAGGGACATGTTTTGACATAAAACTCAACTTTGTTACATCAACCCCTTAAGGGCGGTGATAACGACCCTTATATTTTAAATAGGGAACATGGGTTGAGTGGTGTTACATCATTTGAAAGCTCTTTCTTTTCTGAATTCAGCACACTAATTTTTTTAAAGTTTTATCAACTCGTTTAAAAATTATTCACAGTTGAAGATGCAACAACGCATTTCACTCATTCCGTTAAGAAATGTGCTGATAGTCAATGTTTTGTTGGTTTGTAAACAAAAAATTGACTATTAGAACATTTCTTATCTGAATGAGAGAAATGCGGTTTATTATTTCAGTTTATCGGTCGGTTTGATATTTGATAGTACTACCGAAAATTAATTTCAGAATGGTGTATTCTGTAGAAGAAAGAGTTCAAATAATTACTCTTTTAAAAAAAAAAACGATGACTGTGCCAACCGTACTGCAAATTTGTTTAATGAACGACATCCGACCAGACATGTTAACAGAAAATACATTTGGAGTTAGTTGCAAAGTTTCGACAAAGTGTTTCAGTAGCCAACAAAAAACGGGATCCTGAACGTGCATTTCCGATTAGAAATGAGACTACGGAGATTGAAGTTTTAGGACAAATTGCTGCAGACCCAACTTTGAGCACAAAAAAATTGGCCACTGTTTCAAACATCAAAAGAAGAACTATTCAGCGAATATTGAAGCATCAAAATTTCACCCGTATAAAATTCATTTTGTACAACATCTGAATGAAGATGATTTTGATCGGCGGCTGGAGTTTTGTGAAGTTATGACTGCACGAATAACTGATAACGGGAACTTTCTGTTTAATATCTGTTTTTCAGACGAGTGTACGTTTTTATTAAACTCTACAGTCAATCGTCATAATTGTCGTTATTGGGCAGATAATAATCCAAGAAATGTTCACGAAGTTCACACTCAAACTCCACAGAAATTGAATGTCTGGACTGGCATTTTTGGAGACCGTTTAATCGGACCTATTTTTTTATGACAAATTGAGTGGCGAAACGTATTTGGAGTTACTAGAAGATATCGTTTACCCTCTACTAATTGACATTGTTAAAAATGATGATCGCTATCAAGAAAATCAATTAGTGTTTCAACAAGATGGAGCTCCTCCGCATTTTTCACAACGTGTTAGGGAGTTTTTGAACAGAGAGTTTCCAGAGCAATGGATTGGGCGTAGAGGTGCTATTGAGTGGCCCCCTAGATCACCTGATTTAACTCCTTTAGACTTCTTTTTATGGGGCCATTTAAAGAGTAGAATTTTCACAACAGTACCGAAGTCTCTGGAAGAATTGCGACGACGCATTCTTGAAGAATGCCGTCTAATAACTCCACAAATGCTCCAGAATGTCAGAGCTCATTTTCAACAAAATTTGTAGTTTTGTATGGAAGCTGGTCAACAATTTGAACACTTACTTAACTGAATAAATATTTTGGAACGTTTGGTTTTGTTTTTTGGCTTTTTTACCGAAAAATTGACTAATTAGTGCATTTCTTATCACAATGAATGAAATACGTTTTTGCAACTCCAACTGTGAATAATTTTTAAACGAGTTAATAAAACTTCCAAAAAGAATTATGTTCTTAATTCAGAAAAGAAAGAGCTTTCAAATGATGTAACACTCGACCCATGTTCCCTATTTAAAATATAAGGGTTGTTATCACCAACCTTAAGGGGTTGATGTGACAAAGTTGAGTTTTGTGTCAAAACATGTCCCCCTCAATGTTAAAATTGACGTGTTTCAGCAGCGTTTCTTAAAAAAAATTCTCTGGACGCAAATCGGTCTGTCGTTTTCAATGCGCCACTCTGTTTAACTTTGGGTTTTCTTTTGTAAATTTGTATCTCCGGAAATAACAAAGCTATGGCAACCATTTGCTACGGAGATTTATATTATAAAAAGTAAATTACAAACCAACCAACAAATGCTTATGACTTTTTTTCTCTTTTAAAAGATAAAAAAAGTCATAAGCATTTTCAAGCAAAAAATGTTTGTGTCACTGGTGGTCAGAGACACGCACAAGTCCAAAATATTTTTGGTGGATAACAAAACCTTTTTTATATTACTGACAAAGATTAAGTTTTCTTGACGCGAAAAGATCCAGAAATCGCAAAAAAATTACTTATAAATTTTTAGTTTTTCTCCTAAGACGACAAAGTCAAAATTGGAAATTTTCAGAGAAAGAACCTGAAACGAATACGGGTTATGTACAAGAAATGTAAGAAGTGTGTTTTACAAAGCCTTAAGTTTCAGCTTGAACCCTGATTGTCCTTCATTTTACTAAAATGTTTGCATAAAATTCTTTTCAAATAGACCTTTTCTGGCAGTGGTTTCAGTTAGAGAGTTAATGGTAATTAACAACCTATAATTTTTAGCGAATTTTGGTTAAAGAAAATACAGAATGAAAGCAACATTTTAAAATTCAAAATATTTACTCCGTACTGAATGAAAATTTCTAAGAATTGACACGTCTCTGTCTTTTCAGATAAACAAATAAAGGTATAGTGGCTATATCCACTCGGAACTACCTGCCTTTATGGGGGCATTTATGACATAGTCAGGTCTGTAAACACTCCTTGCTTAATTATTAGCGATTTTTTTTGTAATTCGCTAATGTGGAGATCTGCGTGTTTGTATTATAAATGGTGAACTCTGTTCCAAGGTCCCACCTTTAAAGACAAAGAAGTTATGGGCAGTTAAAGAAACAAATTTTGGAGTTTTCCTCAACACGTCAAACTCGCAATTTTAAACGTCAAAATTGGCAATGTTTACACAAAGAATGTGAAACAAATACCGATTGTGAAAAGAAAATGTTGCAAGAAGAGTGTTCTGCAAACCCTTAAGTTTCAGATTCAACCGTCATTGCCCTTCGTTTTACTAAGATGTTTACAAGATATCCATTTCAAATAGGGTCTATATTGTCTGATGCTTTGGCTGTCAGTTTAGTTAGGTTGATGCTTTCGCTGTAGGTTTAGTGGAGTTTATGGTTTAACGGTCTATAATTTTTTAGCTAATTTTCGTAGAACAAATTTGTTAATGCCTTTTTGCATTTTTTATCGAAATATGATGCGTTTATAAAAAAAATCTGGACGCAGTAGGTGCTGTGTTTTCAGAAACCTGCCTAGGGCCCACCCTGGATCCACAAACCCCAAGAAACATTTCTTGTTCACACCCCCCAAGGGAGTTACGGGACCAGGAGTGAATAGGGGTGCTGGGCGGGGTAGGTAGTAAAAAGGAAATATTAGCAGAAAATGCGAATAAAACGGGCTTGAAAGTTGTCTTTTTCACATCTTGAAGCCATATCCCCCTTAAATCCTGCCTACCCCGCACAGCACCCCTATCCCCCCCAGGTGCTGTAATTTCCTTGGCGGGTAGGAACAAGACATTTTTCTTGTAGTTTATGCAGCGATGCTGGTTGTATGCACGCGAGGGGGAAGGAAAATCCCACGACGAAGCAACCACCGCCAACCCCCCGCCCCTGCCGCAAGTCGAACGTGGGGGGTTTCTGCTTCGTCGTAGGCATTTTGCTTCCCCCCTCGTGTGTATACAGCCGCCCTCGTTGCATAAACCACACGAAAATTTTCTTGTTCATGCCCCCCAAGGAAGTTACGTGACCTGGAGCAAATAGGGGTGCTGTGCGGGGTAGATAGGATTTAATAGGAATATGGCTTCAAATAGACAGCTTTTAAGCAGATTTTTCGCATTTTCTGCTCGTATTTACTTTTTACTACCTACCCCGCCCAGCACCCCTATTCACTCCCAGTCCCGTAACTTCCTTGGGGAGTGTGAACAAGAAATTTTTCTTGTGGCTTGTGCATCCAGGTGGGATCTTAGAAATGTTTCTGAAAACTATTTTTTGAAAAGCGTTCGGGAGCTAATTTGCAAATTTACCGAATTTTCATTAAATCCTTCAAATTTCAATAACTCAATTTGCTATTAAAGTAATCTTGGTTGGTTGGGAAACCAACATTTAAGTTTATTTTGGGATATTTTTTGTATATTTTCAAACTATAAGTAATTTTGATAAAATATAGTACATTGTTTCTACTACATAGGCTACACCGGTAATCAGATTGATGCTTGCTCGCATTTGCTATTAAAAACATTTTTATGGAAATTCACTTCCCTAACACACTTGCTGCATTCAGACTTTTGAAAAATGTTTATATACTTTTAAAGAAGAAAGTTATTTCGATGAAATATGGTACATTGTTTCTACTATATAGGCAACCAAGTTTGATGCCTGCTTTCATCAAAGAAAGGCATTTGCTATTAAAAATATTTTAAAGAAAATTCGCTACCATAACGCACTTGCTGCGTCCCGATTTTTTTTTATTTCATGCAAACACGTTTAACAAAAGGCCATTGTTAGTTTGATCAATTTGAGCTTCTAGTAAATTTCTTGCATTTTTTGTTATCTTAATTTCTACCGTTTTGCACAAATTTAATTTAAAACCTTTTCTACCGAAATTTGGGATGTCGAAATCATCGTTAAATTGATGATTTTCATTTAATAAATGACTTTGATAATTTTGAATCAAATTTATTATGTTCATAACTTTTATGTTCGCGAATTCGAGTTTAAAAACTTCCAACTGTTCTGCCTATATATATATATATATATATATATATATATATATATATATATATATATATATATATATATATATATATATATATATATATATATATATATATATATAGTAGGGGCTAAAGCTGAGCCTTGCGGTACTCCTGAATTAAATGGATACAGTTTAGAGGAATGGCCATCCACGACAACAGAAATTCTCCGGTTGGAGAGGAAATTTTCTGTCCACGTACAGAGTTTTGGTGGTAGGCCATCGGCCGGTAGTTAATTAAACAGCGCTGCATGCCAGACCTGGTCGAATGCTTTGGATATGTCTAGAGCGACAATCTGGGATTCACCGTGTAGTTCCATAGACTTGTTCCAAGAATGGGTGACAAAGGAAAGGAGGTCGGCAGTTGATCTGCGCTGACGGAATCCATACTGCCTGTCGTGGATTAGACTGCGTTTTTCAAGAAATTTTAGTAATTCGGTGTTTATATACTTTTCCATCACTTTAGAGACGACAGAAAGGAAGAAATAGGCCTGTAGTTGCTAGGAAGTGCTTTGGATCATTTCTTGGGGACGGGTTGTACTCGAGCAGTTTTCCAGTTACTAGGGAATATGCCTCTATTGTAAGATGTCTGAAAAAGACGAGTCAGGACAGAAGCAAGTTCTGGTGCGCATGAGAACAATTGCTGCGATCTCGTCAAGGCCATAGGCTTTCCTGGTATTAAGATAAAAGATCATATTTCGTTCTTTTTTAGTTTTGAAAGCGATATCCGTCATTTTATGCGCGACATTGGGGACTGTTGGTTGAAAATTTGTAGGTGGGTTGAGAGTAGAAGTGTCGGCGAACAACGAGGCAAAAATTTCCGCCCTACGCAGGGCGGTAGAAACAATTTTATCCCCTGAGACAAGAGGTGGGAACATGCTCTGGCAGAAATTTTTCCCAATAGATTTAGCAAGAGTCCAGAAGGGTTTGCTGCCGCTGGAGCTTAAGAGGACTTTGTTTTTGATGTGGTTATTAAACGAGTTTTTTTGCCTCAGAAAGTAAGCGGGCATAGCGGTTTCTTGCGTCGTTGAATGTTTGACGGTTTTCTTAACTGGGATTTTGGAGAAGCTTTTTGTGAGCTTCCACCTTTTCAAGTCTGGCCTTGTCACAGGATTTGGAGAATCAGGGCTTTTGAGTGGCTGAAGAGGTTTTCTGTGTACGTGGAATAAATAACTACATGCCAGCATGGATAATTTCGGTGACGTTTTGTGAGATATCAGAGGGGTCTGGGTTAGAGAATAAGACAAACCACCATGGAAATGAGGAAACGTAATCTCGCATTTCGTCCCAGTTCGAGGAGTTGTAGTGCCAAACGATACGTGGGTGTGATGACTGTGTGACCTCGGGTTGCATTGCGCAGGAAGCAGTGACCATGCCGTGGTATGAGCGACCCAGTGGGGCGGTGACTGATATCTTATAGCAGTCAGGATTTGTAGTAAGAAGGAGATGCAAGGGACCTTCTGCACGTTCCGCTTTTCGGAGGGTGTACGAAATAACGAATTTGCACTATAATGCATAGTATTTATTTCTACCTGAAAAAATGGCTTCTAGTAGGATGTTTACCCCGAGCGTAAAACTTGGTTTCCAAAAAACACAACATTGTTCCATTCGTGAATTTATTAATAAAGTCAAACTTACACGGCGGTCGCAACATATTGTGAAATGGGGACAAAGTTACAGTTACGGACGATAAGAAATGACAGAAGCCGTTTAGTCGACGGAGGCGAACATATTCATAGAAGATTCACAGTCGTCAATAAGGTCGCTTTATATCTTGTTATAAGAGTGGTCCGGCCACATCCGCGACATGTTATTGACAGCGGAACGCCGGGACCGGAAGAGAAAGAATGGGATCGTGCTACTAAAGCTAACCGGACGGCTATGTTCAATGTTTGTGGCCTGCCGGATAATAGACTGTTCACGTCCCGCTCTTGACAAAGAGGACATTCGGAAATAACGAGAATACGCACCACCGTGTTGTCTTTTATTTTATCCTGGATTCTTGTAACACGTCCTTGTCATGGCTCTTCATGTGTTTCTCATACTATCTGGAACGGTTTAGAGTATGAATGGATTGGTGTCAGTTCGATGATATGCGTTGATATTTTAACATGCGCTTATTCACTGACGATGACAATAGTCCTTAATAATGGGTGAATTGTCTATATATCTATGTGGATCATCAGTGAGGTATTTAGTTGTTGACAGAAGCTGCTGCAAATGGCTTTAATGCAATTTAATTAGAATAAGCGTGAACAGGCGTCTGATTGAATACAAAGAGCTTTAAATTTTACAAGCGATGGTTTAGGTTTAGATAGATAGATCGAAACAGTGGAGGACAGAACAAGCTAACATTTTTTCATATGTATACATATACAGAGTGTCTGTAAATTATGCTTTAAGACCTTAAGAGGTGATTCTTCATAAGATTTTAGGGCAACAAAGTCCTATAACAAGTTTTCAAAAACTCAATATTAACGGAGATTCCGGTGTCAACATTTTTTAAAACCTTTTTTCAGATCAATTGTTTATTAGTGGGCTGATCTTTTTCAAATCTTCCACATGTATTTTTAATGCCCTTGTGGATGTATGTTCCAAATATGATGCAAATATTCGAGTGCAAAAGGCCTAACCTGACGTTAACTTTGGATCTATGGCCCACAACTTTTTTGTTTCTACCAATTTAGGAATTTAAACAGCACCATGTTAAAGAGCATCAAAAATTATTTAAAAAATGTATCTGCTGTTGCGATACGGTAAGAAGAACCGACCACGAGACCAACAACTTCAAAATTTTTATGCTTTAAGGCTGCCTCAAACTGATATTTACAGTCTCAACTCAATAAAAAATTTATTCACTAACTACATTATTAAGTAACATTTTTGCCAATCACTATAAAGTGTTAAATGTACACTTCTTTCATGCTCATACAATACAATAAGCTCTCAACATGTCCTTCCATTTCGACCCATAAATTTAATCTTCTCAGAAAGTTGCGAAGAACCCTGAAGGATATGCCCTCCTTTGCGCTAATTATTGAAAAACTGTCAGTAGTTCGTTGCCTTAGCTGTTCCAAGTTATTTAGAGACGTTCTGTATACCAGTGACTTAACAGCCCTGCAGGAAAAAGTCGATCGGGTTCAAGTCGGGTGATCTGGCAGCCCAATCTATGAATCCACCGCGCCCTATTATCTCTTAGCGAAAATTTCATTGAGCTACTCCCTCTATGCTTAACTGTAATCAGGCGGTGCACCATCATGCAGTAGCCACATCGCACGTCGCAATCCAATAGGAAAGTTTTCCAACAAAACGAGCAGATAACTTTGTAAAAAGTGTAGATAAGCGTCACCGTCAAGCCTGTGCAAAGAAATGTGGTTCAACTAAATGATCTCCCACGATTCCGGCCCATACATTTACAGAAAATTCATTCTGGAACCCACGTTACACCACTAAATGAGAATTCTCGTGACACCAAAAGTATCTTTATGGAGAATTGTTACACAGAGTTATGCCCGAATCCAGCTTCATGCGCGAAAAGAATCGAATTCATGAAATTTCTGTTGCCATCATGGAGAGTCATAATGATTTTGCATAAATTGCAGCGATGCAATTAACCTCACGCTTATATCAGGATTATTATCAACCGCAGCCAAAACAGGCACTTCATTTTTTTTTCAAATGACCGCTAACTAGGACCTCTAGAACCCATATCCGGGGTCAATTTCAATTTGTATATCTTTATATATATATAAATATATATATATATATATATATATATATATATATATATATATATATATATATATATATATATATATATATATATATATATATATATATATATGAAACAAAAAGTAGAATCATCCAAAAAAACTACAAAAATGATAACAGAGATGCGCTTGATACGTATTTCTACAACGAAGTTGTCTTAATCAGTAGCTGTCAGTAGTGTCAATTTAGCGACAGCTACTGATGAAAACAACTTCGTTGTCGAAATACGTATCTAGCGCATAACTCTGTGTTATTATTTTTGTTTTTTTTTTCGGGTGATTCTGCTTTTTATTTCAGTTTTCAGCCACAGTGTCCAGCCTTAGTCTTTATATATATATATATATATATATATATATATATATATATATATATATATATATATATATATATATATATATAACGGTGCTTCGTAACGCAATAGACAAGCATGCGTGTAAAGGACCTCATGCCGAGTTTTTCTCAGACGGCTACGGTTGGTAAGATATTGACCTCGGAAGATTCTTTAAAATAATTACAAGAAACAGCTGTATTACAGCAATGCCTCAACATAAAACAACCAAATTTGTTAGATGGTTTTCTTTTATCAACGAATTGTATATAAACTCAAAAAGAAGTGAATTGTGGGTGGGTTACCCTTCAAACGATACTCTTTTTTAAGCCCTAACCTAAATAAATATTAATAAAGTTAAAGTTCATGAATTTTATGGATAATTAAATTTTGCACCGTTTTTTCCTCCTGTCAATGTTTCGACAAACCACCCGTTTTTGAGAAAATTGAGATTTTTAGAGATATCAAAACAAAATTGTGTCCCTTGAAAACTTTATTAAACATTAACATGTCTGAAATTTTACAAATGCTATGAAAGACATAAAGTGACTTTATAGAAACATAATTTATTTTTATCTGATTTGATTAGCTTTGACCTCATCTCACGAAGTTGGTAAAAGAAGACCATCTACCAAATTTGAATGTTCTATGTTTGGGCATTGCTGCAATACAGCTGTTTCTTGTAATTATTAAAGAACCTTCGAAGGTCAATATCTCCCATACCAATATACCAATACCCACCATGGGCGATATATATATATATATATATATATATATATATATATATATATATATATATATATATATTTATTAAGGGCGTAGTTGGCGCCAATAGGGGCTAACCAAACAAGTGGCCCTCCTGAACCGTCGCAGCCTCGGAACCGCTGTTGCATTACTTCGAGGCATTGGCTGTCTTCGCTTTAATATAATACATAACATAGGTAATACAATATATAATATAATACATACAAAACATACTCACAACATATAACTATATACAACACATAAACAAATAAAACACAACACGTTTTAAAATGGTTTGCCACTACTGTAAGCAAGAGATATTTCTTTTCTGCCTTGCCTCCTTCATCTCTTGGTCTCCCTTTCTATAGTCTCGATAATTTTTCGGACCACCAATTTTTCGGCACTAAGTTCCAGCATTCCTGGGTTTCCAGCAAGCTGCTCGCCATAGATTTGACGTTAAATACTTCCCTCTTGGCTTGGGCATATTCCTTTCGGACATTCTCCCATCTTAGACAGGCGAATAGAGTGTGTTCTACATCGTCAGTCGTCCCGCAGTAGTCACAAGACTCCGTATCCCTCCTCCTTCGCTCGTACAGGTACTTGCCAAAACAGCCATGGCCCGACAGTGCTTGGGTCAAGAAGTAGTCCACCTCTCCGTGATTTCTTTCACTCCAGGTTCTAATATTTGGAATAATCCTCCAGGTCCAGCGGCCTTTCGTGCTGTTCTCCCATTTCGTCTGCCATCTAGTCAACAGTTGAGACCTAGCAATTTCCCGCGTTAGACCGCCATATCGTTCTTGTCTCTCTGGGATGAGCAGCTCCACTGGTGGCACTCCTGCAATAACAGCCGCAGCCTCTGCTGAAATTGTCCTATAGGCGCTACATATTCTAATGAAGAGTATTCGCTGCACTATTGTGAGTCTCTGTACAAGCTTTTTGTTTTTAATGACACTGTGCCACGTGGGGGCAGCATACAATATCTGCGACATTGCGACATTCATTAGCAGTCTCCTCTTTGATGCCCTGGGACCTTCGATGTTGGGTAGTAGTCTAGTTAGGGCAACAACTGTCTTTTCGGCTTTCTGAGCCACTTGGTTAACCTGCTCAGCGAACGTTAGCTTGGTGTCCAGTCAAACCCCTAGGTATTTGATCGATTTTTTCGGCAATACTTTGCTTCCCTCTACAATAAATTGGATGGGAGCCATTTTCCTCTTAGGTGTAAGTATGACTGCTTCCGTCTTTTCAGGGGCCAGTTCGAGTCGTTTCGCTCCTATCCAAGCTGTCACGCTTTTCAGTACCTTGTTTGCCGTGCTCATCAGTAGCTCTTCGGTCTTGGCAACCACTACCACAGCCACATCGTCTGCGAAGCCCACAAGAGTCACCCCCGCGGGTAGCTCCATCCTCAGCAGTCCATCGTACAGCAAGTTCCACAGTGTGGGCCCAAGGACCGAACCCTGCGGAACGCAACTGCTCATTCGCCTACTCGTTACAGATTCTCCAGCTTCTAGGATTATTTCTCTTTCTGACTAGTATGATGCTATAATGTTGATCAAACCTTCGTCGATTCTTCGCTTTCTTAGTTCTTGTAGTATTTTCTGCCACGACGCGCTATTGAGAGCATTTCTAATATCCAAAGTTATCAGTGCACAAAGTCTTCGGTATTTCCATGAGTAGGCAGCGGCCTCCCTGGCGATGGTTAACACTTCCTTGATAGCGTCCGCAGTCTGTCGGCCCACTCTAAAGCCATATTGTCTCTCTGCCAAGTCGCCTGTTCGTTCAATATCTCTCTTCAGTCTAGCCAATATGAGGTGTTCATATAGTTTGCCTTCTATATCGAGGAGGCAGATGGGTCTCCGCGACAGTCCGTCCGCTTTGGGTATCAGCACCAGTCTGGCCCGTTTTCACCTTGTCTGGAAGTAACCTTCGGCTGCCAAGTGGTTGTAGACAGACAAGATGAGTTCTGGTCTTTCCTCCGCGACTACTTTCAGTATCTCTGAAGGGATGTATCCTGGTCCAGGTGCCTTATTTATTTTAAGCTTTTTGACGGCTACTAACAGTTCTTCAGGTGTGAAACTTGTAATTCCACCGTCGCGCACCCGCTGCCACACCACTGGGATATATATATATATATATATATATATATATATATATATATATATATATATATATATATATATATATATATATATATATATATATATATGTATGTATGTATGTAAGCTTCACACCGATAACTCAAAAAATAATCGGCCGATTTTGATAAAATTTAGCATGTACCTTCCTTTTCTAGGTGGCTTTGATAAGTTCGTTAGTTATGAAAATCGGACAAGGTTTTTCGGTAAAATTTTGAAGTTTTCTTTCGAAAACCAAATGTTTATCTCAAAAAATAGAAAAGGTATGGTAACCAAATTTGGTAGGTAGGTTTATGATAAAAAAACCAACTATACACCACAACTTCGATTTATATGTTACAAGAAAACAGAAGTTATAAAAAATATCTGGTGCCAGATTATTTCTATGGACATTTACTACCACAACGCCCTTGCTGCGTCCAGACTTTTTATCTATATACATAAACGTCAAGTTACAACGTAGCCTGAGTTTACTTAAAGTTAGTTTCAAGTCAGTTTTATATGTTTCATGTCGTCACTGACAAACTTTCGGTGATAAGGTGAAGCATATTAAAGAGGACCTGTTGATGCTGGTAGTAAAGACCAAGTTGGAAACTGCAGCTGTAACTGATACCATTACAAACACTGCAATATTAGGTAGTTTAGTATTTCCGGGAAACCCTGACTCATTTTGCCACAAAGTTCACTTAATGTGCATAAGTAAACAAATATACCTTAACAAGAACTCCCGTTGATTTATGCATTATCTGTTGTTGTTTATGTTGAAGTAAATTCTACTCTACAAACATACTGATATACAGCCTGGCCAATAAGAATGTAATAGTGTGTATATTATACCTGAGATATCTAACAGTTATGCTACAGAACGCACCAAGGAAATCATGATTAGCATATCTCATAGTGCAACACTAGATGAACAGTTACCAAAGCAAATAGATAATAAGTGAAGTGGCTTTAATTTCTTGAACAAACAAAAACTAAAACTGATTATGTCATCATTGCATAATAAGGAGAGTCCAAATAGTGTTGGGATTAATGTATTGAATGAGTGTGTGTGTCTGGAAGGAATTGGCTTCGGACATTACGTCCATTGGCCACAAAACTCTGCAGTAAATTTGTACCATTGTTATATCTATACATTGTTATAAAAAGCGATTCTCCTTCAAATATATTTATAATTTGCAGCATGGATATCAATACTTACAGCAATAGGGAGGGTTAAAGCGATAGATGTACCTTTATGTGTAAGCTCTTACAGAGTATGACTATTTCTAAATGGCTATAGCATAAGCAATATTTATCTTCTAACATATCGATTTTGGCAAAATATAAATGTTTGTGTTCTTACTTATTATTAAGGATAGAAACATAGGATACTCGCTTCTCGCCCAGGTGTCCTTCAGGGCATTTTTTTTAAACAAACAACACTGGACAGCTAATGACATGGGATAAAAAACAATAGGTGAGACAGTAGGAAAACTAAATTTATATTAATATTATTCTTAACTAAGGCTAATACTAAAATACACATATAGAGAAATAGCAAAACTAAATTTTGATTTTTGTATGCCGAATGAATTTTATAAGTATATTATAGATTTTTAGGCTATTTGTACAAATAAGTGTTGCTAAGTTCACAGGAAACTCTACTCCTGCATCTTTGAGTTCTTTCCAGAGTTGTTTACGTATCGGGTTATACAAACTGCACTGAAACATGAGGTGTTCTAAAGTTCCTAGGTAACTGTTGTCACATGTACAATAAGGATTGTTACTAATGCCTATTTTATTTAGGTGTTGTGGAAAGCAGCCGTGATTCAGCTTCATTCTGGTAATTACAGTAGTATAGTACCTTGGCATAATAAATTCGTCAATGTGTGGAATTTTTTTAGGCAACATTGGATGAATAATTGTATATCGGTTAGTTGTTTTGTTAACAAACTCATGCCAAACACTTTCCCACGTTTCCCTTATTTCAAATTTAATTTTTTGATTTACATCGTCAGCAGTAATCCAGTTTATTATTTTGTTTGGACTTTCAATAGATTCTTTAGCTAGTTTGTCTGCTATTTCGTTGCCTGCTAGTCCCGTGTGCCCTTTTATCCACATAAATATGACTCGATTACCACCATCCTTTATCGACTGATACAGACTGATAATGTCACATATTACTGGATTTTTGCCATGTCTGGTGTAATTTTTAAGTGAAAGCAGAACTGATTTGGAATCTGATAAAATTAGCGTATGTTTAATTTTGTTTTCAATTGACCATTGAAGTGCTTCATACAAGGCATATGCCTCCGCAGTGTAAATAGATTCTATATTATTTAATTTAATTTTTTGGTATCTACCGTCTTGGGAATAAAAAGCACAGCCTGTCCCAGATAACGATTTTGAACCATCTGTATATATTTGTGTATATTTGTCAAATATTTCCAATGTTGCTTTAAGTATGGAACGATTTAGAGATGGGAAAATGGTGTAATTTGGAAATATTATATCCATTTTGTGCATTTTTTGATAGAGTAGGGTAAATATTGGGATTTTGTCTTTTGGAACAATCGCGTCAGCAAAGTGCATTGTATTGCCGTATGCATCAACCAATGGTGGATTATTTTTTTTTGACCAATAAGTATTAGACAAGCATTCAAGAAAAAGTCAATATAATACCTTTAAACGTAATGGATAATAGTGTCGCCATTCTATAACTAGTTTTTTGGCCAAAAATGCCCTTCTTAAGTATATCGGTGGTTCCTGGCTTTCCACTAGAACCGCATTATTTGGTGATGATTTCATCGCACCAATACATATTTTAATTGCTTTCGTTTGTATGCGATCTATTATTTTTTAGAGTTTGAAGAAGATCCATATACGACGCAACCATAATCTATAATCGACCTAATGTAACATCTATAAAACATTAGACATATC
Source organism: Tillus elongatus (assembly GCA_964006375.1). Lineage (NCBI taxonomy): Eukaryota > Metazoa > Arthropoda > Insecta > Coleoptera > Cleridae > Tillus > Tillus elongatus. The sequence goes on along the minus strand of OZ023268.1, from coordinate 106,666,113 downwards.
TTAACATCTGCACCCCATGTTGTATTACAAACTGACCTTAGTAAGTTCATTCCTCGTTCGCACCTTCCCTTAATATATTTGATATGCGAAGTCCACAACAATTTCATATCAAAGATAACACCCAGATATTTATATTCTTTAACTATTGGAATATCACAATTTTGAAGTCTTATTGTATTGATTATTCTTAATCTATGCCTAGTAAAAAACATAACGCAAGTTTTTTGAGGACTAAATTTAAAGCCTTGCTCAAAGAGCCACTTATTTAAAATTGACATAATATACTCAAGTTTATTGACACAATATTGATATGAATAACCATTAATGTATAAACAAATGTCGTCAGCATACTGAATGCACTGCACTGAAACTTCAAATAGTTTGTATTGAAGGACTGCTTCACATTACAACAGATCAAGCAGTCAAGTTACAATAAATTTATCATATTGACAGATTTCTTATCAGCCTTAAAGGCGATCTTGCTACCAATTAAATCTATATTTAAAAACAACTTAATCCCTAACATAATCTCGTTACACTACGAAATCTGGACGCAGCATAAAACTGTACGTTTAGTGTGGGTAAAAGGACATTTCAAAATTTCAGGAAACGAACTAGTTGACTCCGCAGCACGGAACGCAACTACAAATGGAGTAGATTTTCAAATAATGATGTCTGATGACTTGGTAAATGAAGCAAAGTTATATCAAAGAGAATGTTCGAATCTTACTGGTACAAAATTAAATCAAATGCTACCAATCACTTTAACGGTATTAACAGTTACCACTCCATAAACAGACAGTCCTACCCCGACATATATCAACTCCCCTAAACCGTTTGATATTTGGGCACGGCACTTTTCCGAAACATATGTTTAATATGGGATTGAAAAACAGCCACGACTACGATTGCGACGGGGCAAGTACCGGATACTTGGAACATTTAATATTCTCATGCAGATTCCACAATCAACAAAGAGAGGAGCTATTTAGGAATATGCTCACTGAAAATATTTGTTTGCATTAAATGCGGCCTCTCTTTTATATTTGTCTTTTAGAAATAAAAGAATATTGTTTGCAATAATCAAATATATTTAAAATGCAAAACTGTTTAACTAGTTGTATATTTATTCTCTATTTTTTTTACTAGAAGGTAGAGTAACTAGATTAAGAAAAATCCTACTGTCTTTCCATGTGTTAATACCCATGTTTCCCGTGGTCTGTGTGCGGTGCCTTTAAGTCGTCATAATAGACCCTATGACGTGAAGAGTGTCCCCGTTGCTACCCTTAGACAAATAATATTTTATAGTAGGGATAAAAGAGTAATATAATATATTTTATATGCTCATTTTGCAACATGTAATTTAATGTTTAATATGTTTTACTTTATATATGCCTGTGTTTGTATATATGCTTGTATTATATATATATATATATATATATATATATATATATATATATATATATATATATATATATATATATATATATATATATATATAGTTAATATATTCTATATATATATATATTTGTTATTTTGTATGCAAACATCTCAATCCGGGAGATATCAGCGCTCGCTTACATGTGCATCTGTATAAATTCAGTATTAATGTACTGATGTTACAATCAGGACCGTGGCTATATGAACTGGGTTGCCAGTCCGAAGCCAAAAAAAAAGGACTGCTTCAGAAACGTTTCAAACCCTGTCTCAAATATTATCAACCGTAATTTGAAAGGGGAACGATTCCCGACAGTTAAAACTAACTACGATCAAACCACGTAGTAATATTGCAGAAACGCAGCTAATTGAAGAAATTAGACCAATAAATAGTATCCAATGGAACAAAAATTTTGGATAAAATATTATTATTATTTATTATATTAATGTAAACAATATACTACTAGTTAAATGTCAGTCATGGTACAGAAAAAGCCATAACAATACAGAATCTGTATTGTGATGAATTCTGTTCTCCAAATTGGGTTTTTTATTTTGTTTATTTCAACAACACACCACGAGGGCCCACAACCTAAATACTATCGTACCGTGGGTGTTGACAAGAAGGAAAGAGGCAACTTGTTAATTCTGGACTCGAGGGTTTGGAGGTTCGGAGAAGGAAAAACATGTGCCGGCAAGGAATTCCACAACTTGGAAGTCCTCGGGACAAAAGAGCGGGCATAACAAGATGTTCTATGTCTGCTGACTTGGACAGTAAAAGGGTGCGTTTGCTCTGTTCCCCTGGTAGATCTGTTGGGGGCAGCATGTGGAGGAACTATGGAAGAAAGCTCATCTGAGCAGTGCCCGTGCAGATAGGTCACCAACAGCACCTCGGTGGGCAAGAAATGGCAGCCTTTGGGTTAGGGTAGGGTCACCGATGAGTCGTCTAGCTCTTTTCTCAAAGGAGTTCAGGATAGCGAGTGTAGAAGCGGCAGCGACACCCCAGATGTCAGAGCTGTATTCGGGGTTTGGCCTTACTTGTGGAGTATATAAGGTATAGAGATTAGCTGGTGAAAAGTATTTGGGAGCCGGGAAGAGGAAACCTAATTTCTTAGCAGCAGCTTCTGCAATTGATGTAATATGTGAGTGCCAAGTAAAATTTCGATCCACAGAAATGCCAACAAGTGAAAAGGACGCATTACTTTGAATAACTTGTTGTTCATTATGATGGGTCTAGGGCTGGTGTATCTCTTATAAGATATAAAGGAAGACTGCGATTTTGTGGTGTTGAATTTTACAAGATTTCCACTTCCCCAGTCTAATATTTTTTGAAGATCCACAGAGACATAACCCTCCATAAGTCTGCGATCCTCATCGAATTGGGCTAAAGAGACAGGTTTAGAATATTGTATATTTGAGTGGAGGGTGCTGTCATTCGCGTAACTGTGAGCTGGGTTGGATATGCTAGAGAGGAGTTCATTGATGTGGAGAAGAAACAAAGTAGGAAAGTGAGGAACTCCTGCATTAATTGGATACAGGTTAGAGGAATGACCATCCACGACAACAGAAATGCTCCGGTTAGAGAGAAAATTTGCTGTCCAGGTACAGAGTTATGGTGGTAGGCCATGGGCCGGAAGTTTACTAAGCAGCGCTGCGTGCCAGACCTGGTCGAATGCTTTGGATATATCTAGAGCGACAATCTGTGATTCACCGTGTAGTTCCGTAGACTTACTCCAAGAATGGGTGACAAAGGAAAGTGAGTTGATCTGCGCTGACGGAATCCATACCGCCTGTCGTGGATTATACTGTGTTTTTCAAGAAATATAAGTAATTCGATGTTTATATACTGTTTCATCACTTTAGAGACGACTGAAAGGAGTAGTTGCTAGGAAGGACAGGAGCAAGAATATAGTATTCAAAAGTAAATCAGATACTGTCGGCGAATTACGAACAAGGATTAGAACTGAATGTATCTACATTTCTCCAGAGGTTATAAATAGAGTCCAACAAGAATTTGTTTATGGTTTGGGATATTGTCAGGCACAAGAGGGCGGGCATTACGAATATTTGTTTAGATAAGACTAAACTATGTCATTCTTTGTAGGCTTCACTTGTACCCACCACTCAATTTCAAAGTATTAAAAGGGTAGCTACCCCTTGAAGAGGTATAACGGTAGGAGTAAGTTTTTATATTAAAAGTTAGTTTTTGAAAATAAAAATCGACCTGTTTTCGAACTTTCCTTAGTAATGGTCACTTTCAATTTTATTGAATTTATGCGTTACTTTAGAGACACAGTGTATAAGTATAAAAGTACACTATTCAATTTATTTATTTATTTATTTATTTATATTTAATTTATATACTTATGACATAATTTATATAAAGTACAATACAAATTTAGGTTTAGAATTAAGATTCCTATGTTACAGCCCTTTGTTATCTTACCCGTCTTACCGTGGTCCAATTGCATTGTGTGTTTTTTTATAAAGTTGCCTTGAGAGACCCCTAGGCATGAAGAATTGTGACCCAGTCCATCCTTATTTGATTTATTTTTAAAAAACAATATTAAAAAATGAATAAACAATTACAAAATAATAACACAACACATTATAAAAAACGGATTAAAATATAAAAAAATGTAAATAAAAATATAAACAAATTACATAAATTATCGATTATAAACAAAATAAAAAAACACAACAAATATAATCATCTAAAAATACTATACCCACATTCACATACCTTTTTTCCCTCAGGACTCGTCCGCGGCCTTTCCGCCCCGATAGCACTGCAACCTTTGCTTGATTGTGCATACCCTTAGTCTTACTCCACCCATTCCAAAATCACTGTGCCTTGAACTAGTCTGCACAGCGATTGGTAGGGTGAAGTTTTATATTGCTCTGTCTCCGGTCTAGACTGACCGTAGATCAGTTGTCTTTTGAGGTCCAGAGCTTTACACTCGCACAAGATGGGCTGGGCTGATTCCTCCCTCTCGCCGCAGAGGCTGCATGCGAGGTCCCCTTCGAACCGCCCCATTTTATGCAGGTGTTTCTTGACGGCCATGTGTCCCGTCAAGAGACCTGTTGTGCTTCTGAGCTGTCCTCTGCTAAGATTTAGCAGCTCCACAGCTCTCTTTGAACTGGATTCGTCAATTATTGACTTCACATGTCTGAGTCCTGGACAGTCTGCCCAGTACACCCTGTGTTGGTTTCTGACCCAGGACTTCATGGCTTCCCTGGCAGTGCTCTTTGTCACGCCCAGAGCCGGTTCTGGTCCCATAAATGGTTCTGCTGACCCTCTCTTCGCGAGATTGTCAGCTTCTTTATTGCCTTTGACTCCCGAGTGACCCGACCCCCAGATGAGGGTCACCTTATTCTGCCCAGCCAGGCCGCTCGTCTCGTCTCGGCACTCACTCACCAGCCAGGAATTTACCCGTGCGCTACTTAGTGCCTTAAGTGCTGCCTGGCTGTCTGTGGCTATGAGGATCGCTTGTTGGTATAGCCCCTCCTCTTGTTCTCCCGCACACAGTGCAGGATGGCGTACATTTCGGCCTGAATCACTGTTGCATGGGCTCCGAGGGAAATACTATGACATACCCTTGGTCCTTCCGAGTAAACACCTGCCCCCGTCCCACGCTCCCCGCCGGATTCGTCCGTGAACCAGACGAGCGCGTCCCGTGGTATGTCCGGCGTCTCCTCCCGCCATGCCTTGCGGTCGGGGATTACCCATACCTTAGCTTGGGAATTACAAGTGGTTTAAACCCACCTTTTATTGGTTTGTAAAATCTGGTGTCGTTTTCTACTTCAAGTAGTCATTGACTTGTAGTCAATAACCACGGTTAAACTGCACTAATGGATAGCTGCCTCCGCCAAAACAGATAGACAGGCAAATAAGCTAGGGCTTGTGGCTGCATGTAATGTTCAATTTTAAAGCATAATAGGTATCTAAAATAATAATTCCATCCAAAGTAGTGTTTAAAAACTGTCAGATTTGATAGTATATTTGTGTTGCATTCTCAATCCTTACCAGTGTAGTTCTCTCAGTGGCTAACACTTCCAGTTTTCTTAAACTATACCTCTTTTCTTATTAAGCGGTTTCTATACTATTTTGTCAATTAAGCATTAAATTAACATCGGTAAGGGAAAAGGCGACATTGTGACCAAAGGTGTTCTTTCACTCAATAAACTCAACCAAACCAGAAAGCGGACACAGTCCTTATATAATTAATTTAAACAAAATAATCGCCACTTAATATATGATAATATGGTGCTACTTCTCCTTCTCGGACTTCCCTTATCTAAAGCACCAGCTCACAAATACACGAACCAAAACTATAAGCGCTACGCCGCACCTGAACCAGTACCCGGTAAAAATGAAACAAGAATACATAAAATATTACAGCAAGCAATCCACGAAAAGGATCTACATAGATCTCTAGGATTAAACACACTGAGGCCTTAAAGACGATCTCTAGTTACATCTACGGAGTATGTAGATGCGGGCCTTGTATTCTTTCTAACTACAACAACCCAACCTCATTTTACCATCGCTCTAAGAAGTAGCGAGATCCAAAACAGAGTTTCCCTTACATTTGTTTAACGTCTTGAAAATTGCTTCAAAACGGAAGCCAAATCGTGGAGATTTAAGTAATTCGCAAACTGGATTCGGATATAGATTCCAGGAGGCCTAATTTGCGCTTATTTAACGACTTCTTGTCAAAATTTAAAAGTTGCGATCTATTCATTATCGAATTTTTCTCATTTCCATGAGCGTCTGTCTGCTTCTCTGATCCGGACCCCTCTGATATCTCACAAAACGTTACCGAAATTATACAAGCTAAAATGGAATTATTTATTCCACGTACACAGAAAACCTCTTCAGCCACTCAAAAGCCATAGTTCTCTAAATCTTGTGACAAGGCCAAACTTGAAAAGGTTAAAGCTCACAAAGCGCTTCTACACAATCCCTGTCAAGAAAACCGTCAAGCATCTAACGACGCAAGAAACCGCTATCTCCGCATTCTTTCTGAGGCAAAAAACTCGTTTAATAACCACATCAAAAACAAGGCCTCTTAAGCTCCAAAGGCAGCAAACCCTTCTGGACTCTTGCTAAATCTATTGGGAACAATTTCTGCAAGAGCACGTTCCCACCTCTTGTCTCCGGGGATGAAATTGTTTCTACCGCCCTGGGCAAGGCTGAACTTTTTGCCTCGTTGTTCGCCGGAAATTCTACTCTCAACCACCTCCAAATGTTCAACCACCGACAGCCCCCAATGTCGCGCATAAAATGACGGATGTCATTTTCAAAACTAAAAAGGTACGAAAAATTCCCTCTTCTCTTAATACCAGGAAAGCTTCTGGCCTTGACGAGATCCCAGCAATTGTTCTAAAAAAATGCGCACCAGAACTTGCCCCTGTCCTGACTCGTCTGTTTCAGACATCTTACAATAGAGGTATATTGTCTAGTAACTGAAAAACTGCTCGAGTACAACCCGTCCCCAAGAAAGGACCCAAAGCGCTTTCTAGCGACTACAGGCCTGTTTCTCTCCTTTCAGTCGTCTTTAAAGTGATGGAAAAGTATATAAACACCGAATTACTAAAATTTCTTGAAAAAGACAGTCTAATCCACGACAGGCAGTATGGATTCCGTCACCGCAGATCAACTGTTGACCTCCTTTCCTTTGTCACCCATTCTTGGAACAAGTCTATGGAACTACACGGTGAATCCCAGATTGTTGCTCTAGGCATATCCAAAACATTCGACCAGGTCTGGCAAGCAGCACTGCTTAATAAACTTCTCGCCTATGGCCTACCACCAAAACTCTGTACCTGGACAGCAAATCTCCTCTCCAACCGAAGTATTTCTGTTGTCGTGGACGGCCATTCCTCTAAACTATTTACAATTAATGCAGGAGTTCCTCAAGGTTCAGCTTTAGCCCCTACTCTGTTTCTTCTCCACATCAATGACCTCCTCTCTAGCACATCCAACCCAGTTCACAGTTACGCGGACGACAGCACCCTCCACTCAAATATACAATATTCTAAGCCTGTCTCTTTGGCCCAATTAGATGAGGATCGCAGACTCATGGGGGGTTCTGTCTCCGCGGATCTCCAAAAAATATTAGACTGGGGAAGTAGAAATCTTGTACAATTCAACCCCACCAAATCCTAGTTTTGCTTTCTTTCTCATAAAAGATACACCAGCCCTAGACCCATCACAATGAACAACCATGTTATTCAAAGTAATGACTCATTTTCACTTGTTGGAATTTCTGTGAATCGAAATCTTAATTGGCACCAACATGTCACATCAATTTCAGAAGCGGCTGCTAAGAAATTAGGTTTCCTATACCGGGCTCGCAAATACTTTTCACCAGCTAATCTCTATGCCTTATATACTTCGCAAATAAGGCCAAACCTCGAATACTGCTCCCACATCTGGTATGCTGCTACCGCTTCTACACTCGCTATCCTGGACTCCATTCAGAAGAGAGCTAAACGTCTCATTGGTGACCCTACCCTCACCGAAAGGCTGGCATCCCTTGCCCACCGTCGTGACCTCTCTCTCTTTTATAGATATCTGTACGGGCACTGCTCAAAGGAGCTTTCTTCCATAGTTTCTCCACCTGCTGCCCCCAACAGATCTACCAGGGGAACAGAGCGAATGCACCCTCTTACTGTCCAGGTCACCAGACATAGAACATCTTGTCATGCCCGCTCTTTTGTCCCGAGGACTTTCAAGTTGTGGAATTCCTCGCCGGCGCATGTTTTTCCCTCTCCTCCGAACCTTCAAACCTTCAAGTCCAGAATTAACAAGTTGCCTCTTTCCTCCTTGTCGACACCCACAGTACGATAGTATTTAGGCTGTAAGCCCTCGTGGTGTGTTGTTGAAATTTAAAAAAAAATCTCTACGAAAATTCGTTAAAAGCGTTTTCACGTAAATCAATTTTTTATTTTAATTTATACGATCCCAATTATCTTCCTTAGTTTATATGTTTCAACTAAGTGTAGTCCTAATTAATTCAAAGTAATAACACCGCTTATATGAGACGTCGTAACAGAACTATTAGATTCATATTCGACATTAAATGGCACAAAACGCTATGAATATTCTCATGTACTGAATGTAAATTGGTGTTATAAGCGCTAGAGCCTTATCGAAATGCACACATTTACTAGTTAACTTGTCACAATTCATTTGTGCCATTAAAATTTAGTTCTAATGATTCTGCATTGTTGCCTGGATTGCTAATGGTGACGATGTATGGCTGAATGATTTAGAAATTCGCAAGGGAGAAGGATACCTTCAAACTTTATGCATGTTTAAACTCAATGCTGCAATATAATAACTGTCGAATTGTTTTAAAGCGCTTATCTTCATGTTCATCTAGCTTCACTTACTGCAAATTACGTCTGCTCTTTCTGCGTTATTGACAATCTATTCTTGCGAGATTTTGGCATGGATATACAATTTAAAAGGTATACCGACGGTCAATGCTTGAAATATATCATCATCAATCAGCCCTCTGCGTCCACTGCTGGACATAGTCCTCCCCCTAGTTGAGTCCATTCTTTTCTGTCTTGAGGGCTACGAATCCAGTTATTTGTAATTTGTGTAATGTCGTCTGTCCAGCGAGTTGGTGGTCTTCCTGTGTTTCTTTTATCGGATCTGAGTCTCCATTCAAGTAATCGTTTGGTCCACCTGTCATCTTGCATGCGAGCCACATGTCCTGCCCACTTCCACTTGAGTTTTGCCACATGTACGACCACATCAGTCACTCCTGTTCTTCTGCGTAATTCTTCATTTCTAATGTGGTCACGTAACGAAACGCCAAGCATCGACCTCTCCATTTTGCGCTATGTTACTTTGAGTTTCTTAGCATAAGCGTTGGTAAGGGTTAGTGTTTCGGCGCCGTAGGTCCTAACCGGTAGAACACATTGGTTGAAAACTTTTATTTTCAAGCATATCGGAAGGTCGCTTCTGTAAACGTCTCTAAGTTTGCCGTAAGCCGTCCAGGAGAGTATAACTCTTCTGTTTACCTCGCATGTTTGGTTGGTTTTGGATATGCTTATCTCGTGGCTCAAATATGTGTATTTGTCTACCCATTTCACCTCAGAGTTTTCAATAATTAGGTTGTTACTAGGGACGAGGTTTGTCATCAATTTTGTTTTTCCGATGTTCATTTTTAGACCTACTGTTGCACAGACCTTCTGAAGTTCCTGTAGCATCAGTCTAATATCTTCCAAGTTGTCAGCTAGTAAGACAATGTCGTCTTCAAACCGTAAGTTTGACAGACTTTGGCCGTCTATTCTTAGACCTTTTTGGTCCCAATCTAGCTTCTTGAACACATACTCCAGGACGGTGATAAACAGTTTTGGAGACATCGTATCTCCCTGGCGTACTCCTCTCCCAATTTTTATAGGATTCGTGTTTTCATGTACTTTTACCACAAGAGTAGCATTTTTATATATATTGTAGATTAGTTTGGTGTAGCGATAGTCAATACGGCATGCTTCCAGGGACTGCAACACTGCGTCCAGCTCCACAGTGTCGAAAGCCTTATGGAAGTCCACAAAAGCAAGGACAAGTGGTCTGCCATATTCGATGGTCTTTTCAATCACTGTTTTAACGCTTTAAAAAAGATCATTGGTTCCAAACCCACTTCGAAAACCGGCCTGTTCTACTGGCTGGATAAAGTCTAACTTCTTTTCAAGTCGTGTGGTAATTATTCTAGTAAATAATTTGTAGAGGTGGCTAAGTAGACTTATCGGCCTGTAATTTTCTAGGTTCGAGATGTCTCCTTTCTTGTGGATCAGTATTACGATGGTGTTGTGCCACTTTTCTGGTATCGTACTAATGAAGAGACAAAGGTTGAAAAGATATTTGATTTTTTGGAGCAAGCAAGGACCACCAATCTTTATCGCATCGGAAACCACGCAGTCTTCTCCGGGCGATTTTTGATTTTTCATCTTTTTTTTGGAATGTATAGAATAATGTATGTGAGTGTAGACTGCACACGAGAAAGACGCTAGCGATAAAAAGGGTAAATAGGTTGGTGGGACTAAAACGGACTGGCTGTCTAAACTATGCGTCAATTGACGTGGAACGCTCTAAGTTTTGGATGCTGTTTGATAGTTTGTAGGTCAAAAACAAAATCACCGAATCGGCTCTAATTTTCACAGGTTGACAGATGTTTTTTGGGGCTTCTGATTGGTAGACAATCACAAAATTTGCGCTTACGTGCTACAGGATACAGGGTAGAATGTAAGTAGATGTTTTTTCAACCACAGTTTACACGAGGCCATTAGTCTACGAGGGAAGTTATGTCCATTTTTCGTATGCAGTTTATAAATATACCTTGACATTTCGCGACGTTTTCGAGATTTTATTAATATCGCCCACTACGTTTTTATAATTAATTTTGTATTTTAGGTCAAATTCGCCCTAAGTAAAAATGCAAGCAAACCCCATTGGTCTTTGAGGCGGATTATGTTCGCTTTTTGCATTCAGTGCTGCAGAATATCTCTATACGTCGGGACGTCCTCGAGATTTTGTTGATATCGCGTTCCACTACGTTGCTGTCATCACATTTGTCTTTGATGCCAAATTAGACTCTTAACCAGATTGTTTTTTGCTAAGCAAGGACATCAATAATCAAGCAGTTGGGTTACGTAAATTTTTGTTGTGCAATTAGGAAGAACACCTTAATACCTCGGGACGTTTTCGAGATTTCATTAATATCGCAGCCTACTATGTTTTTATCGTCAATTTTTTCTCTTTTTTTTAATTATTGGTCGACGGGGAGGTTTCCGCCGAATTTTTGGTATTCCCTTTTGAAAAACATCTCTATACCTCGTGGCACTTTTGAGATTTTGTTGATACCGCATTCGACGACGTTGCTGTGAGCAAATTTGCTTCCTAGCTTTCTCACAAAGCACGCATTTCTCAGTTGCATACCCAAAATTCACCTGACTCAAATACTCGACTATTGTGATGCGTGTATAACATATACAGGGTAGCGCATTGAAAACGAAACAGACGATTTGTGTCCAGAGATTTTTTTTTTAAGAAACGCTGAAACACATCAATTTCAATATTGAGGGGGACATGTTTTCACATAAAACTCAACTTTGTCACATCAACCCCTTAAGGGTAGTGATAACAACCCTTATATTTTGAAAAGGGAACATGGGTCGAGTGTTACATCATTTGAAAGCCCCTTCTTTTCTGAATTCAGCACACTAATTTATTTGGAAGTTCTATCAACTTGTTTAAAAATTATTCACAGTTGGAGTTGCGAGAACTTATTTCATTCATTGTGATAAGAAAGGCACTAATTATTCAATTTTTCGTTAAAAAAAAACTAAAAAACAAAACCAAACGTTCAAAAATGTTTAGTCAGTTAAGTAACTGTTCAACACCAGCTTCCATACAAAAGTACAAATTTTTTTCAAAACGAGCACTGACATTCTGGAGTATTTGTGGAGTTATTAGATGGCATTCTTCAACAATGCGTCGTCGTATTTCTTCCACAGACTCCGGTTCTGTTGCGTAAATTCTACTTTTTAAATGGCCCCACAGAAAGAAGTCTAAAGGAGTTAAATCCGGTGATATAGGGGGGCACTCAATAGCACCTCTACGCCCAATCCATTGTCCTGGAAACTCTGTGTTCAAAAACTCCCTAACACGTTGTGAAAAATGCGGAGGAGCTCCATCTTGTTGAAACACTAATTGATTTTTTTGATAGCGATTATCATTTCCAACAATGTCAATTAGTAGAGGGTAAACGATATCTTCTAGTAACTCCAAATACGCTTCATGACTCAAATTGACATCAAGAAAAATTGGACCGATTAAACGGTCTACAAAAATGCCAGTCCAGACATTCAATTTCTGTGGAGTTTGAGTGTGGACCTCGTGAAAATTTCTTGGATTATTACCTGCCCAATAATGACAATTATGACGATTGACTGTAGAGTTTAATAAAAACGTACACTCCTCTGAAAAACAGATATTGAACAGAAAGTTCCCGTTATCAACTATTCGTGCAGTCATAACTTCACAAAACCCCAGCCGCCGATCAAAATCATCTTCATTCAGTTGTTGTACAAGATGAATTTTATACGGGTGAAATTTATGATGCAGTTCTTCTTTTGATGTTTGCAACAGTGGCCAGTAGTCTCATAACCGGAAATTCACGTTCAGGATCCCGTTTTTTGTTGGCTACTGAACCACTTTGTCGAAACTTTGCAACTAACTCCAAAATGTATTTTCTCGTAACATGTCTGTTCGGATATCGTTCGTTAAACAAATTTGCGGTACGCTTGACACAGTCATCGTTTTTGAAAAAAAGAGTAATTATTTCAACTCTTTTTTCTACAGAATAGACCATTGTGAAATTAATTTTCAGTAGTACCATCAAGTATCTAACATTTCTTATTGGTATGAATGAAACACGTTCTGGCAACTCCAACTGTGAATACATTTTAAACGAGTTGATAAAACTTCCAAAAAAATTTGTGTACTGGATTCAGAAGAGAAAGAGCTTTCAAGTGATGTAACACTCGACCCATGTTCCCTATTCAAAATATAAGGGTTGCTATCACCACCCTTAAGGGGTTGATGTGACAAAGTTGAGATTTATGTCAAAACATGTCCCCCTCAATATTAAAATTGACGCGTTTCAGCGTTTCTTAAAAAAAATTCTCTGGATGCAAATCGGTCTGTTTCGTTTTCAATGCGCCACCCTGTATAGTAGAAACAATGTACCATATTTCATCAAAATAACTCTACTGTTTGAAAAAGTAGAAATATTTTCCGAAAGTAAACTTAAAATGTTTCTGAAAAAACTGGTCCGATTTTCGTGGCCAACGAACTTCTTCAAGGTATTTACCCATCTACCCAGATGTAATTATTCACAAAAAGCTTTTCGACAAAGCTTACCAAAATATGTTCGTTCATTAAAATTTGCAAAAAAAAAAAATTTACACGAAAACCTGAAAAGATTTTTTTTTACAATAACTTTATAAGATGCAGCTCAAGACACCCTATAATTAACGTATACAATTTTTCTAGTAACAGCAATATTCAGCTTTACCGTAGAAACGCGTCACCTCGTATATATTTAAACAGATAAAAACCGAAACTAACAGTGCATTTAGGTTCTAGGGGCCCTAATTCGCGCTTATTTGAAGAAATCTTTTCAAAATCCAGAGGTCGCGGTTTGCTCGAGAGTGAATTTTTATCTATGAAGATGCGCTAAAAAATATAAAATATTAAACCATACTAGTGGACCTGTGCGGTGGTCGAAATTCGACGTAAATTCATTAAATTTTTAAGTTTGAACGTCATTGATGTGCTTTTGTTATAAAGTACACCTCTATAATCAGTGCTTGAGCACGGAGTTTTATGTGTTGGACATTTCAGGTAATAATTGATGGTCAGCTCAGAATCGGGAATCCGACGGTCTAATTAAAACAAAGCATTTTTTAATCAATTTTTACACATATTATACACACATTTTATCTTTCTGCACTCCTTCTACATATGAACTTTAACTATACCAATTCTCGGATTTCTCCGTGACTGCTTAAAAAGGGATACAAAGATTTTTTTCACTCTATAAAACTACTGCGAAAGCATCAAAGAAAGGTTATATTTAAAATGATTCTAGAAATGGTTTAGTAAAATGAAAAACTGTGAAGAACCGTTTGAAGCTGAAACTGAAGTGTTTGTAAAACCCACTGACATTTTCACTCCAAAACCTGTATTCGTTCCAGCTTCTTTGCCTAAAACTTGCCAATTTTAACGTTTTGAATCGCGATTTTGGCATTTTAAGAGGAAAAACTATAAAACGTATTTTTTTGGCATTTCTTGGCCTTTTTACTCCAAAAACTTAACCTTTATCAGTAATATACAATAGATTTTGTTATCGACACAAAATATTTTGTTTTTGTGCGATTCTTTGGTCATTAGTGCACCCAAAAAAATTTTAAGTCCTAATAACTTTTTTTTATTTCAGCTTACAGATGCAAATTCTGGTACATAGTTGGCTTTTTATGATTTAAATTTGCGTACCTCTTTTGGTTGCTGTAACACAAAAACACACAAAATTTTTCGGAAAAACTTTAAAATCCAATTATTTTTTAAGTTATCGGTTTGATACACACACACACACACACACACACACACACTCACAGATATATATATATATATATATATATATATATATATATATATATATATATATATATATATATGTATATATATATATATATGTATACACGTTCGTTTGAAGAAATTTTTTCAAAAGTCGCGATCTACTCATTAAGCAATTTTTTTAAGAAAATTCACTAAAACTTGTAATAATAATTTGTTTTTAAAAGTTTCTTTATTTTTTTTGTCAGATGTAAAAAATGTTATTTTAATTGTCTTCTATGAATAAACATAAGGCAAGGTCCGTTAAAAATGAAATACGAATATAAGAATGGTATATAGTTTTGCACAAAGATCTCACAGGGACTGAACTTTTTATTGTATGTTATAAGAATCTGTCGACGTGACTATAATGTTTAAAATTGTAGTAGAGCGTGAAAAAGAGCTTGAAACCAACCCTACTTCAGACTATAGCAGTGCTTTATGCTTGAAAAGTGTGCTTGTCATATAATTTCTCGTTAAAACATTAGTAGGATTTTCTGTCTAGAGATTGCAGAAAGTTCAATAGTATAAGGGTAGTGGTCAAAAAAAACCTACGGGTATCTAATATAATATAAAAATACATATTTAAACTTGTGCTTATGCAAACTCAACTAATTTAACAATTTAATCGTTTATTTGTGAAATCACACATATTCAGTTTTCTGACTTACTGAGTTGCACACAGGAAGCAGTTCTATATAGCAGGGGCAGTATTTTGGATAAAAACTAGACATAACTGTCGCCAATATGTAAAGGGCCGAAATCTTACCGCTATGACGACACATTACTATTAATCCCACCGCTGTCACCAATTATGTCACCTCTTTTTTAAAGGGTATTACATCCCTAATATTTCACCAAAAAATTTGACCTATCACCAATAATAATGTAACGGGCCAAGATCTTACCGCTGTGTAGCAATATGTAACAGTGCTGTTTCCAGACAAAATGCCCGTTAACAACTATTCCCACCGATTATCCCCAATATTTGATGATCTTAAAACCATTTTTATAGAGACTTGACTTGTCTTTATTTACATTTCTACTATATTATGCTATACTTTCAGTCTAAAACCACAGCTTAATATATCTATGTTGTGCTAAAACTGTATTTGGGACCGTTCATCAACCTACAGATATAGTGTATTTTAAAAATTGATTGAATCCCCCAGTTAAATGACAATCGCTTGGCAGATTTTTAATTTCATGTCGTCTGTCATTTGCGATATTTGTGGCCGAAATTTCACGATTATTGGTTAAGGTAGTATGTTTTATTCCAGTTATTTATTTTGTTTGTTTACCGTTGATATATGATTTATACCTGTCGTATGAATTAATCTACGCATGGCAGTTAACTACTCTTATCTGTCAGGCATCGGACTTTAACAACTAAGTCGTTTCAATGCATGTCTTTTAGATTTTATTTTTAATTTGGAAAAAAAATCTAAATATTGTGTACAAAATCACTTTAAATTGGCAACATAGGTTTACTTACACCATTTCTAGCCACACGTAAAGTCTTATTCCAGTTACGCTGATACTTACACAAATATAGCGTTTTCAAAAATATTTTTGTATATTTTTGGGGAAAAAATGTCCGTTATAGCTAATATACGAACTCGTCCGTGGATTTAATGCAATAAAGTTATGTGCGAAATTTCGTTTAAATCAGTTGCGAGTAATCCTGTGTTGTAGACACCTCACTAGTAAACAAACAATTCGGGTGGAATCGGAACGCAGAAGTGCACTGTTGCCAGATGAGTATTACCAAGGGTCATTTTAAATATAGAAGGAAATCAAGGGGTGAACAAATGTTTTTATAATGTAAATAAATTATAATATGGCGTCATCTACATAAATCGATATTTGACATATTTTGCGGAAAGCAGTAGGAAAACGGAAATGGAAAAAGTTAATTTTCAGCCATGGTGGTCCAGGGGAAAAAAACGTGGGCCTCTGGACCCAACGTAATCTGCACGTTTCTCCCTTCCCAGGGGGCGTAAACATTTTAACAGACCTTGGTTTTTGGGTTGTAGGGACCCAAATGCGCGCTCATCTAAAGAAATTTTCACTGTGACCTCTCTATTAGCAAATTCTTCTTAACGAAAATTCTCAAGTAATGTCTGTACACTATCGCCAAGCAGCTAGTAAACGTGTGTATGTTTTGTTTCTTTAACGTCGGCCTATTTCCGCGACTATGGCGAATCACCGACGCCAAGGAGCAGTTTCACCTCACTATCTTGGAAATCTTGCCGTAAGGAGGGTAAGGATATTTAGCGTGCCCAATATCGCATGGACACGGGACCGACGGCTTTATGACCCCTTCGAAGGGCGGAACCTGCAGACATTCATCTGGCTCAAATACACTGCCAGAACCTCGGTTGATGTTAATGTTACAGTTTGTACTGACAAAGGCACACGTTCTTGCCCCTGAACCACCGAGGCTGCTAGTAAACAAATATCAATATATTGGTATGTAAATCAACGAATTTTACTGATGCCGCTGCTAAAACGAGGGATTGTATTAGGTCATAAATCACCATGAGCTTAACATGTGCATATTGGCCGTGCCGACAAGTGCAAACACGGCCGAATAATTTAATAAAAATTCACTAAAAGCACAAATCTAAACCATGCAGGACAGGAATATCATCACCTTAAACCAGGAAATTTTGAACACCGGATGGATTTTTGCCAATGGTTCCTAGAAAATTGTAACCAAGTGTGTGATTTTCCATTGAACTGTATTTGAACAGACAAAGGCTATGTAAGTAGTGCAGGTATTTTCAACCGCTACAATTTTTATATTTGGACACAAGAAAATCCTCATTCGATTTTGAAACAGAGGAATCAAGGGAGATTTGGGCTTAGTGTGTGGATAGGCATTTTCAGGGTAGGCTGAAAAGCCTATAAATAACCGGACCGATAGGTGGAAAGACCTAATTTTTAAATTGCCGACGAAGTATAGACAATACTTAGAACTCGCGGTTTTGCAAGCTTTTGGACTTCTCAGCCCCCACTGAACTGATAACTCAGAAAAGATGTCATTTGTGCATAAGCAAAAACGGTCGACGTTTTGAAAACTTCTTGAATTAGGTAATTATCCCCATTACTTTCTCCGTATAATTCTAGTTTCTTGTTTATTGTTGATGTTTAGTTTTATTAGTTTTTTTAGTTTTGTTAATTAATTTGCATTTTAAATATTCTTTGAAACAAAAATATATTTAGTTTATGACATTCTGTAGCTCTTATTATAAGCATGAGATGTCATTACTTTTGCAAACCGCTCTACTAACATATTTCTGGAATGGTAATTTCAAGCTTTACTCAAATAGGTTAAAATAAACTGGGTGTCTCATTCAAGACAATATTTCTGTTTATTACTACAAAAATATAAATTATAAAAGAAATCTAATCTACACCATTGAGTTCTCAGTAAAAAAGTGCTTTAGAAATGTTTTAATCGTAATAACAAGTTAAAAATGATAATTTTAGCCACTTTCCAAAAATTCACAGTTTCGAAAAACATTCAGTATTTTTGAAACAGTTAGGTTTAGCATGAAAATTGAGCCCCAGACACCGACATCAGTTTTCGCCAATGTCGTTTATTAATAGGAATTTTCCTTTAAAAGTGAGCCATTTCCCCCACTCTGTATATTCTTTCAGAATTACCATGTATGCCAACTTCTTTAAATTGATCAGCCTAGAGCCTCGGTGGTTCAGGGGTAAGAACGTGTGCCTTTGAACCGAAGGGTACTGGATTCGATCCCAGGGTTCTCCCTTCACTTTTTCAGTACAAACTGTAACATTAATATCAACCGAGGTTATGGCATTGTATTTGAGCAAGTTGAATGTCTGCACGTTCCGCCCATCGGAGGGGGCGTAAAGCCGTCGGTCCCGTGTCCATGCGATGTTAGGCACGATAAAGATCCATACCCTCCTTACAGAAAGGCAGGGGTTCGGCAAATTTTCCAGGATAGCGAGGTGAAACTGCTGCCTGGCGTCGGTGATTGGCCATAGTCGCGGAAATAGGCCGACGTTAAAGAAACAAAACACACATTGATCAGCCAAATAGTACCTTTTGGCGCAATTGCAAACTGATGACTATTTGGATCTTGTATACAAAACAGAGACACACTAATAACGAAACAAGTAAACATAGTGGCACTAAAAGAACGAAACCCTGTAACACTTTCACAAAGCAGTCACTTTTTCTTTTTAGGAGTAGGTAACATTTTTAGTTTACGGTCTTGCTTAAATCTGAGTAGGATCTTTTTGCATTAACTTCGGTGGCGTTAATTAGAAACTGCAAATGAGGAAAAAATAGAAAAGGGTACAATAATTTTCGCGGTAATTATGTGGTCATTAGCGAAAACAGTCACAAAAACTGTAATAATGCTTTCATTTCTATATAAGAACTTTATATTAATTATATTTTATACGTTCTGTCCGCCCAGAGTCATTTATTTTTGTCTTTTGGTAAAGACGGGGGTAGTTAAAAAGTGTAACTATAGCATACGTCTGTTCATAAAATGACAGACCCAAATGTCCGCAACGTAAAAGAGTGTTTTTTGATTTAGAAGTCGAAGATAAAAAAATCAGTTTCTTTATTTTGTTTTCAAGATAGGGCCCTTTAATAGGTTTAATTTGGAAAACCCAATTTTTCGCATTACATTTATCAGACCTGACAATCATTTCTCTAGCAGAGTTAACGTCATCAGAGGGTTGAATAAACTAAAGTCTGAAAAATGTATTTGGGCGAATTTGCTTCTCCAAATTGCACTTATCAGTATTCATCACAAATTCCAATGTTTACTCAGTGATGCAGCTCTTAATTTCAATTTTTACGAGTGACGAGTGGCAATTAAAAAGAGACCTAGAGAGGGATAAGTGAAGTAGTTTATTGATCCCTTATGGCTCTTACTTTGTTAGCGAAACGACCGCCAGATCTGAAATATTCTATGTAGTGAATTGGGTTTTCTTAATTGTACTTATCAAATGTCTCTGTCTTGAAAACAAAATAAGAAATGGGATTTTTTATTATCAGTGTTTATCACGGGTTCCAATCTCCACTCAGTGATACAGCATCTAATTTAAATTTTTACGAAGGACAATTAAAGGGAAACCCACCTCGTCCTTTGTTTAGTCTCTAGTCACTGCAAGGTGGAAGTGGACTTTTCTTTACGTGATAGTAAAGTATTTTTTCACGTCCGAGGAGGTACCACCCCTTACATGAAGGGGCCGGTGAAGCCCCAACGGACTTTTCCGTTTCTGGTGTATGAGTCGGTTTCGCTTATAAACAAAAATGATGATGGCTCCTCCATGTACAAAAGATTCCGGAGATAAAATACCCCTCCATTCGGATCTCCGGGAGAGGGGTGTACAGGGGGCGCCAGCATCAAGATTTAGCATATACTTTTCGAATATATGTGGCCTGAACTCCGTCCACCATTTTCTCCTCTTCCTCACCGAAACCCAAATCAGTGCCAAACCAGCCACTAATCACCTTAATTTCCCGGGGTGCGAGCTCCTTACTTCCTTTAGATTTCATGGAGGCGTGTACGCATACGCACGTAGCAATCTACCCTGCACCAGACTCCGTAATTTAGAAGCTGGAAGAAAAGACATACTTTGGATGAAAGTCTCCCTCAGGGCTGCAACTAAATTCATTGGTTGCATTTACCGGCAACCTTCTGACAACAAGTTTGTCCAGCTCTTTGACTACCTCTCTGAAAAAACCGTTCATCTGATTTCTGAATATCCTTCCTCCGAGGTCACTATTCTTGGTGACTTCAATGTCCATAATAAGGAATGGCTAGGATCTTCAAAAACCGATCCACAAGGACCTTTGCAGTCAGCAATTCGTTAGCCAATATGGTTCAGCAACCTACTTATTTCCTCGCATCCCAACACACAGCTCAAATGCCTTGGATCTCCTTCTTACTACAAATTCTGACTGCTATAAGATATCAGTCACCGCTCCCCTTGGTCGCTCAGACCACGGCATGGTCACTGCTTCTTGCGCAATGCAACCCGAGGTCACACAGTCATCACACCCACGTATCGTTTGGCACTACATCTCCGAGAACTGGGACGAAATGCGGGATTACTTTTCTCCATTTCCATGGGCGTCTGAAAAATTTCCAGATCTATTACAATTTTACAATTACAGCAGTAATTTCAAAATCTGGTTGAAAAAACACTAAAATCTAGTGTATCTATTTATTGTAACGTAACTTTATATTCTGTCATGTTAGCGCTACGTTCTGTGTTCTGTCCATTCTGTTAATTATATGTGCCTCTGTTGCACAAACTCTGTTCAAACCATTTTCTTCACATTTTCTGCTCATATTTCCTTTTTACTACCTACCCCGCGCAGCACCCCTCTTCACCACTGGTACCGTAACTTCCTTGGGGGGGGGGGCAGCTGCGGGTTGAGAATAAAAAAATTGTGGGTTGTGCATCCAGGGGGGTCCTAGGCATGTCTCTGAAAAAAAATAATGTTGAAAAGCGTTCTGGAGCTAATCTGCAAATTTACCCAACTTATTTTTTGTTATGTTGTCTATATTTTAGGTAATAAAATATAATAATTTACTGTGTTTTAAATTTAGCACCGTTTTCCCCACCCCCTGCACTTTCATTACAATCTATTACAATTTGACAGGAATTTTTAATACAATATTTTTACCGCCAGGAGCAACCTTGACAACTAGTTTAGTATATTGTTCACAATGGCACCAACCGTTTCAAAGAAGGCAGTAGCTGCTGTAGTAGTCGCGTTGCTTTCGGACAATATCAATAATGAATTGAAAAAGAAGAAAAACTGTGATGTAAAAAATGGCTACTGAAAAGAGATATATGAATTTTCTTAACGAACTACGCGCCACAGAACCAATAGATTTTAAGAATTACCCACGAGTGGACGACGGTTCATTCAAAAATTTATTAGAGTTAGCGCGGCCCGGACTACGAAAGAAAATACAGTCATGCAGTGGTGGCTCGTTAGTGTCGCGGTAGAGGAGGCAGTAATTTTTAAAATTTTGACAGTAATACGTTTTCCTGGCATTTCAGAATTTCAGTGAAAAATCCATTTATACAAAAATCTAGACTTTCATAAGAATAATTTTTGAAA
Source organism: Tillus elongatus (assembly GCA_964006375.1). Taxonomy (NCBI): domain Eukaryota; kingdom Metazoa; phylum Arthropoda; class Insecta; order Coleoptera; family Cleridae; genus Tillus; species Tillus elongatus. Next base: position 106,644,346 of record OZ023268.1, on the reverse strand, counting down.
TTTGATACCTTACATTAGTGAGAATATAAATAAACAGAAATAAACACATAAGGTTTATTAAATTGTTAAATATTGTTTATAGACCAAAAATAAATTTCAATAGAAATCCTATATACATTATACATAGTTCAATAAATAAATTAATTTAAATGAGTGATCCAATCCAATGTGTGGTCTATGACGAGATGCAAAACGCAGAAGCATTGTTTCCAATTGCAGTCGTTTCTGAAATTTACGATCAACGATTCAAAGAATTTGAATTTACGCGCTGTATTTTGATTATATATATATATATATATATATATATATATATATATATATATATATATATATATATATATATATATATATATTCCGGGATTTATACGTTCAAGTCCGGGGCCCGGGGCAGGATATATAATTCACAGTACAGAGACAGTCAATAAGTACACGTTCTTTTGCATACCTAACTCTACTTAGCCAGCGAAACACATTGTCTTATTGTTAATAAGAAATAAAAACATAAATGTAAGCATAATAATATTATGTATTATTTCACTTGTCGCCACCAAGTAATGCGATCTAGCCTTACATACTTTGTCCCTAAATTAGGGTAGAAATGGGCCAGGGCTGACAATTTACTAAATTGTTAGTTGGTTGTATACAGTCTCTAATATTTAACACTTTGTGTTACTTAGAGCTGCCGTGACAACATACTACTTGGTTCCGCAACTAGGTGGCGGCACGTGCTTCGTGTCTTATAATCTCACTTGGTGTTAGGAGGCTGGCTACCAAAGCTGTTTTACTTTGTAGGTGTATTTTCGCTGCAATTAGTATGCCGTACTGACGCGCTCTAATTAAAGTGAAACCGGTCTACGGTTCTAATTGTGGTGAGAGTGCATCTAGCCTTACGTGCCGCTGTTGCCCAGCAAGAACCAACGCGGAGGTGTAGAGTATAACTTGCCAAGGGGTGGGGCGTGCTGTCAGGAATCGGGGAAAATGGGAATCGGGGATTATTTACATATTTACAAAAATAACAAAACAATAAATTTTAAATAACAATAACGAAAATAAGAATAAATAAAACGGAAACAAAAAATAGGTGGTGTAGAGCATCTGTTATTAAAATATTTTTATAAATTAAAGGAACTTGCCAAGAGGTGGAGCGTGGGACGTGGTGTCAGGAATCCGGGAAAATGGGATTCGAGGATTATTTACATATTTACAAAAACAACTAAACAATAAATTCTAAATAACAATAACGAAAATAAAAATAAATAAATAAAACGGAAACAAGATAATAGGAGGTGTTGAGCATCTGTTACTGAATTTAACTGATAAACTAATACGTTCCTAAATATTTTTATAAATTAATGGAATCCGTCTATCTTTTTCCTCAGCAAAAATATCGATTACTTCATCGTAAAATGAAGTCCTCTGTGTCAGTTCTTTAACAAGCCTTTTTTCTATAGAAATCATTGATATGTTTTTTTAACCTGCCTTGACTAATACTATTGCTGGAAAACGTTTTAATGCGTTTAAGTGCAGAAAAACTTATTTCTACTGAAGCAGATGTGAAAGGAATTGTGACTATTAACGCAAGCATCTTATAAAACTCGGTTAGACAAGAATTTAAGTCATTCGTGTAAATAAATGAAATCATTTCGATAGGCGTATGGCAATCTTGAAACAGTTCTGTATCTGTGTATACAGTGGTCAGTTCGTTTTTTAGAGCAATTAAATCAAACAAAGGATATTGTTTTAATAATAATTTAAATATATCATTTGGAAAGTCTTTTGAATATGAAACAAAATTGTCTCTTTATTAAATCGAAAAATTCTGGTTTGATTAAATCCGAAAATCATACTTGCAGTTGATTAATTATTGTGTCTATAAATAAAGTATATATATATATATATATATATATATATATATATATATATATATATATATATATATATATATATATACAGGCTGTCCCACGTAAGGCGTGCATTAGAAGTTTTCGAACTAGTACTGGGATTTGGAATCTGAAAATTTGCAACTGCATGTATCACCATCTGCTCATTATAACTAAAATATTTTGGTGACTGTATCGCTTCCGGTTGTACCGGAAGTTGCCAACAACTTTCTTAATTTTAATGGAATACCCTATATATTATTGCACATTCGGAATGAGCATGCAATTCTGAGGAAAATGATATGCCACCTGTGCATACTGGCGTCAGCCTTTCTCAAGATAATCCATTTTCTATTGTTTTTCCGTCATAAAGTTGCCAATCTTTGAAATGGCAATTCTCAGGCATCAAGTATGTGATGGTTCTGAAACTTTGCACAACTATAGTCCTAGTGGTCAGAATTCTTCTCGATGTGAGAAAAATTACAAAAAGAATACAGGGTGTTGTTTAACAAAGATCAAATATCGATGATTTCAAACACGAAAAAGTATTTTTTTCCAAATGGAACACCCTGTATATTTTTATCGCATATTCTTCAGAATGATATTATTCTTCGATCTGTATCAGCATTCCCTATACCTATCTTGAATTATTTCTGAGTTATAAGAAGGAATATAAATAAAACAGGAATATACTACAAAATTGGGAATCTACCTAGTCGGAGAGTAGGCTTTGGACATAATATGAAAACTTATGTCAAAGAGATGTATTATTAGTCTCGTTAGTTGTCATCGCAATAGAGTGATCTATTTCTTTGAAAGTATTGTGAGCTACACAATGGAAAATATTGTTGAAGAATATTCTGCTGACTTCATTCTAAATTTATTTTACATTCACGGAGAATGCAGGAGAATCGTGAGTAGAGATTTCCATATTTGTCACCTATGAATAGGACAAAGTTTTCCAGAATCGAGTCAAATTTTCGGAATAACTTGAATGGTAATTTAAATCGAAATCGTTCCAGTAACATTACCGGCAATGAAACAAATGAAATCAATGTGTTGGGTTATTTCACGGCCTATCCACATGCCTCAATCAGGCAGGCAGTAGAAGATTTAAGACTAACTCGAACATCAATTCAAAGAAGTCTTTCTAAGTATGGATGTCATGCATATGCCCAAAGGACAGTGCATGGTTACGGGAGGGTGACCACATTAGAAGGGTTGCATTTTGTGAATGGTTGATGGTACCGATCCAGGAAGACCCAGATATCTTAGATAGGATTTTATGGACGGATGAATCAAAATTCACAAGAAAAGGTATCATCAATCGGAAGCGATGTCATTTCTGGGCAGATGAAAATCCTCACTTTATGCGTGAAGCGCATTTCCAGTATGAATTCAGTTTCAATGTTTTCGCTGTTATTGGAAATGGAATAGCTTTTTTCCATATCTACGAGGAAATGTTGACCTCAGAAAGTGATCGTAGAATACTTCGTGAAGTTGTTGCTGGTATCTTGACTGGTTTGCCTGATGCAGAATTCTGGTACCAGTTAGATGGCGCTCCAGCACATTCTACGGCAGCTGTACACCAGGAGTTGACAAGAATGTTTGAGGATCGTTGGATAGGACCCGGCGGTCCATGGCTTTGGCCTGCCAGGTCACAAGACCTGACTCCACCTGACTTCTTCTTATGGGGTTACATTAAAAATGAAGTTTATTCCTGCCAAATAACCTCCCGAGAAGAACTGGAGGCTAAAGTGCGACAAGCTTTTAATGATCTCGCTCCAGAAATGATCCGAAGGGCCACTAATTCTGGATTGCAAAGAAGATTATTGAAGTGTCTTGAAGTCAATGGTGGTCATATAGAGCATATTTTGTATTGAAACTCATACGCATTTTAAAATTAATTCTATCACTGTTTCGTTGATTATTTTCTGTATTAAAACTCACTGATATATTTTCGTACTGATAGATGGTTCTATAACTTGTTTTCATTTTGAGTAATTAAGTTTCAGGGCGATTCATAAACATGCCTCACTATGCTGGATTGAGTAGAGGATTTATAATTTGTAAAACAGTGCAAGTCGAATCGGAATGTCTTCTTTTTAAAGGGTAAGAGGTGAAAACGTATTCGAACACACAGAAATGGAAAAATGAAATGGAAAAGATAATTCTTCAGAGTTATTCAATTAATCTAAAGAGCGACATTAATATAATAAAACCTAATACAGGTTTTCATTCTTCTCGTCTAGGATATGAATGGAATACCTACATGAAAAATTCTGGGTTCTTTTTGCCCTATACCCAAAGCTTACTAGTGGTATCTATTAACATTCCCCGATACCGTTGTATAGTTACGAGTTATTATTATTATCATTCTTATTATTACTATTGTGATTATACAAATAATAAAAATAATAATAATAATTATTATTATCAATACAAAGAAAAGAAAAGAGTATTATCTCGGATAATACAAAATTCACATATTTCCCATCATAACTCGGGAATCATCCGAGATAGGTATAGGGAATGCTGATACAGATCGAAGCAAAATATCATTCCGAATGATATGCGATGAAAATATACAGAGTGTTCCATTTGGAAAAAAATACTTTTTCGTGTTTGAAATCATCGATATTTGATCTTCGTTAAACAACACCCTGTATTATTTTTGTAATTTTTCTCGCAATGAAAAGAATTCTGACCACTAGGACTACGGTTGTGCAAAGTTTCAGAACCATGACATACTTTATGCCTGAGAATTGCCATATCAAAGATTTGCAACTTTATGACGGAAAAACAATATAAAATCGAATATCTTGAGAACGGCTGACAGCAGCATAGGCAAGTGGCATATCATGTTGCTAAGAATTGCATGGTCATTCTGAATATGTAATAATATATAGGGTATTCTATTAAAATTAAGAAAGTTGTTGGCAACTTCCGGTACAACCGGAAGTGATACAGTCACCAAAATATTTTAGTTATAATGAGCGGATGGTGATACATGCAGTTGCAAATTTTCAGATTCCAAATCCCAGTACTAGTTCGAAAACTTCTAATGCACGCCTTACGTGGGACAGCCTGTATATATATATATATATATATATATATATATATATATATATATATATATATATATATATATATATATATATATATATATATATATATATATATATATATTGCGAAATATAGTTACAACAAAGAATGTATGAACGTTTCACCATCGCCGATTACGAGTCACCTGATCGATTGCTTCGTTAAATAAAATTTCCACGTTTCAACACGTCCTAAAGATAACATAAGAATACAGATAGTTCCGCCAAAGGAAACTATGTTAATTTAGTTGTCGTTGAAGCTTCCCAAAATTATAAGAGATGGACACCTTTTAGATAAGTTAGTAGGGACAGTGCAAAGACCTCGTCCGGCGATAAAAATACAATACACTGCAGAATTTCCCTGCGATTAGTTTCCCATCTCAGTTCGGTCTCTTTACCTAAGATCCGGTATATAAGGTGATGTCAGTTTTTAAATTAGTTGGAATTTTCATCCTCTGATGACGCTAACTTGGTTAGTGAAACGATCGCCACGTCTTTTAAAATGTGTTGTGGCGATTTGGGTTCTGCAAGTGTACTTTTCAGAAACAACGTTTTATTTCATGGCAACATAAGACATGTCCGTTACATTTGTAGAAAAATATAAGGGAATTTTAAATTATAAATGCAGTGCTTTTGTTTCGTTACCAATCTTTATATTTCTAGTTAAGAAACACGCAAATGTGTAGAAAATTTGTAAGTCTTGACGCGACATACTTTCGTAAAATAAATAACCAATGAGCAACTAACTATAACGGCGAATTTCCTTTCTTATCAATACAATAAATCTAATTGCACGGTAATAAGGGACATTTATTTTAATCGCAATATCACTCAAATCAGTCACGCGAAACTCATTTACATATCAATGTTTAAACGCGCCAAGTTGTTCGTACAAATATAAAAAATAAATTGTCATCACCAGCTTCCTGATTACTAGTTAGATTTCCCTACAAATTATACAAAAAACGTGCGAGTTTAGTTACAAAAAGGTTCCAGCAAACTGTACCTTTCATAATTTTATCATTTTATCGATAAAATGTGCAGAAATAGCTTGATTGAAATCGTCGAGCCTGTATAATGTAATCGCTGGCATTTCAGCTAACCTAATATCAAACCTGCTACTATTTTAAATACAGCGCAGCATAGCGCTTTGATGTTAACATAATTATTATGAAATTGTATGTATGAAAAATGCATGAAATTGTACTACACGCAGTCCTGTGAAGTAATTAGTTTATCAAAAAAAATTACATATTTTTTAACTAGTTACTATTTTAAATAAAGTTGTTCGCGCTTTATTTTATATATCGACAATAGGCATGGATGCAAAATGATAATGTTTTGTATCCTCCTACTATGTCGAAAAGCACAACTATTGGACAATTGATAGTCCCTTTATTAATCTTATTTGTAAAGGGGTAGACATTGATCCAATCCAATCCATAGCAGGTGGTAGTGGAATTTTCCTTTACGTAATAGTAAAGGATTTTTTCACGCCCGAGGAGGTACCACCCCATACATCAAGGGGCCGGTGAAATCCCAACGGACGTTTCCGGTTCTGGTGTATGATTCGGTCTCCCTTATAAACAAAAATGATGATGGCTCCTCCTTGTACAAAATATTCCGGAGGTAAAATGCCACTCCATTCGGATCTCCGGGAGAGGGGTGTACAGAGGGCGCCAACATCAAGATTTAATATATCCTTTTCGAATATATGTGGCCTAAATTCTAACCTGAACTCCGTCCACCATTTCCTCCAGGCTAACAGGCCCCAACTCCTCTTCCTTACCGAAACCCAAATCAGTGCCAAAACAGCCACTAATCACCTTAATTTCCCAGGGTATGAGCTCCTTACTTCCTTTAGATTGCATGGATACGTGTGCGCATACATCGGTAGCAATCTATTCTGCACCAGACTCCCCAATTTAGAAGCTGGAAGAAAAGACATACTATGGATAAAACTCTCTCTCAGGGCTGCAACTAAATTTATCTGTTGCATTTACCGGTCACCTTCTAAAAACAACTTTGTCCAGCGCTTTGACTACCTTTCTGAAAAAACCGACTATCTGATTTCTGAATATCCTTCCTCCGAGGTCACTATTCTTGGTGACTTCAATGTCCATAATAAGGAATGGCTAGGATCTTCAAAAACCGATCCACAAGGGAGAGCAGCGGAGGCCTTTGCAGTCAGCAATTCTTTAGCCAATATGGTTCAGCAACCTACTTACTTTCCTCGTATCCCAACACACAGCTCAAATCCCTTGGATCTCCTTCTTACTACAAAACCTGAATGCTATAAGATATCAGTCACTGCCCCCCTTGGTCGCTCAGACCACGGCATGGTCACTGCTTCCTGTGCAATGCAACCCGAGGTCACACAGTCATCACACCCACGTATCGTTTGGCACTACAACTCCGCAAACTGGGACGAAATGCGGGATTACTTTTCCTCATTTCCATGGGCGTCTGTCTGCTTCTCTCATCTTGACCCCTCTGATATCTCACAAAACGTCACCGAATTTATCCATGCTGGCATGGAATTATTTATTCCATGTACACAGAAAACCTCTTCAGCCACTCAAAAGCCCTGGTTCTCTAAATCCTGTGACAAGGCCAGACTTGAAAAGGTCAAAGCTCACAAAACGCTTTTACACAATCCCAGTCAAGAAAATCGTCAAGCATTTAACGACGCAAGAAACCGCTGTGTCCGCATTATTTCTGAAGCAAAAAACTCGTTTAATAACCACATCAAAAACAAAGTCCTCTTAAGCTCCTACGGCGGCAAACCCTTCTGGACTCTTGCTAAATCTATTGGGAATAATTTCTGCAAAAGCCGTTCCCACCTCTTGTCTCAGGGGATGTAATTGTTTCTACCGCCCTGGGCAAGGCTGAACTTTTTGCTTCGCCAGCAATTCTACTCTCAACCCACCTCCAAATGTTCAACCACCAACGGTCCCCAATGTCGCGCATAAAATGACGGATATCATTTTCAAAACTAAAAAGGTACGAAAGATGCTCTCTTCTCTTAATACCAGGAAAGCCTCTGGCCTTGACGAGATCCCAGCAATTGTTCTCAAAAAATGCGCACCAGAACTTGCTCATGTCCTGATTCGTCTGTTTCACATATCTTACAATAAAGGCATATTCCCTAGTAACTGGAAAACTGCTCGAGTACAACCCATCCCCAAGAAAGGATCCAAAGCGCTTCCTAGCAACTACATGCCTATTTCTCTCCTTTCAGTCGTCTCTAAAGTGATGGAAAAGTATATCAACACCGAATTACTAAAATTTATTGAAAAACACAGTCTAACCCACGACAGGCAGTATGGATTTCGTCAGCGCAGATCGACTGCCGACCTCCTTTCCTTTGTCACCAATTCTTGGAACAAGTCTATGGAACAACACGGTGAATCCCAGATTGTTGCTCTAGACATATCCAAAGCATTCGACTAGGTCTGGCACGCAGCGCTGCTTAATAAACTTCCGGCCTATGGCCTACCACCAAAACTTTGTACCTGGACAGCAAATTTCCTCTCCAACAGGAGCATATCTGTTGTTGTGAATGGCCATTCCTCTAAACTGTATCCAAGTAATGCAGGAGTTCCTCAAGGTTCAGCTTTAGCCCCTACTTTGTTTCTTCTTCACATCAATGAATCTCCTCTCTAGCACATCCAACCCAGTTCACAGTTACGCGGACGACAGCACCCTCCACTCAAATATACAATATTCTAGGCCTGTCTCTTTAGCCCAATTAGATGAGGATCGCAGACTCATGGAGGGTTCTGTCTCCGTGGATCTCCAAAAAATATTAGACTAGGGAAATACAAATCTTGTACAATTCAACCCCACCAAAACTAAGTCTTGCTTTCTTTCTCACAAAAGATACACCAGCCCTAGACCCATCACAATGAACAACCAAGTTATTCAAAGTAATGAGTCCTTTTCTCTTGTTAACATTTCTGTAGATCGAAATCTTAATTGGCACCAACATGTCACATCAATTGCAGAAGCGGCTGCTAAGAAATTAGGTTTCCTCTTCCGGGCTCGCAAATACTTTTCACCAGCTAATCTCTATACCTTATATACTTCGCAAATAGGGCCAAACCTCGAATACTGCTTCCACATCTGGGGTGCAGCTGCCGCTTCTACACTCGCTATCCTGGACTCCATTCAAAAGAGAGCTATACGTCTCATCGGTGACCCTACACTCACCCAAAGGCTGCCATCCCTTGCCCACCGACGTGCCGTTGGTGACCTCTCTCTCTTTTATAGATATCTGCACGGGCACTGCTCAGAGGAGCTTTCCTCCATAGTTCCCCCACCTGCTGCCCCCAACAGATCTACCAGGGGAACAGAGCGAATGCACCCTTTTACTGTCCAGGTCACCAGACATAGAACATCTTGTTATGCCCGCTCTTTAGTCCCGAGGACTTCCAAGGTGTGGAATTCCTTGCCGGCACATGTTTTTCCTTCTCCTCCGAACCTCCAAACCTTCAAGTCCAGAATTAACAAGCTGCCTCTTTCCTCCTTGTCAACACCCACGGTACGATAGTATTTAGGCTGTAAGCCCTCGTGGTGTGTTGTTGAAATTTAAAAAAATAAAAAATAAAAAATATGGGAAGTTTAAATATTTGTTGTTTCCAGTGAGGGTTTTGCCCGTACAGTAGGGTAACGGGTCTTTATGTTTAATAAGTGCCCCTTAAATTGAACCCAGCTATATACGTACATATGAGGGGCAGAGTTCAAAAACTCGCCTTATCCATATTTGTAAAAATTGAGAATTTCCAAAAAACTACTTGTCCATTTTGCAAAGGCTTCACTAAGATAAAAACTACGTAGATTAACATTGTTTACTAGTGTAATGAGTATATATATTTTTTTTAAATTTGACAATCAGGCTAGTTTTGGAATAAAAATTTGGAGAACACGGGGATTGTAAATAAATTGCTAGACCGCAAGTTAGGGCCCTACTTCGTCGTGATTTTAAAGGCTTCTTATCTTGAAAATACATCTGACAAACTAACTGTCACGTCTGAAGAATAGTTCTCTCTAACTAACAATACGGTGGAATTATTGACTACGGGCCTGGTGGACCGCGTTAATGGCTATGACGTCATTATGTTGGCAACTGTTCCTTACTGAATAAATATTGTAAGATTTATTTATTAACCTTATAGTTTGGGAAAGGTTGCAAAACGCGTAACATGTTACAAAATATGTAACGTTTACTTTTTATTATTGCTATAAAATAACCTTTTAATTAAATCAGTTGCAATTTTTCTAAACGAAAAGTGAGTTAAGGTTTTTAGAAGACGCAATGTCGAGAATCTAAATGGTACGTATATCAGAGATAAAATGGTTTTGAAATAAATAATATCGTCGTCAAGAAACAAAGTAGTGCCGAAATCGGGGTGACTTGAAAAAAGGCGACTTGATTACTTTTGCAAAGTCTAGTCAAATCATGTGGTGCGCTCTAGCGGTCAGACATTTAATTAGTAAACATGTCTAGATCGACGGCTAACAGGTTGCTTTGCTGAATTTACGTACGCTTTTGTTTATACCTGTGAAAAGTCTTTTGAAAGTTACAAAAAAACAGAAAAATATGTTATATTTTTAGTCGGTGAATTTCTTATTGCACTGAGGCTTTTGAAAAGGCTCGAATATCGCAATATTTTTTTCCAAGTAGTAATTGATTGGGCGTTCATAATATAAGTTCAAAATTTGATTATCGTATCATACTGTCCAGTGGCATGTCATTTTATTTGCTCGTGTAATTTCAGGGGCGACTTGAAAAATACGGCGCACCTACAAAAAGATGCCGGGAGTCGAAAATGTCGCGAGTTAACTTTCTTGTTAACACACTTGACTTTTTAAAAGAATTTATTGATTATAGTTACATAAAATACTTATGAATAATAAAAAAATGATAAATATAAATTATAACAAGTTAAAAGACACTCAAGCAATAACAATGTAGGAATGTCCGTCCGTGGTCTGGTAACTTCCATATATAGTCTCTGATGGGGCGTGGACCGAGAGGCGGTTTCCACCTAACTTGCAGTCTTGAAGGTGATCCTAGCAGGTGGCTGGTTGCTGATTTGAAGGTCTAGTTGTTGACCCATTTATGAATAGTCTATTCTTCTAATTGCGCTGCTATTAATTAACCCATTCGTCAGCGACCTGGGTGTTGAATCGGGATCTGTACTTCTCATATACATTGTATGAGTTGGCTATTGTTATCTCGCGACTGCACTGAAGAAGCTGTTCAAGTTGTTTTACAGTTATATAGTCGGGGACGGAACTTGAGGGATTTGAATGATGAGTATGAGATTCCATATATAACTTTATATAGACAAGTTAAAGGCACAAGTTAAAGGCAAACACACGAAATCATCTGGGGGTCAACTGCTATGTGTGCCGAAGGAGAAAACTACTTAGTTAGAGGTATATCTGTCGCCGAGGACTGGGGTTATCATTGCGATTTAAATGACATACGAGAAATTGTAAATGCCTATTTGGATGGAAGCGGGAAAGAATTGCCGCAATTTCGAGATAACATATCTGATGAAACTTGGTTACAAAAATGTCTACATCTGCATCTGTTTAAGAGACTATCTCAATCGATTAAAGAAAGTAGGGCCGAAGTTTCCCCTGAAACAGTTATTAAATATTTTGACCATTTTTCAGAAAGTCTAATGGATGTTCCATCAGGGGCAATTGCTAATTATGATGAGACAAATTTCACCCATGATCCTGGCCGCGTAAAATAATCGTTTGTGAAATTTATAAAAGAACAGAAAAGGTAATGGGCACATCCAAGGTGGCTACATATCTAATGTTCTCTTGTTCAGCTTCTGGAGTTATGCTTCCCGTCTACACAGTTTATAAGGCGGATCATCTATGGTAAACATAGACGGAAAATGGGCCACCAAGTGCCGCACGCATTGCGGTTGGTTTGATACCAACACTTTTGAAGATTGGCTTTCCAGCATAGTGTTGCCATATGTACAGTCTTTACCGTCAGGGCCCAAAGTTGTGATTACAGATAATTTAGCAGCCACATTTCTTCCAATGTTATTTCAGAATGTAAGGAAAACAGCCTCTGTTTCATCCTTCTGCCACCTAACAGCACCCACCTTGCTCAGCCATTAGATGTCAGTGTCTTTCGACCGATTCATACAGTTTGGCGGAAAACACTTCAAGAGTGGAAGAAACATAATAAGCGAACTGTGAGAAAATGAGTATTTCCACGCCTATTGAATCAAATACTAAATAGAGTTCCAGCGGGGAGCGAAAAATATAAAATCAGGCTTTAAAGCGACTGGTTTGTTCCAATTAAATAGGCACAAAGTATAAAGCAAATTAACAAAGAGAGATCCAGAAAAAAATCAACAAAAAGGTGCCACTGTCGAATCACTGAAAGAAGTGTTCGAGAAATGTAGGCCGAGCACACCTCTGTTGGTATAAAAAAGAAACTGTCAGTGGACGCAGGAAAGGGCATTTTCCCCCATCAGGGGGTTGAAAAATGATTAGATTTTTTTCTTAGAAACTGGGTGCACTAAATCTTTTTTAGAGGTTGTAACCAGTAGCCACCACCCTGAAGTAATGTTGGGTATCTTTGTTTTAATTAACATAGTAATGACGACAGAAATTCAGATGTCCCAAAAACTGTATCTAGTCTCCCAGTTTTACGATATTTATATCACAGAGAATATCTGCAGGCATAAACTCGCTTATTTCAAGAACGATTAGTAAAGTGATGTATTGTCGATTAAGTCATAAACACCAAGAATCATATATAAAAATAGTTTGGTACCCCAGAGGGGTTTACTAAGATGCTGCTGGCATGAGATGCTATTAACTGCCTGTGCGCGAAGCGCAAAGCTCCCGCCAATGAGAAACGGAATACTACTCACATGATCTCTAATAACCAATCAACGATACATGCATGAGTCGCAAGCACCGTCGAATGACAAACATGCAGATCACTTTGGTGGTAACCTGTCGAAGAAAAACATGTGCCAGGAATCTATTTACCGCCGTTCTTAAGTAACTGATGTAGTAACTGATATCAGGTGTATTGCCTCGGCGTTTATAAAAGATCGATCTACCGTTAAAATTCAAGTAACTGAAGTAAATTATTTATTTCTGTTCCAAGGGCCTTGCCGATTGTATGCGGATACAACACCTTTACACCCGTAATTAATTAAGGGTGAGTAAATAAAACTAGTTTTTATCTCCCAAGTATTAGAAAAATATTGGGTCCATTTGAATAGGGTTTCAGGATCTAGATTATTATTTTGTGTTCTGAATATTGATTTAGGTTGTGGATATTATTTCTATTGGATTCTGATCAAAATCAAATTCTGATTTTACGGAGTTATAACTATCTATCAATGACTGTTGTCGATTGCGTATAGACAGCCTGCGGCTTTCCAGAAAGAGTGTACAAGTCCAAACTGTAGGAGACTGGTTTAAATTAGGCCCCTGTATATGTAAAATGGTCAAGATATCCGCATTAAAGACAGTAGTTCATATCAGATCTAAGTAATAGATGCAAGATCTGTGTATTACTGTTCAAATTAATTATTTTTCTAAAGCTTTACCGGTTTTTATTGTAAATAGGAAATGTTTTGGATTTCGTTCTTTAATTAACAAGAAAGAGTGTGCAAAGTGTGTGTTTTTAAGTTGAGATACGTATACCGAATGATTAATATTCCAACAAATTTATTTAGACGCAATTACACGTAAACTTTGAGATTACCAATTCACAAATTTTTATAAAATAGCTTTGACGGTAATAATATGTTGTACTAAACAATTCATGTACAGGGTGATTCTTAATAATGTCGCCCCGCTTTAACTCTGTTATTTTAAGTGTCCCAAAAAAAATTGAAAATATTGTTATGTAGGTGCTAAAAAATACTTTTTTAGCACCTACTGCGTATAAAAAAATTTGAAAAATGATCAGTATACAGGGAAAACCAAAATGTTCATTTTTTTCAATGGATCACCCTATATATGAATTTATTTTTCGAGTCCTCTAAGCATAATTTATATAACATACTGTATACTTAAAATGAATAGTTTTTGAAATATTCGCATTTGAAACGTTATCATCACAAATTTTATTAAACCAGAACAACTGTTACAAATCAAGAAATCTAACAATAAATAATATAACAAAAACAGTTTCTAATTAAATATAAAGATGCTCTACTGGGCCTCCATTTTCTTCAACACATTCTATAAGGGTTCTTCGCATTTTCTCTAATGAATCTGTTATGAATGCTGGGTTATTTTCATTTAAATTAATAATTTCATTTCATATCAAATCCTTAAGATGTTCGAGGTTTTCAATTTGGTGGTCGCATACACGGTTTTTTATATAACCCCAAAGAAACGCATCCATACGTGTCAAATCGGGGCTGTTTGCAAGCCATTTAATTGGCGAATTTCTTCCGATCATTCAGGAAACCTTTCATTTAGGTAATTAAGCACAGCACGAATGGTGTGGGGTGGTGCTCCATCCTGTTGAAAAATTATATTTTGTAATATATTTAAAGGCAAATCGTCTAAATATTCTTGGAACTCGTTTTCCACGAAATCTAAATAACGGCCTTTATTTAAAACAGTATCAAAAAATACGGACCGATAACTCGATCGCCGAGGATACCACACCACACATTAACGGATTGTCGCCTTTGGAACTTAAATTCCCTATAAGAATGTGGATTCTCTCTTGCCCATTGTCTCGTATTTTTTCGGTTAAATAGGCCACTAGTAGAAAAGGTAGACTCGTCAGTCCATAGAACTGTTTTCAAAAAATTGTTATTTATGTTTATTCTGTCTAGAATCAGTTGACAAAATGCGACCCGATCATCTTTTTGCATTTGGGTAAGCTTTGTAGTGGGTTTAATCTTATATGGCTTTAGATTCCATTTTCTTAATGTTCTTTGGACTTTACTGTATGAAGTTCGCTGAATGTTTTCTTGTGTTGCTCGTAATGTCTTTGAAATGTTTCTTATGGAATTGTTTGGATTCTCTTCTATAGCAAGTAAAATATTCAATTCTGCATTTTCATCTACGTTCACAGCAGTTCTTTTTCTGCTTTGTAAATTTGACGTTTCTTGAAACTTCGTATATATAGATGTGAACGTTTTTCGAGTTGGGACATGCATACCGGGATTATCTTCTATCATATTTCTAAAGGCCACGCGACAATTTAAATTATTTTTAGTATAATAACTTAAAATAACTTTTCTTTCTCTTTCTGGGTGCGGCATTTTTACTTACTAAACAATACAACTACAACAATATTGTCACTGTCAGTTAATTGTTTTCAATTAAAAGTGTGGTATCCTAGGACCTTTTGATTTGTAACAGTTGTCTGATTAAATATTTGATGATAACGTTTCAAATGCGAATATTTCAAAAACCATTCATTTTAAGTATACGGTATGTTACATAAATTATGCTTAGAATTTTACGAGGAATCGAAAAATAAATTCATATATAGGGTGATCCGTTAAAAAAAATAACTTTTTGGTTTTCCCTGTATACTGATCATTTTTCAATTTTTTATACCGAGAAAAAATTATTTTTTAGCACCTACATAACCATACTTTCAATTATTTTGAGGCACTTAAAATAAAAAAGTTAAAGTGGGGCGACACTATAAAGAATCACCCGGTACAATATATGTTTAAAAGTTAAATACCCCAAATGTGAAGAAATCCTTTTGTCAGTATGTAAATAGTGTAAAAATAAAAACATTAATTATTATCACCAAGAAGGATAATTAAAATTGTTGTTTTTACCTATTAAATTAGTCGACTACTTACATGGCTTAAGTGCTGACAATCGATTATTGAAATATCTCGATTCCCATCAGTAAAGTAAGTAAAGAGGTAGACAAGAGGACAACTTCTGCGTCATGGTTGCGACGACCATGTGATATTACCTTTAGACTGTCATAAAAATGAGAAATAACCTGTTGGGCTCCAGTAATAGTCTGGATCCTTTTTTATAAAAACCGCATTGTTGGCAATATTCATATACTTCTGCCTTTATCCAGGTTTTAATTTATACCTTTGCTGTGCTTTAAGGCATACCGACTTCTAGTTCTGGTCAGGCAAAATCTACTCTTGCTCCTCCTTGCTATAAGAGTCATCGTTTCATGACCGTGTTTAATGTTGATCTACGTCACATCACAACAGACATCACAAATGAAGAATATGAATTGTCTTAATTTTTTGTTTTATTGAGTTAAAGCCTGTGTACTAGTATTTTTTTTTAATTATCGCCCCCCTCAACAACACCATCGCTGGGGCAGGGCCCCCTCAACAACACCATCGTAAGTGAAGAGCCCCCTCGACATCACCGTTGGTAGGGAAGCACTCTTAAACCCCACCGTTGGTCAGGAGGCAGCTTTGAACAACAACGTTAGTAAGGAGGCCCCCTCACAGCATCCTTTCTTGGAGGCTTTCTACACCACCTTCTTTTGGATAGAGGCTTTCAACAACGCTGTCAGCAAGGAGCACTTCAACACCACCGTTAGCAAGGACCCCCAGGACAACATCAATAAGAAGTCTCCTTCAACAACATCGTCAAGGAGGACCCCTTTAACCTGAGGCTGAAAGTTAAGTACATTGTTTATCTGTGGCTTTCATTTTCTTTTATAGAGTGTGCTCCACAATTCATCCTTACAGTGTCACCAGTACTTAAATCAAATATCTTTTCTTTTATATAATTCATTAAATAAATAGAACCAACTGCATTATATAGAGCCAATAATTTTTTAAATAAACTAATTTTATTCATAACACCTGATTTTATTTGTACCACTTAAAACCCACCAACCGCTAGTGCCTGAACCAAAGCCCTGAGATATTTTGTGTCATATCATATTATATTTATTACAGTTAAATATTTATTTTTCTTTATACTGTCCACACAAACAGTGGGGGCATTTATTAGAGTAAATATTATTTTACTTTATACTGGGGTCCGAAGCCTAGACAG
Source organism: Tillus elongatus (assembly GCA_964006375.1). Lineage (NCBI taxonomy): Eukaryota > Metazoa > Arthropoda > Insecta > Coleoptera > Cleridae > Tillus > Tillus elongatus. The sequence goes on along the minus strand of OZ023268.1, from coordinate 106,627,338 downwards.
GCGTCTGGAACTCGTGGTTGGTGGTATGAGGTGTGCAAGTGTCGGGTGTTATATTAAATTTTCGTTCAATGCAGTAATAAAATGCAGGGTGACCTATGTGGCATGCTGTTCTTTCGATTTTATGAAATCCGTTAATTGCCCAGTTAAAATTTTAAATTACCTTATTTTGTTGAAATTTTTAGCTGTATTTTTTTTGATATCATATCTAGAGTCCATATCAGTCATGATAAATCATTTTGCAGAGCATAAAATCTTAAATTAATAGTGAGTTATTAAACTAGGGCAATAAAATTTTTCAGCGGATATTTTAATCAAAACATCATTGGCATTTACATTCGTTTATTTTTAAGCTAAGATAAATTACTTTATTATATATAATAATTGATTTTAATATTGCAAGTCCTTATCTCAGTACGCTGCTAAAGATTGGGAAGATAGCATATTTGCAGTTGTTTAATTTTGCCTTTTATTTGAATTATTGAGGAGAATAAATTACTTATCATTTTTATATTTATTATTGAATTATTAATGCTGGACAATTTTAGGTGTTTATTATCTTTTCGCTTTGAGAACGCAATCAATCAGTTTGACATTTAAATTTGTCTTGATATAAGTTTACCAATTATCATTTATTTCGGAAACAATGTGTTGTTTATGTTTGATGGGCCTGGAAATGTTTTCCCTGAGATATTTTGTGTCATATCATATTATATTAATTACAGTTAAATATTTATTTTTCTTTATACTGTCCACACAAACAGTGGGGGCATTTATTAGAGTAAATATTAATTTACTTTATACAGTATAAAGTAAAATAATATTTACTCTAATAAATGCCCCCACTGTTTGTGTGGACAGTATAAAGAAAAATAAATATTTAACTGTAATAAATATAATATGATATGACACAAAATATCTCAGGGCTTGGGTTCAGGCACTAGCGGTTGGTTGGTTTTAAGTGGTACAAATAAAATCAGGTGTTATGAATAAAATTTGTTTAATTAAAAAATTATTGGCTCTATATAATGCAGTTGGTTAAATTTAATTAAGTATATAAAAGAAAAGAAATTTGATTTAAGTACTGGTGACACTGTAAGGATGCATTGTGGAGCACACTCTATAAAAGAAAATGAAAGCCACAGATAAACAATGTACTTAACTTTCAGCCTCAGGTTAAAGGGGTCCTCCTGGGCGATGTTGTTGAAGGAGACTCCTTGATGATGTTGTCCTGGGGTCCTTGATAACGGTGGTGTTGAAGGGCTCCTTGCTGACAGAGGTGTTGAAAGCCTCTATACAAAAGAAGGTGATTAGCACTCCTTGCTAACGGTGGTGTTGAAAGCCTCCAAGAAAGAATGCTGTGAGGGGGCCTCCTTACTAACGTTGTTGTTGAAAGCCGCTTCCTGACCAACGCTGGGGTTGAAGAGTGCTTCCCTGCCAACGGTGATGTCGAAGGGGCTCTTCACTTACGATGGTGTTGTTGAGGGGGCCCTGCCCTAGCGATGGTGTTGTTGAGGGGGCCCTGCCCTAGCGGGGTGACTATCAAGCAATCTACCATTATTACCAAGCAATGAAATGTACGGATAACTGGAAATAAGTCAATATTTAAATATAAAACTCACCCATTTAAGCATGCTGCTCTCGGATTTAAGGTCGATTTAGAAGAGAGCCTGTTATCTGTCGCACGCGCACCCTGGTTGCGAGTGCCAGTATAAAGTAGCCACTACTAATAACATACCTACCTAAGGCAGTTTTCCCTATCTAAGTATTTTACATGGTGCATGAAACCGGTACACAGTTCTTGTCAGTCAAAATCTATTTTTGTTCCTCCCCGCTATAAGAGTCATTGTTTCATGGCCGGTTTAATTTTAATCTACATCACATCGCAACAGACGTTATAAGTTAAGAATATGAATTGTCTTAATTTTTTAGGTTTTATTGAGGTAAAAGCTGTGTACTACTTAATTTTGTAATTATTGTCAATATATGTAAGCAGTTACTCCTAATAACATACCTACCTAGGGTATCAATTTTCCCTATCTAAGTATTTTACAAGGTACACGAGACCGACGACCTTATTCCTGTTCCAAAAGAAAGAGGATTCAAGGTTTCACTTGTACTTCCTCTTATCAAAGGAAAAACATTTCTACGAATAATAAGTGAATCAAGTGCATTTAAACACAGGGTTTCTACTTTATTTCACGCTGCTATACCTAATTACCAACATTTCACACACCTCTTCGTTTTAAATACCAGCTGAATGAAGACCCACACTTCCCGAAAATCCAGTTACTTCTCAGACTTGACTAAAGCTCCACAGATACAGTAAAGATGGCTTGAAGAGAAAAGAAAGACTTATTCAACAATTTTATCGCTTCGCTAATTTGAATATCTTTTATCGTGACATTTATACGTAAAGCTAGCAATTATACTTCGAGCAACAATGCAAAAACGGCAGATAATAGGTACAGTAAAAGTTACGACCAACGTATATTATTCTAATCAGATCTTAGGCAATGATTTATTAATTGTTACATTTTGTTTGCTTGCATAAATTTCCCAAGTAATCTGAGAAATAAACATAAAATCTTTCAGTACAAATGATAGGGGATTGCGAATGGCAGTGCTGCCAGTTTGTTTGTAAAGTAGCAAAGGAGTTCCATTGAAGTAATACTAGTTTCCAAAATAGGTGGCATTTTTAGCGAACGTTCGTATAAAACATTTGCCAAATAGCAGACATTGATTTTTTAAATGAGCATGAACTAGAACCGCTAGAACCGGGTACAGTTTTACTTTTGTAATATATATATATATATATATATATATATATATATATATATATATATATATATATATATATATATATATATATATATATATATATATATATATATATATATATTGTGTGTGTGTGAGAGACTGACCGGTTCGGTTTTCTTATGGACTCTTTAGTATGCCACACCTGCCCTCCAACATGTCGGTCTTAATGCAGGCATTACAATAATCATCATTATCATCAATCAGCACTCTACGTCCACTGCTGGACATAGGCCTCCCCTAGTTGACTCCATTCTTTTCTGTCTTGAGCGCTACGAATCCAGTTTTTTTTTTAATTTTAGTAATGTCGTCTGTCCAGCGAGTTGGTGGTCTTCCTCTGTCTCTTTTATCGGATCTGGGTCTCCATTCAAGTAATCGTTTTGTCCACCTGTCATCTTGCATGCGAGCCACATGTCCCGCCCACTTCCATTTGAGTTTTGCCACATGTACGACCACATCAATCACTCCTGTTCTTCTGCGCAATTCTTCATTTCTGATGTGGTCACGTAACGAAACGCCAAGCATCGGCCTCTCTATTTTGCGCTGTGCTACTTTTAGTTTCGTAGCAGAAGCGTTGGTAAGGGTTAGTGTTTCGGCGCCGTAGGTCATAACCGGTAGAACGCATTGGTTGAAAACTTTTCTTTTTAAGCATATTGGAAGGTCGCATCTGAAAACGTCTCCAAGTTTGTCGTAAGCCGTCTAGGAGAGTATAACTCTTTTATTTATCTCGCATGTTTGGTTGGCTTTGGATATGCTTATCTCGTGCCCCAAATATGTGTATTTATCAACCCATTCCACCTCAGAGTTTTCAATAATTAGGTTGTTACTAGGGACGAGGTTTGTCATAAATTTTGTTTTTCCGATGTTCATTTTTAGACCTACTGTTGCACAGGCCTCCTGAAGTTCCTGTAGCATCACTCTAATATCTTCCAAGTTGTCCGCCAGTACGACAATGTCGTCTGCAAACCGTAAATTGACAGACTTTGGCCGTCTATTCTTAAACCTTTCTGGTCCCAATCTAACTTCTTGAACACATATTCCAGGATGGTGATAAACAGTTTTGGAGACATCATATCTCCCTGGCGTAGTCCCTTCCCAATTTTTATATGATTGGTGTTTTCATGTAGTTTTACCACAAGAGTAGCATTTTTATATATTTTGTTAATTAGTTTGTTGTAGCGATAGTCAATACGGCATGCTTGTAGAGACTGCAGCACTGCGTCCAGCTCCACAGTGTCGAAAGCCTTATGGAAATCCACAAAAGCAAGGACAAGAGGTCTGCCAAAGAAGTTGGACTTTGTCCAGCCAGTGGAACAAGCCGATTTTCAAAGTGGGTTTGGAACCAATGATCATCTCCAGAGGGTCAAAATTATAATAATATGCAATGGAAAATAGCGCAAACCGCCATCTCTGGTGTTGCGACAGTTCTAGCATTCCACGTGCACACATGTGGTACAGCAAAAAGGAAGCTGTGGGAAGAAAACTAGGGACCGAAAACAACTACTCACCTGGCTAATACAACGACGGGCATTGAATAACATCCCTTACTAGCCACCATCACTTGGAACCTGGTGGGACTTGCAGCAAGCATTTATGACAATTCGTATTCACCTTTAAAACACCTCGCGTCTCACACCTGCATAGAATGCACTACAACAACAAACGCTGCTTTCTAAGCTTACTTAAATACTTATATCGGCTTCATATACACTTGTTCTTTAGTTGCCCAAATTAGATGTACTATGTAAATCGCTATCCGGTGAGCGTAAATGGGTTAAACACAAGATTTGTGACGGCACTAGATCTTCAACAAAAGCACTAAACTTGACAACAGTGCTGTTGGGTAAATTAGAGATTTCCGTACATATTGGCGATATGTTAATGGATATGTGAACAGTACACGCAAGTTTCGACAAGTTATTAGGAGCTGTAAATAAGCATGTCGTACTGCTTTTTATTTTTTATTTTCGTGCTCAAATACTGTTTATAAACTTTTCATTGCAATAAAACACATGGACGCATGAACGTTAATTAATGTAAGTCATTAATCTTTAGTGATTTAGATGTTGGAATAATTTATAGTTTGTACGTAAAAATACACAAGGCTCTGTAGACAAGTCGCCTAACGCCAAGTTGTCAATTTAGACATATTATGTGAGTTTGCGTCCCAGATAGTGCAAATTAAGCTTTTTTGTTTAAGAAATAATTCAGTTATCTGCTTTATATCCCATACTATTCAATTGGCCATTACAAAAGTTTTCTATTTCTAAAAAGGTACTAGAAAAAGTCTAGATGTAGCAAGTGCATTATGATAGCAAATTTTCATAAGACACTAAATGCAGAAATGATTCAGAATATTTCATCCTCAGGTCTTTAAAAATGTGTTGTAATGATTGGGCAAGTGAAGATTGGCACATGCGATGGGCACTGATAACCCAACTAGCACCAAAGTGATGGCAACTGAGATCTTCTTCTTCTTCTTCTTCTTCTTTTAGTGCCATAACAGATCCCCCTAACGTTGGCAATTACATTGGCGAGTTGTTCGCGGTTTTCGGCTAATCTGAATAGTTGTTCGCCGCTGCGTATTCCAGTCCAATCGCGAATGTTCTTTAGCCATGACATCTGTTTCCTTCCAATTCCTCGGCTGCCTTCGATTTTACCTTTCATTATAAGCTGGAGCACCTTGTATCGGTCTTCTCTAATAACATGTCCCAGGTATGATATCTTTCGCACCTTAATAGTGACAAATAATTCACGGACGGCATTCGCTCTATTTAATACTGCTTCGTTGGTCTGCATGGCTGTCCAGGGTATTCGAAGCATTCTTCTGTGCAACCACATCTCAAACGCTTCCAGTCGACCGATCGTAGCAGCCTTCAGAGTCCAGGTCTCAGCTCCATACAACAACATGGAGCAAATATAACATTTGATCATTCTTAGACGCAATCTTAGGTTTAAGTTGTCGTTAGAGAAAAATGATTTCATTCTCATGAAAGTTAAGCGCGCTGTTTCAATTCTGCATTTTATCTCTTTATCAGGGTCTAGGTGTTCTGTGATAGAACAACCAAGGTATTTGAATTGGGTAACTCTCTCAATGTTTTGTTGGTCTATCTGTAGGGAAGCATCGGCGTGCGGTTGACGACTGAATACCATAAATTTTGTCTTATTGGTATTTATTTTCTAACCCCTTCCTGTCGTGTTTACACTATCCAACATTAGCGGTGACAACTACGCAATATTAACCACTGATAACTACTCGAGAGTTAGGCAACTTCTTAGCTGCTTTCAAGGTATTAAAAACGTCGTCGTTACTCACAGAACTACCTAAAAGTTCCCCGAACTTGAAGGTAGCAAACAAAAGTAGCTGAAACAATCTTGTTACTGAAATGCTACACCAAAGTAATTACTTTTAAGAATCACTAATAGTTGCCGCGACGCTGCCGGCCTCTACATATTACACTTAATAGTTGTGGAACTTTTTGCAATATATTCTGGTAGCAGTGACGTTTCCGCTACTTGGAAAAGGTAATGCTACAATTGGCGGCTACTATAAAGTAGTGGTAGCTATTTAAATGCACTATGAAATATTTTTCACCCTACATTCTCACTGTTTCATAAGGGATGATTGTTTCATCACAACAGCATGCGTAGCCATGTTGTAAAAGTCTAGTAAAGTGTGTAATGTGTGTGATCGAATAATAATGTCATACATCACTAAAAATAAGTCAGTTAATTAGCAAACAAAACTTTACATACATTCTATAACATTTTATGGACAGGTGAGAAGTGAAGCGAACAGAAACAACAACTTAAAACATTATTATGCTGTTATGAACACGCCGTTATTGTTAATGAAGAAACAAGCATATAAGAGCTGGAGTAGTTTTTCACAATTCAACAACCGTCAGTGAAACATTTGCTACAAATGAGAAGAGTTGTTCTTAAGCGGAACATCAAATATGTTTCAATTACTGTAATAACGGTGACTGCATCATCCCTCCTGAAGATGACAGAAGATTTTATGGTGAAGATCCATAACAAGATACTATGTTTAACTATGAAAACAACTTGAAACATAGTATTTTTGTCATGCGGTGCGTTTACACATCCACTGCAGATAATAAAAACAAAAGGTGTGGATTTATTAACCGATAGTGGAACTTTATTGAAAACTCCAAAAACCGTTGATGTCTTAAGAATGGTAAATAGAGAGTTTTGGTATAATAGCATAATAAACTCTTTGCACACAGAATTTTATTGGCTTGGCAGATCCATAACATGTACAATCTCCGTACAAAGCACAAGAGAAGACGCATATAAATAAAAATAATTATAACTTAACATTTTACTGGGTTAAAATAGCAAGCAAAACACAGAAATTCAGAATTATCTTTTGTCTTCGGAACTATAGAGTGGCAAGGAGAATTATAAACACTTATATGATATATTACGACGTAGCCGCTACTGCATAGTAACTATACAATGTCGAATATATTCCCACTTGGTAGCTTTTAGTAAAAGTAACTTTAAAGTTCCGGCTATTTAATATTCGTCACCAAAACCAAGCTGTAACTATTTTCAGCTTCCACATTCTAGTATATGCATCCGTTTGTATTTAAACACGCAGGGCATCCAAATATACCAGGATATTATAGTGAGGTGAAGCTGCTCCCTGGCGTCGGTGATTGGCCATAGTCGCGGAAATAGGCCGATGTTAAAGAACAAAAAACAAGCAACAAAACATCCAAATATAACGTATCTATGGAATTGGAATAAAGGCAAATACGGTTTTAAAATAAAAACTGGAGAGAGACATTATTCTGTGGAATAATTTTCAATGAAAAGAAAGCAAGAACAAGACAAAGCAGGTAGTGATAAGTCCCATGATAATGGCTGGTACTGTCTCGCCACGTCGTCGCTACGTAAAGGCCACGGTGTTTGATCAGGTATGATTTTTTTACGAATATTGGCTCAGATGGAAATTGAATACCAATGGTTATCCCGTATATTATGGATATATGAGGCCCATTTATCTCTTAACGGCGGAGTCACTACTCAGAACTGTCTAATATGGTCAACAGATAATGCACATGAAATCGTTCAGGAAAGTCTTCATGACAAGAAAGTCACCGTTTGGTGCGGTTTTCCAGATAATTTTATCATTGAACCATACTTAATTGAGGAGACAGAGAATGGATAAGTTGTATCTGTAACTGTTAGTGGTGAACAGTACCTGCAAATGTTACAAGATTAAGCCATTCCACGAATACAAAACTAGCACGAAGGAATTGAAAACATGATTTTTATGCAAGATGGAGCACCCTCGCATATTTACCGGCCAGCTAAAGAATCGGTAACTGTTTACGATCGTGTTATGAGCAGATATTTTGTAGCAGTAGTAGCAGTGGTGGGGAGGCCAACGCCAAGCAAGTAGACCACCATGGGCCCTTTTTGCCAACCCCAGCAACCATGCTCTACTCCTCCTTGGTTCCGTCGCCAAACCGCCTCGACCTCGAGATGAAGGCCGTGACGGTATTCAACTGGACGGTACTTACCTGATTCCTCTGCAGAGTCCTCGATCCGAACAATTCTGCTCGAGACTCCCAAAAGCCACGCATTCGCACAGGTAGTGGTAGGACGTTTCCTCATCCTCGCTGCATTCCTGGCAAATGAGATCACCCTCTACGCCTATCAATGTGAGCTGTCTTCTAAGGGCGCAGTGGCTTGTGAGCACCCCAACAAGGATGCGGAGAAGCGTAGGTCGACTCCTTTCGAGTAGCCAGACAGCCTTGTCTTTGTCCGGCCCCTCTACGAAGTCCTTCGCCTGCCTGCAGCCACCAACCGACCCCCAGTGCCTTTTCATTGCTTCCTCGGTCCACCTGTCTAAGGCGATAAGATATTTTGTAAATCCATGGCCTTCACGATCGCTGATCTTAACCCGGCAGATTACTGGCTGTGGGGTTATTTAAATAATTAGACCAAGACCCTAGAAGAATGAAAAGGCTCCATGTTACGGTCTGCAATTTGTACAACTCTCTCTAATTTTTTTGAATAGGTGCTGATGACCAACCTCAAATTAATTATTGATTATATTATATGAAATACATCAGTACAAACACTGGTGAATTTCGTAGGGGTCATCCAACCCAAAATACAAATCACCAAAATGGGAAATATAGGATTTAACGGTAGCGACGCTGATAATTTCAAAAAAAGAAGGGAAGAACGCCAGTGGAAATTAATTAGATATGGAATCGTCGATGAATTAACATCGTTTTCTTCCTATGTAAATGTAAGTGAGGAGTTTGTTGTGTAAATCGTTGTAGTAAAACGGATTGTCACTTGTGTTCTATAAATGCAGAATTAAAAATAATTTGGTGCAATTCGTAAAGGGCACCTAATATCAGAACTAGTTTCCACGTAGTAATTTTATAATCTACGCCCTGAAAGTCATTCTCCCGTCAATAGAAAAACCGTAAGTGTGTTCCATTTTATCTTTTTGTTGGCTGAATTTATATACTGGCTGAGCCAAAACCCAACTGGGAACTGTATGGAGTTTTATTTATCATAAGTGATTACCTCTACTGACTTTCGAAGTAACAGCAGTTTGCAGAATCTTAATTAGTTGGTTTATGATTGGCAGACTTTATAATTTCCTTCATTTTGCAATATACATGCCGGTTAAGGTTTGTTAAACATTCACGTTATCTTTGATGTTTTTGTGTGGTATAGATTATAGATTGTAACTTGTAGATAATTTTTATCTAAAATACTTTGCTTTAAAATAATTTGGCCATATTTTGAAAGATCCACAATTGTTCATGGACATTGTTGAATTTTTATATAACGTTTCTTAACTTCGTGGATATAATTCAATTAAGTTGTTTAAAGCTAGTAAACCTTTAAGCTTTCGTTCGACTAATTAAAAAGATATCAGTTTCTAGTGGATTTGTTTTGCAAGTAAATATAAGTTTTTTAAAATATTTATTATGCAAAATTTTAGTCGATGATTTAGCACGTTTACTTACAGTGCAAGTGTGTGGGTAGATTTTTTCCTTGAGATAACATATGGATCCTGCGGAGCAGTATTGAAGAATTTTCTTTCACAGAGTAACAAACTGAATCTTTTGTTTAGAAATTTTTGTTGTTCTTTTACGCTCTGGTTAAAGTGTGCGCGCATGGTTTTAATAAAAATATTGTTCCAGTTTGTAAGTACACTCGGCGCAATCCCAGCGTCACATCGCAATAGTTTTTCGTTATTGACGTAACACCGCATATTTACATCAGCTGCATGTTGATCCTACGCTTGCGCAAGTTGCGCAATTCCCAACGTTCGGAACATTTTCTGGTAAATTTGCAGTTTAACATTTTTTCTTGAGGTTTATGCAACGGCGGTGGTTGTACGCACGCGAGGAGGGAAGGAAAACCCCTACGGCGAAGCCCCCGTAACCCAATTATCTGTCGTATTACGTAAAAGTTTACGAATTACTGTACAATATTTTGTAAAATCTACATGCTGTTTTTGCATACCTGTATTTATATTTCACGCATTGATTCTTGCTAATTTTGTTTTTTTTTTGTTATATACCTGTTTTACTTTCTGTCTTTTAGAACACTCTTATTGTAATCTTTGTTTCTCTTTTGTATAATAAATAAATGTAAAGTTTAAAATTCGATTTGTGCGTATTATTCGCAACCTTTTGTGTTAAGTTGTAATTTCGTTAGATATTTTGTTAACCTTTTACTGTCAAGGTTAGTTAGATAAGGTCTTCTTCACTCTATTTCATTTGACTATCGTCAGTCATATTTTCATTCTCTTCTTTCGACAGTGTGGCGCTAAGCTCTCTAGGTTAATAGGATCAAAACACTACCCAAGACTGAGCAACCGGCAAACCAGCATCTTTTGTGACGCCACCCACAGATTTTCTTTTGCTTAACCTACTTTTCTAACGTCTGTTGTTATATTGTGTTTTTATGAGCTAAAGGAGTAACATCTACTATGGAGAAAATTGATGCAATTTAACCAATTTTGAATGACGCTGTGTACAATTTGGAGGAACGATTGGTCATTGTACAGCAGCAAGATGGACGACATATCGAACATATCCGTTAACTAGTGTTGCATATAATAAATCCCATTATTAAAGCAATTTAATTTCTTTCACCTCTTGTTGTTAAGTTAATTTGTTGAAAATACATAATAAGCTGAACTATATTCATTACTTTATGATAACCTTGATATTGTAAGTACTAGCGAACAACCAAATACGGATTACCTGTAATTTGCTCGTGTTGACCAAATTTTTTTGGGAGTTTGAAAGTCATGACATGACCTCTCAACTAGCAATTCTTAAATGTAATTTTGCTAAAATTACAGAAACACTTCCTACAATTCAGGAATAAACTTTTAGTACAGGCAATAGATAAGTTTTTTCTGCATTAAACTACAGGAGTTATTTTTTTTTTGATAGAAAGGTTCAGAATTACGTACTGAATGTAAAAACACAAAATCCTTACAAATTAGGACGGCGGAAGTGCCGCCATTTTGAGAAAAACCGTTTCGACCTATATCTCCGTAATCGTGCACTTTAGACAAAAATGATAATGACCTTTATTGTAGATAATTGCATTTTTCATCTTTTTTTGTTAAATATTTTTTTTGTATCACTCACCGTTTACCACTTATACGACTATTAGCATTCATTTCTTGATTTTTTTACCTATATCTTTGTTAATAATTGTTTAAAAAATAAAATGCTTATAACGTAACTTTTCAATAGACAAATTTCCTACAATTTTTACATAAAACTTTTTTTTCTAAAATCAATCGTTTCAAAGTTATAACGCGTTAAATGTTGCACTTTTCAAAAGAACCTGAAACTAATATAAGCTATGGAAAGAAAATGTCTCAAGAAGAATGTTTTACAAAGCTGAAGTCTTAGCTTCAACCGTCATTGTCCTTCCTTTTACTAAAATATTTCCAGAAAAATTTGTCGAATGAAAAGTGCAACATTTAACGCGTTATAACATTGAAAATATTGATTTTAGAAAAAAAAGTTTTATGTAAAAATTGTAGGAAATTTATCTATTGAAAAGTTAAGTTATAAGCATTTTATTTTTTAAACAATTATTAACAAAGATATAGGTACAAAAGGCAAAAAATGAATGCTAATAGTCGTATAAGTTGTAAACGGTGAGTGATACAAAAAAATTATTTAACAAAAAAGATGAGAAATGCAATTACCTACAATAAAGGTCATTACCATTTTTGACCTAAAGTGCACGGTTATGGAGATATAGTCCGAAACGGTTTTTCTCAAAATGGCGGCACTTCAGCCCTCCTAATTTGTAAGGATTTTGTGTTTTTACATTCAGTACGTAATTCTGAACCTATATATATATATATATATATATATATATATATATATATATATATATATATATATATATATATATATATATATATATATATAAAATAACTCCTGTGGTTTAGTGCATAATGGACAAGAGTAACGGGCTCCTCTATTGCCTGTACTATTTATTAAGCTTCTGGAGTCACTGCCTTGCCCTTACCGTTATTACCGATGGGTATAAGATGTGCCTGACCCTACTAAACTTTTTCATCGCGTTTACGAAGTTTTCTTGTAATACCTAATTACAACATACAGATTGAGTTAGAAAATACCTAAAGTTTAGGTTTTATAGCTTATTTTGTCTTATTTTTTTACTGGTGGCAGTGTCTTTCCATAATTACATTAGCTCTCGAACAAGTCGAACGTGATGCACCAAACTTTATTGATGTGACTTGAGTATCGTGCATGTGGTTGTTAAATAGTGCCCTTAAACTTCCTTCCAATCTCCGTCTTCTCTCATACTTGCGTGTTATAATATAATGCCTTTAGAGTCTAAGATGTGACAGGGTTGTCCGCTCGCCAGATGTTCAACTCATTACACCGGGATTCCCCGGAAGGATGAGTGACGAGTGCACCAGCAGGCGCCATCTCTAAAACCACATAAACAATGGTTTTATCTCCACTAATGACATAATTCACGACACTGTAACGGGAGACGGTAAAAAATATGTGTGCTATGTTGTGTGCTAGTCGTCACTATGTTACAAAGTAAGTGACATAGTAATTGGAGTTGGAGTACCGCTCGTAAAATTACTTCCGACACAGTCTACGCTTTTTAGGTCTTGATGGCTTCTGCTAGTGGTATAATTATTGTGTTGTCATAGATACGAGATTGCAGACACGAAATATACGGGGAAGTATCACTTAAACCCACAACTCGTTTTAGTGAATTTTAACGAAAATTATAAGTACCGTATATACCAAAAACTCAGATCTCTTTAAGTTAAAAAACGTCCGGATGGAACGAGTGCGTTATGGAACCGAATTTTCAGAAAAATGTTGTTTATGTCGATGTTTTAGTGAATTTTCGTAGAAAAAATTCACTAATGGGGAGATTCCGACTTTTGAATTTTGAAAAATTTTTTGCAAATGAGCGCGAACTAGTACCCCTAGAACCCATATCCGGGGTCAGTTTCAATTTCAATTCGCATGTGTAGTCTGCTATGGAAGGCGCGTATTCTACCATAACAATTGAATCGGCTAATCCAGCAGTGGCGCGCGTACCCACATGTCATTGGTTATCCCTAAAGTAAAAAACTGGTACGCCAAAGATTTTTTTTAAATCTTACTTTCATTCGTGAACAAAATAGCTCTCTTGATGATTTTCTGTACGACGCTTATTTTACGAGTAAGCAATGAACCAGGGAAGTGTTTTAGAGCACAGTTCATGATTTTTAACCAGTCGTTGTTTGGTAGAAAATCGTAATGATACACTTTTATGCCTCCATTGACCTGAATACACGCACGACATCTTTTTGATATGGAAAATTTAATGTCTTGATAATTTTTTGTACGACGATTATCTTTGTTGTATTTTAGTATGTAGTAGTCTGGTTTGCCAAAGTTGTCATTAAGTGTCACTTGACGTTTAGGTTAACAAGTTATTATTTTGAATAGATGTAAGTGGTAAACTTTATAAAATTGCAAAATTTTCTACTCTTTTACTTCTTATAATGGAGTACACCTCAGAAGAGTATGCAGATATAATTTTTATCTACGGATAAGCTGATGGAAATGCTCTAGCTGCTTGTCGGAAATATCAACGTAGGTTTCCCACTCGCCGTCAACCTACACCAAGGGTTTTTTCTCGATCGTTTTCAAGACTTCGGCAGTTCGGTATTGGACAACGTCTTGACGCTAGAGCTAATGGTAGAAGACAACATCAACTTGAAGACGAAGAGAGAGTGGTGGATGCAGTGATGGATCAACCTTCTACAAGTACTCGGAGGATTGCCACGCAGTTACAATATTCTCAAAGCTTTGTTTGGAGAACTTTACATCGAGAAGCCTTACATCCAGATCATCGACAGAATGTTCATTGCCTTCTACCTGGAGATAACGTGCATCGACGAGTCTTTTGTGAATGGATGTTGGAAATGAACAATCAAAATATCTTATTCCCTAATCTAATCTTCTGGTCTGACAAATCAACATTTACAAGAAATGGTATTTATACTTCTCATAATGAGCATGTCTGGTCATTGGAAAATCCACATGCAACAAGGACTCGCACATTTCAACATAGGTTTTCCATTAATTTATCGTGTGGTATTTTTAACGGCTCACTGTTCATGGAAGTCTTGCCACAACGTTTAAATGGATATTCGTACTTAGCGCTCCTAGAAAACCGTGTAGAAAACATTCTAGATGACATTCCAGTAGCACCAAGAGGTATAATGTGGTACCAGAATGACGGTGTGCCAGAGCATCATAGTCTAAACGTTGTTACATGGCTACATGAACATTATAATGAAAGATGGATTGGCAGAACTGGACCAATACATTGGCCTGCAAGATCCCCGGACCTAAACCCACTTGACTTCTATCTTTGGGGTGATTTTAAGCGACTGGTCTACAGTGAACAAATAAATACACCAGAGCAGCTACAACAACAGATAAATAATGCTTTTCGTCATATTCAAGCAATAATGAATCCTCAAGACATTAAATTTTCCATATTAAAAAGATGTCGTGCGTGTATTCAGGCCAATGGAGGCATTTTTGAACAGTTATTGTAATCAATAAATTACTATAAGCCTTATAAAAGTGTATCATTGCGATTTTCTACCAAACAACGACTGGTTAAAAATCATGAACTGTGCTCTAAAACACTTACCTGATTCATTGCTTACTCGTAAAATAAGCGTCGTACAGAAAATTATCAAGAGAGTCATTTTGTTCACGAATGAAAGTAGGATTAAAAAAAATATAAAATAAAAAAAAATATCATTGGCTTACTTGTTTTTTTCTTGAGGGATAACCAATGACATTTGGGTATGCGCGCCACTGCTGGATTAGCTGATTCAATTGTTATGGTAGAATACGCACCTTCCATAACAGCCTACACATGCGAAGTTTCAGCAAAATATATGTGCTACTTTTTAAAAAATGAGGAATTTTTTTTTGAAATTCATCTTCAACACCCTGTATCCTTTTATTGAAGCATTATAGGAAAATTTTTTATACGACATACCCTCTCTAAAATTGTTCAAAGAACATGGGATTTCATTTTTGGTCACCACTTATGAATCATCCTGTATACCGCATTTTATTGAAATAATTTAATTATTTGGAAGATTAAACAAATCGGCATTGGCCGATACGAGTGTAAACACTTTGTACACTGCGCTTAACAATACCAGGAATAATTTGTTCCACTTTAGCGCGAAATCTTTGCTGTAGCTCCTCTAAATTATTGAGTCTGTTGAATGTATGGATGGAATTAATCGGACGGGGTTTCATAGGGACTGAGTTTTTTCAAAGAAATCTTACAGCAGCACGGTACTTAAATTTCTTGCGATTATTTTTAGTGCCAGCTCTGGCAGTAATTTTTCCAAATAATGATGAGCTAGATATGCCCCATCAAGTTATTTGGTTTTCACTTTAGTGTGGGTGTTCGTCACTTTCTAGGTGCCACATTTCCTGAAACATGGATAGGGCGTCGATGAACAACTGAGTGGATTACCCAGACTGGACTCCTTTGGATTTTTTTCTGTAGTATCATTTAAAATGGAAAGTTTATTTCAACAGACCAAATACTTTAGAGGAGCCATAACAAAGACTTCGCGATAAAATATGGCAATTTAGTCCTGACATTTTTGAGCGACAGTGTACAAGTGTTTACACTCGTATCGGTCACTGCCAGATGGTAGGTGGAGAACAATTTAAACATATGCGCTGAATTTTGTTTGTTTTCCTTGGTTCAATAATTTTTCCATTAATTCCCATTTTTTGAAGTGAATGATTTAATTTTCTTTTCAAAAAAAATTTTTATGTCGACTACCATTTTTTTTTTCATCATCATTTAAGCAGTAAGCGGGTCTATGAAAAAAACAGCAAAAAATATGGTTGTCATTAAAAAAACCTTACGACGACGTCATCATTCCCGAATAGGTGACGTCATAAATGTGACGGTTGGCAATTGAAAAGATAAAATTGACGTGTCAGCGTTTTTCTTGAAAAAATTAAAAAATACATTTTTTTCCAAACTTTATCGTCACACAGTATATATATATATATATATATATATATATATATATATATATATATATATATATATATATATATATATATATATATATATATATATATATATATATATATATATATATATATATATATATATATATATATATATATATATACAGGGTGGCGCATCGAAAACGAAACAGACCGATTTGCGCCCAGAGAATTTTTTTTTAAGAAACGCTGAAACACGTCAATTTTATTATTGAGGAGGACATGTTTTGACATAAAACTCAACTTTGTCACATCAACCCCTTAAGGGTGGTGATAACAACCCTTATATTTTAAATAGGGAACATTGGTCGAGTGTTACATGATTTGAAAGCCCTTTCTTTTATGAATTCAGCACACACATTTTTTGGAAGTTTTATCAACTCGTTTAAAAATTATTCACAGTTGAAGATGCAAAAACGCATTTCATTCATTGTGATAAGAAATGCACTAATTAGTCAATTTTTCGTTAAAAATAAATAAAAACCAAAACCAAACGTTCAAAAATGTTTATTCAGTTAAGTAATTGTTCAAATTGTTGACCACCAGCTTCCATACAAATTACAAATTTTGTTCAAAACGAGCTCTGACATTCTGGATCATTTGTGGAGTTAGTAGACGGCATTCTTCAACAAAGCGTCGTTGCGAAAATTCTACTCTTTAAATGACCCCATAGAAAGAAGTCTAAAGGAGTTAAATCCGGTGATCTAGGGGGCACTCAACAGCACTTCTACGCCCAATCCATAGTCCTGGAAACTTTCTGTATAAAAACTCCCTAACACGTTGTGAAAAATGCGGAGGAGCTCCATCTTGTTGAAACACTAATTGATTTTCTTGATAGCGATCATCATTTTTAACAATTTCAATTTGTAGAGGGTAAACGATATCTTCTAGTTACCACAAATACGTTTCGCCACTCAAATTGCCGTCAAGATAAATTGGTCCGATTAAACGGTCTCCAAAAATGCCAGTCCAGATTCAATTTCTGTGGAGTTTGAGTGTGGACTTCGTGAAAATTTCTTGGATTATTATCTGCCCAATAACGACAATTATGACGATCGACTGTAGAGTTTAATAAAAACGTACACTCGTCTGAAAAACAGATATTGAACAGAAAGTTATCAGCTATTCGTGCAGTCGTAGCTTCACAAAACTTCAGCCGCCGATCATAATCATCTTCATTCAGTTGTTGTACAAGATGAATTTTATACGGGTGAAATTTATGATGCTTTAATATTCGCTGAATAGTTCTTCTTTTGATGTTTGAAACAGTGGCCAATTTTCTCGTGCTCAAAGTTGGGTCTGCAGCAATTTGTCCTAAAACTTCAGTATCAGTAGTCTCATTTCCAGCCGGAAATTCACGTTCAGGATCCCGTTTTTTGTCGGCTACTGAACCACTTTGTAAACATGTCTGTTCGGATGTCGTTTATTAAACAAATTTGCGGTACGGTTGGCACAGTCATCGTTTTTGAAAAAAAAAGTAACTAGTGGGGGTCGGTCGGTATACTTTCTTAGATGACGCTAATCGCAACCGCCTGGCAACTAACAGATAAATAGTAGCTCTAGCTTATATTGGCTTAGTTTGTTCATTTCTCTGATTACGCTAACTTTGATAGCGAAACGATGGTCAGGTCAAAAAAACTTAATTGTGATGAACTGGGTTCTCCAACTTGTACTTATCAGTGCTCATCACAGGTTTTAATCTTCACTCCATGCCAAAAAGCAGCACTTTAGATTGCTAAACATTTTTAACGTTACATAAATATTTATAAAATAAGTTCATATTGTATTATATATTATTTTATTCTGTGATAACTATAAACCATCTAACTATTTTTTTATATTTCAGGTAATACTCACATTTACAGGAAGTATCGCTTACGTAAGTAAACGAAAGCTCTTTGCTTATACAGTTTTAATATTAGATATCTAAGAAATCCATTTTATTTAATGGTGTTTTGTGCAATCTCCATAAATTTGAAAGAATGATGCCATGGCGTCTCTAGATTCAACCTAAATAACCAAAGATGATTTATTAAATATATAACATTATCCTCGAGCTGCTGTCTTGCCGGAGAATGACAATTTTAAGGGATGTAGTTTAAGCAAAGAACTTCCCGTCGTTTCCTTCGGGCACCCTTTTTATAGTTATTTGTGAAAATTATTATGCGCAAATTCACTCTGACAGATGGGGAAAGCCATAGCTTTCCCATTTAGTAAACGCTCAAATTGACATTCAGTTCGCGTTTGACTGGCTTCTGTTGCGACTTGATAATAAAACAAGAAATCCTGGATGAAAATATAATGTAAATCTATATACCTCAAATGTAAATTTTAACATACCTAGCTCGGAATTTATATTTAAGAGTGTTCTTTTACTTTACTTCGGTAAATACCAATGAATAGTTTACACAGGTGTGTTATGATTTTCTCGTAAAATATGAAAAGAGTCAGAAAACATCATACTAATGAAAAAAGTGTAGACCCTATTCCTCTGGTTTTGTAGTGCGGGCTTAAAATATGATTCTTTAGAGTTGGAGCACTTCTAAGTTTATCTACTAATTCGCTACTATTGCTTAGCAAACTCTAAGCTTTTCTGCGTGCGATTTGAATTTTGAAAAAAAATTTTAAAATGAGCGCTAATTAGGCCCCACAGAACATATGTTTATATATATATATATATATATATATATATATATATATATATATATATATATATATATATATATATATATATATATATGTATCACACGGATAACTCAAAAAAAATGGGCCGATTTTGATTAAATTTGGTGAATAAATTCCTTCTGCAAAGGGTTTGGATAAGTTTGTTATCCAGGAAAATCTGCCCAGGTTTTCCCGGAATATTTTGTGTTTTCTTTTGAAAAAAAAATATCTCCGAAATTAACAAAGTAAGGGAAACCAAATTTGGTACGCGGGTTTACGTCCTTATAAGTAAGTTACCTACCAAAATTTAGCTATGTAGGTCAAAAGACAAAACAGTTATGGGCATTTAAAGAAAAATAAATTGGGGTTTTCCTCAAAACGTCAAAGTTGCGATTTAAAACGTCAAAATCGGCAACATTTAGGCAAATAACTTGAATCTAATACGGGCTATGGAAATCAAATGTCTCAAGAAGGATGTTTTACAAACGCTGAAGCCTTAGTTTCAACCGTCATTGTCCTTCATTTTGCTAAAATGTTTCCAGCAAATTCATTTCAAATAGACCCTTTCTCTGATTTTTGGCAGTAGTCTTAGCTATAGAGTTTATCGTTTAATGGTATATAATTTTTGTCGAATTTTCGTAAAAAATCTATAAAGTTCAATATATCCTTTATTATACAAGATATGAAAAAAAAATTATACATTAATTATAGGGTGTCTTGAGCTACATCTTAAAAAATATTTCTACAATCACAGGGTGGCCCATAAGTCGTTGGTGATACAAATTTTCTAAAATATTGTCCGAAAATTAATTCCAAACAGACCATTTCTCTGATATTTTGGCAGTA
Source organism: Tillus elongatus (assembly GCA_964006375.1). Classification (NCBI taxonomy): domain Eukaryota; kingdom Metazoa; phylum Arthropoda; class Insecta; order Coleoptera; family Cleridae; genus Tillus; species Tillus elongatus. Next base: position 106,607,362 of record OZ023268.1, on the reverse strand, counting down.
GTTTTAGTTATAAAGTTTATTGTTAAATGGTTTATAATTTTGAGCAAATATATCCGTTATTATACAAGATACGAGAAAAAGTTATAAACGTTAATTATAGGGTGTCTTGAGCTGCATCTTATAAAATTATTTTTACAATTACAGGATGGCTCACTAGTCGTTGGTAATAGAAATTTTCTTTTTTTTTTAATCAAGCACGCCTTATCTTATTGCATTTTTGCATTTTCCATCGAAATATAATGCATGTTTGTAAGAAACGAAATTCTGGATACAGAAAGTGGGTTATGGTAGTGAATTTTGATCAAATGCTTCATATTTGAATAGCCCAATTTGCTATTAGCCTATAAGGTTGACCAAGAAAGGAGTTTTTCCGGGAACGCTTTGTTTACTTTTGGAATTTTTTGTACATTTTCACACAATAAAGTTATTTTGATGAAACATGGCACATTGTTTCTACTATATAGGTTATACTGGTAACCAAAATTGATGCCTGCTTTCTTAAAAAGAAAACCGACATATTTTCAATAAAAACATTTTAATGAAAATTCACTACAATAACGCACTTGCTGCGTCCAGAGTTTTTGAAAATCATTTAACTGGGGAAAGGTATCTTAATCTATTGAGAAATGATATCTTACCAACAATTAAAAGAGTTCATGATAATTTAGACGAGATTTGGTACCAACAAGATTGTTGTCCAGCTCACAATGCTAGGATCGTCAAAGAATTTTTATACTAAAATTTTAATAATCGTGTCATTTGTAACAATGGGCCGATTCATTGGTGTGCTCGAAGTTCTGATATAACACCCATTGATTTTTATTTTTGGGGTACTCTGAAGAATGTTGTGTATAAATTCAATCCACGACAAAATAGCAATCAATTACAAAACAGAATCACGGAAGCTATAAATCATATTAACCAAAACACCCTCACCAGAATTTGCAAGCATGTTTCAAAAAGGTGTATAAAATGCATTAAACAAAACAGTGGCCATATTGAACAATTTTCTATTAAGTGTATTTTTAAGTTTCTATTTTATTATTTGTTGAATTCCGTTTCTAATTGTGTTGTTTTGTGGAGTTTGAGTTCCTATTTGTTATTGCCGGGTTTCGTTATTAAACTGTTTCACATAATATTACCTAGCATTATTACCTAATTAAGTATTGTAAATTAAATCACAATATTTTTTCGGTAACACTTTAAGTTTACTTTTGTTAATTTTTGTACATTTTCACACAATAAAGTTATTTTTATAAAACATGGCACATTGTTTTTACTATATAGGTTATACTGGTAACCAAATTGATGCCTGCTTTCTTAAATAAAAAGAATACACACATATTTACAATAAAAACATTTTTATGAAAATTCACTACCATAAGGCACTTGCTGCGTCCAGAGTTTTTGAATATCGTTTTTCCGGATAGATAGATTACGCGCCAGGGAAAGATGGATCGCTCGGTCACCTGATTTATTCCAGGCGATTTTTTTAGATGACTTGAAGGCTCGTATTATTATTGAGGCAAGACCAAGTGAGGCAAAAAACATCTGTAAATGCTAAGCGAGCGGTTTTAGAAAGAACGCGTCATATCGTTTTCGATTTTAATAAGTTATTTTATTCAAATTTTCAGATAACTTTATAATGTTTGATAAAAATATGTCTCGTAAATGATGCCCATTTACAAATTTTAAAAACACTTTATAATTTTGTTATATTATGATCTCGTTTTACTTGACGGAAGCAATGGCAAGTTTATATACTGTTCAGACTTTACTATTTATGAATATTCATAATACAAATTAGAAAGGGTCTAAATTACTGGATTTCGTGTACAGAATTAAAAGAGTTTTCTTTTATTTGCTGCTAAGAAAAATTATATTCAATTTACATGTCTTTCCGGTGTTGAGGGGAGAAAGGAGTATATACGCATTAATAAAGCAGTTCAAAGGGCTAAATTGCTGAATTTCGTGCATAAAAAATTAGGGAAATTTTTCATCAAAAGTTATTACTGTGTTATTCATATTATATATAAATTTTCTCAACGCACAGCGAAAAATTATGGGTTCAGTAAGACTTACAAATGTACAGAGTGAGTCAACGATTGGACAAAGTAGGTTTGGCGTTAATGGATAAACTTTTTACATATATATATATATATATATATATATATATATATATATATATATATATATATATATATACAGGGTCGCTGATAAGTCTGGAAACGGTCGATTATCCGGGAAAATATACAAGGTGTCGAAAAAAGTTTTATACAAAAGTTTTTGGGTTCTTCAATGTCTACTAGGCGGTGATAATTTCATTTATACAGGGTTGGTCATACAGGCGTGGCACACCAATATTAATTTTTTTTTAATGGAACACCCTATATATTATTCGATATTTCAATCCTTCTCTTAATTTTGAGCAACATTTATCAGAAGCATGATGTACATCAACTCAATCGTTTCCGGGTAAAAAAATAAATAAAAATAAACGCTATTGTTTTTAAAATCTATTGGATGAAGAACAAAAATAAATGAAAAGTAGAATATCTCTTGAAAACAATCTGTGAGTGTGAAAAGAACCGGTTGCGATGTTTTTAACATTGTTTGGAATCCTATTTTATAAGATGTTCAAAGTGTTCTCCATTGACCTCCTGACAATAACGAATTCGCTTAACAAAACATTGCACTGCATTTACAAGAGCGTTTTGAGGAATGTTATTAATTTCATGCACAATCCTTGCTTGCAACTCTTCAATATTCTGCGGTCTATTTTGGTAAATTAAATTTTTTACATGACCCCACAAAAAAAAGTCAAGCGGCGTCATGTCGGGAGACCTAGCTGGCCATTCAATAGTTCCCCTGCGCCCTATCCATCTGCCAGGAAAGGTTTGATTCAGATATTCCCGTACCTCAATTCCAAAATGAGGGGGTGCCCCATCCTGCTGAAACCATATTTCTTCCGCTGGTAGATTTGGGTCGTTATTGTTCGGAAATAATCGACTAACGTCTGGAACAATTGATTCTTGCAAAAGTGTCAAATATCGAGCAGAGTTCAAATTACCGTGTATAAAATAAGGTCCTATGATATGTCCACCAATAATAGCACACCAAACATTTACTTTTTGCGGTCTTTGGGTGTGAATTTGTTCCATCCAATGTGGGTTTTCGTCTGACCAGTACCTACAGTTGTGTCGGTTGACTTGTCCATTCAAACAAAATGTAGATTCGTCGGAAAACAAAATGTGGTTGGCAAAGTTAAAATTTTGGCGTAACTTCTCCATAATAAGTTCACAGAACTCGATTCTGCGATCAAAATCGTCTTCACTCAGTTCTTGCAATAAATGAATTTTATATGGACGGAACTTTTCCCGCTTCGTAATCTTTTGAATTGAATATCGACTCATATTGTGATTTAAAGCCAATTGCTGTGCCAAAGTTTTCGGATTTTCCACCACATCCAATATTACATTCAAAGAATTTTCTTCATTTGTAACGGTTACTGGCCTTCCAGTTCTAGGTTTATCCTTGATACCGCCAGTTTCGTGAAAACGATGCAAAGTTTTCGAAACTGTGGATTTGGAGATCGATTCCCGCTCAGGATGCAACTCATTGAACATAATCACCACTTGAGCAAAACTTCGTGTTCTATCACCGTACCCTATCATCATTAAAATTTCGATACGTTCGGTTTCACTTAAACTTGCCATTTTGCACAAAAACTGTTGACACTAAATTACTAATGTTTCAAAACTGTTGACACTGAATGAATGTTTGACATTCGTTGTCCTGGAAACATTTTAAAACAAAAGAATAATACTGCGTTTCTTATGGGCATCTTATCTTATCTTGGGATTCCAAACAATGTTAAAAACATCGCAACCGGTTCTTTTCACACTCACAGATTGTTTTCAAGAGATATTCTACTTTTCATTTATTTTTGTTCTTCATCCAATAGATTTTAAAAACAGTAGCGTTTATTTTTATTTATTTTTTTACCCGGAAACGATTGAGTTTAGGTACATTATGCTTCTCATAAATGTTGCTCAAAATTAAGAGAAGGATTGAAATATCGAATAATATATAGGGTGTTCCATTAAAAAAAAATAATATTGGTGTGCCACGCCTGTATGACCAACCCTGTATAAATAAAATTATCACCGCCTAGTAGACATTGAAGAACCCAAAAACTTTTGTATAAAACTTTTTTCGACACCTTGTATATTTTCCCGGATAATCGACCGTTTCCAGACTTATCAGCGACCCTGTATATAGATATATATATATATATATATATATATATATATATATATATATATATATATATATATATATATATATATATATATATATATATATATATATATATATGTGTGTGTGTGTGTGTGTGTGTGTGTGTGTGTGTGTGTGTGTGTATGTGTCTTAATACGGTGGCTAAGCGTAGGCATTTTAAAGTAATTTTTGACTGTATTAAGTGTACCAAAAAAGCAGGGCAGTACAAAGTTGGTGTTTTTCCTATTGAAAACGCAGAATATTATTTCAGTTTTATATTCAACGTATAATTCTAAAACTTTATTACTATAGGTTTAATATACAGGGCGATTCATCAACAATGGGCAATCCGAAAGCTGGAGATGCTACACGTCAAACTGTAACCATTGGCGTAGCTATGCCTCAATCGAAAGTTGATAGTTTCGGACGGACATACAGGGTGTTGATAGTTAAAATTTTAATTGTTTTGATATTTACAGTTAATAACTTTTATCCTGTATGTCTAACATGAACTTTGATGCAAAACATAAAAAAGCAATCATTTTAGTGAATTTTCTTTAAAAAATTGACTAATGGGAAGATCCCGACTTTAATTATTTTTTTCTTCAAATGGGCACGAACTAGGATCCCTAGATCCTATATCCCGGATATGGGTTCTATGGGTCCTGGTTCAGTTTCAATTTATATATATATATATATATATATATATATATATATATATATATATATATATATATATATATATATATATATATATATTATTTCTTAACTGCCGCTGCTTCATCGTCTTTTTGGTAGTTCAACAGAACTTCCAATTTTTTAGATGCAATTCTCTCAGCACGGCGTTTTTTTTGCTTCTTTTAGCTTTTGTCTTCTAGCATCAGCTTGGTCGTTTAAATTTTTGTACGGGCCCTTTCAGCCTTCTTGTTGTGAATGTATGCCATAACAACTCTCTTGTTCTTTAAAACGTCCCCCTTAGCTTTCATGTACAAAGCATGGTACAGAGATGTCTGTCAATTTTCTTAGCTTCACGATATTTTTAAATAGTCGTCTCAGGTAACGCATGCGCTGTACCCAGATATCTTTTTGTGTAGTACAAGGATTGGCAGTACCTTTTCTCTTGCCAAATCCACAGTACCTTCCCTTGCGACGGGCTTCAGTGTTCTTGCGCACACGAGCGCGGGAATGGACAGCGACAGGCTTGCGGATAATGAAACCACACTTTCTTTTTACCACATCTCATCACAGAGCCTACAAGCCTCTTCTGCAATTTCAACCAACTCATTTTTCTTTCCATGCGAGAGAACTGTTATAAATTAAAGAGAATATATATATATATATATATATATATATATATATATATATATATATATATATATATATATATATATAGTATTAAATTTTTGTGACGGTAATAGTGTTATTTATCAAAAAATTGTGGGAACGCCGTCAGTTGTGGAATAAAACTCTTTATTATAGGCCGAGCTTTCGGAAAAATTTATTCCTTTATCAAGGATATAACATGAGTTTTACTAAACTATTTATCTAATAACAAACATAAAAAGAAAACAAATTCATCAAAAGGTTTTCTTTTTATGTTTGTTATTAGATAAATAGTTTAGTAAAACTCATGTTATATCCTTGATAAAGGAATAAATTTTTCCGAAAGCTCGGCCTATAATAAAGAGTTTTATTCCACAACTGACGGCGTTCCCACAATTTTTTGATAAATATATATATATATATATATATATATATATATATATATATATATATATATATATATATATATATATATATATATATATATATATATATATATATATATGGCAGGTTCGTTCATTTTTTAAGGAGCTTGTATAAGTTTGTTAGCCAGGAAAATCGGGCAAGGTTTGCCGGAAAAGTTTTGAGTTTTCTTTAGGCAAAAAGTTTTATCTCCAAAAAGAACAAAGGTATGGAAACCAAATTTGGTAAGCAGATTTACATTGAAAAAAGTAAACTATATACCAAAATGTTGATCTTTTAATTTAAAATAAGAAAAAGTTATCTCCATTTAAAGAAGAAAAACTCGGGACGCAGCAAGTGCGTTATGGTAGTGAATTTTTATTAAATGCTTGTAATTTAAATAACTCAATTTTCTATAAACTTAGAGAGTTTAATTTTAATAGGTAGTAAGGCCTTTCCTAAGCCAAGATATCCACAAAATTTCATTAAAATAACTTTGTAATTTTCGGAGAAAAAAATTTTTTTCGAAAGAAAATTTAAAATTTGAATAACTCAATTTTCTTTCAACTTAGAAAGTTGAATTTTGGTACATAGTAAGACCTCTCTTGAGGCAACATATGTAGTAAATTTCATTAAAACAGCTTTGTTACTTTCGGAGATTTGTATTACAGCCAAAGCATCAGAGAAAAGGTCTATTTGAAATTAATTTTCTGTGAATATTTCAGTAAAATGAAGGACAATGACGGTTGCAGCTGAATCTTAAGGGTTTGCAGAACACTTTTTGTGATATTTTCTTTACATAATCCGTATTTGTTTCAGTTATTTGCCTAAATGTTGCGAATTTGGACGTTTTAAATCGCGACTTTGACGTTTTTAGGAAAACTCCAATGTTTTTTCTTTAACTGCCTATGACGTTTTTGTCTTTAAACCTACAGACCTACATTCTCGTACATTGTTCACTCTTTACAATACAAAGACGCGCACCAAATTTAGTTTCCTTTACTTTGTGATTTCCGGAGATATACATTGTTTCCGAAAGAAAATTTTCCGGAAAAACCTGCGCCGATTTTCCTGGCTAATGAACTTGCCCAAACCACTTGCAAAAGGAAGAAGGAAATTTGATCAAAATAGGCCAATTATTTTTTGAGTTATCGGTGTGAAATATATATATATATATATATATATATATATATATATATATATATATATATATATATATATATATATATATATATATATATATATATATATATATATATATATATATATATATATATATATATATATATATATATATATATATATATATATATATATATATATACAGTGTGGAACAGCCAAATGGAATAAATTCGATAACGGATAAATGAGGACGTGTTGGGAAAAACGCTTGGACACGTCGATTTGTATTTTTAACTGCGCATCTTTTTCAAGAAAAAAAAATTATTTAGGGTGCGTCATGTGACAGTGGCCAATACCAACTTTCTTATTTTAAATACAAGCCCCTGTATATTATTAATTTTTTGGATTCTTCAGAAAATTCTAGACATAATTCATGTACAATGTCCTATACCTATCTTCAACTGTTTCGGAAATATTAAGTATTTTCAGATTTATTACAAAAATTAACATTAAAAATAGAAAATTATTTTATTTCACAAATTCTAATAAGAAATACTGATTATTTCTTAATAATTTAAAAAAACAAAAAAAAATTAATGTCAATGTAGTAAATGTTCAAAATGCTCGCCACGAACATCTTGGCAACATGCTAATCTGGTATAGAAATGTCTTCTAACATTACTCAACATCTCAGGCGTGACTGATCTAATCGCAAGCGTGATTCGTCTTTTTAAGTCATCTAAGTTGAGGGGCTTAGTTTTGTATACAATACTTTTGACATATCCCCACAAAAAGTAGTCTAATAGCGACAGATCAGGAGATCGTGCTGGCCATTCTATCGATCCGCGCCTCCCTATCCACCGATTTGGAAAAATTTGGTTCAGGTACTGCCGGACATTGATTTGGTAATGGGGCGGTGCTCCATCTTGCTGAAACCATATTTTATTGGCAGGAACTTGTGGGTTTCCTGGATCTGGATATAAGTTTGTCAAAGTTGGCACGACATTATTTTGGAGCAGTTCTAAATATTTATCCCCATTCAAGTTGCCATCAATGAAAAAGGGACCTACGATATGATTTCCAACAATTCCTGCCCAAACATTAACTTTTTCAGGATATTGCGTATGTTCCTCTCTCATCCAATGAGGATTCTCATTAGACCAATAGCGGCAATTTTGACGATTAACATAACCGTGAAGTGTAAATGTGCTCTCATCAGAAAACAAAACATCTTCTAATTGGATCACATTGTTATCTAACATTGCCATCATTTGTTCACAAAAATACGTTCTCCTATCGAAATCGTCCTCCATGAGCTCCTGAGTTGGTATCATTTTATAGGGATGCATTTTACTTACCTTTAATGTTCGAAAAATTGCTGTGTGGCTAACGTTGAATAGTTGGGCTGCTTGTCGACCAGAAGTATGTGGGTTTTCTTGAAACTCAAGCGTAATATCCAATTTCGTATCATCACTTACTGCATTGGCAGCTACTTTTTTTATCTGTCTCACATGACCAAGCTCGCGAAACTGCTTTTCTATTTTGCTAATTGTTCCTTGGGATACAGGCGGCAAATTTGGAAATTTTTCGTGAAATAAGCGAGACACTTCCATCTGTGTCCGTGTGTTATCTCCATAACCAATCATTTGTAGAATGGTTATTTTGTGCATTTCTGTTAAATGAACCATTTTTCTGATATTATTACGTACAGTTAACGAAATTCAAACGACAATAGCACTGACACTAATCACTACTGTCATGCAGGCAGACAACAAGTTGCTAAGGCTACGAGTTTTATACGAACAGAAAGAAAACTGTTTTTGGTTTGTTTCATTTCATATCAGTAAAAAGAAACGCAGGAATGGTTTTTGTTTACTTTCTCATTATCAAGAGCTGAATGGGAAATAAGTATTGAATGCAATGTAGCGAATTTGTGAAATAAAATAATTTTCTATTTTTAATGTTAATTTTTGTAATAAATCTGAAAATACTTAATATTTCCGAAACAGTTGAAGATAGGTATAGAACATTGTACATGAATTATGTCTAGAATTTTCTGAAGAATCCAAACAATTAATAATATACAGGGGCTTGTATTTAAAATGAGAAAGTTGGTATTGGCCACTGTCACATGACGCACCCTATATAATTTTTTTTTCTTGAAAAAGATGCGCAGTTAAAAATACAAATCGACGTGTCCAAGCGTTTTTCCCAACACGCCCTCATTTATCCGTTATCGAATTTATTCCATTTGGCTGTTCCACACTGTATATATATATATATAAATAAATTCAAACTAACCCCGGATATGTGTTCTAGGGGGCCTAATTAGCGCTCATTTGAAGACTTTTTTTTAAAGAAAATTCACTAAAAATGCAATGTATAGGGAATCAAATCTAGTCATCACATGAACCCTATTCCCATGTGAAAAAAATTGAGGGTCGACACCCCCGTTTAGGAGGGTAAAGTTTGGGCTATACTTTTTGCATCAAAAGTTGACCCCCTAACAAGCAAACGAGACGTGTTTCAGGTTTTATTCGACAAAATCTTTTCTTTGCAGTTATGGCTCTCAGCTCGTTATCAATGGGCCATATATATATATATATATATATATATATATATATATATATATATATATATATATATATATATATATATATATATATATATATATATATATATATATATATATATATATATGTATATATGTATATATGTTTCTTTTCTACGAAAAGTCACTAAAAGGAACCTATATAAATTGTATGTTAAGACTGTAGTTGTTAGTAAAAGTAGGAAAAAGTAGGAAAAATTTTAACGGCACTTTTGTACTTCATCACTTAATAAAGGTACAATTTTAAACAGCCGTCTAAGAATAAAATATTTATAAAAAATCGACGCTGCGGACAGGATTCGAACCTGTGCGGGCAGAGCCCAATGGATTTCAAGTCCATCTCCTTAACCGCTCGGACACCACAGCACTGTGAATTGAGTCGCTTATCTCTATATATACCGAAGAGACGTTTGGTTTTAGATCGTAAAGTGTTAAAACTATGATTATTATTGTCTTGATTTTGATTTAATAAATGCATACTGTTTTCTTTGGCTTACTGTAATTCATTTATTTAAATTTTATTAATTATACAGTGTACAAGGCAGAAAGCTTGTGCTTGCTTCTCACTGCAATTTGAAAATGATAAAGATAATAAGGTCTGAATGTTGACATAGTTACTGTTGATTCTGATATACAATATTGTTATTAATTAAATTATGTTCATCTCATTTAGTTTGAGAGCCATTTTTCTGAAGAAATGCGATTTTTACGAAACTTGATACAGCGTAATGTTTTGATTGTATTGTAATTTTTATAATTTAAGGGTTAGGTACCTATTATTTAAGGTGTAAACATTTTCATTTAAAAATAATTCTTGTAATGACAGTACAATTTCAAGTTGTAATAAATTACAAGGCATTAATTAGCTATTTTCATGTAAAAGGTGATTATTTGTAAGAGCATACGGTTTAGTAATGATTTACAAAATATTGCATAGGTATTAGACACAAGGTTTTTTTGACGTTATATACAATATTTTACAAGGTTAAAACGATATGAATAAAACTATGTAAAAAAGCCTGGACGCAGCAAGTGCGTTATGGTAGTGAATTTTCATAGAAGTGATCTGGCACAAAATATTTTATAACTTTTTTTTCTTGTAACATAGAAATCTAAATTTTGGTGTGTAGTTTACTTTTTATATCGTAAACCTACCTACCAAATTTGGTTATCATAGATTTTTTATTTTTTAAGATAAATTTTTTTTTCAAATGAAAACTCAAAATTTTCCCGGAAAACCTCGTCCGATTTTTTTGATTAACGAACTTGTCAAAGCCATTTACAAAAGGAAGGTATGTGCCAAATTTTATCAAAATCGGCCCATTATTCTTTGAGATAAAAAATTTTTTCGAATGAAAACTCAAAATTTTCCCGGAAAACCTCGTCCGATTTTCCTGACTAACAAACTTGTCAAAGCTATTTACAAAAGAAAGGTACATGCCAAATTTTATTAAAATCGGCCCATTATTTTTTGAGTTATCGGTGTGATACATATATATATATATATATATATATATATATATATATATATATATATATATATATATATATATATATATATATATATATATATATATATATGTATGTATATATAAATTGAAACTGACCCCGGATATGGGTTCTAGGGGTCCTAGATCGCGCTCATTTGAAGAAATTTTTTCAAAATTCAAAAGTCGAGATCTCCTCATTAGTGAATTTTTTCTAAGAAAATTCACTAAAAGGTGTGCAGTCAGTAGATCTCGAGAAATTACAAGGCAAGAAACAAATGTTTCTGTTGTCACAATTATATTTCTGAATTGGTAATTTTTAAACAAAAATTCTGGAGCAGATGCAGTTTCTAAGGAACAAATGTTATCTGAAATGTGTTTTAAAAGGTCTGGATTTGCTGTTTCAATAGCTACTTTAGTTTAATTAAAATATTTTCAGAAAAATGCAGTAAGTGCTTTATAGTAGCGAATTTTCATGAAAATATTTCAAATATTTTGATTCATTTTTTCATTAAGTGATAATCTTTAATGTTGATACAAAGTAAAGCCTTTATAAAAGCATCATTGGTACCAAATCTTTTAAACATATTATAATAAGCTTGGGAGGTACAAACTTGTATTTAAAAAAATAATTAATAAGCGACTCGATTGGGTTGGCCAAAACTACAAGTGATTAAGAAGAGAAATAAATACCTGCCATGTATATAATTTGGCAGGTAGCTTTTCTGTGTAAGTAGCTCAAATGAGTTCGATAAGCAGCCTGGTCGGATCAGTTTTTCTAGCAAAAAAATTGTTTTTCGAATGTGTTTTTAATGAAATTTGAAACACCACTGTTCTTCAAAGCAACTACATAACCTACATATGCCAATTATTTTCTAGTTTTAGAGAAATTTTAATTTTAGTCGTTTTAACTTTTTGGGGACGGTCGACTTTACCGCAACTGGAATCTAGCAAAACGGCGCACACCACAAGAAAGAGTACGTAACGTAGATAAGTAATCAGCAAAAAAATTTACGGAAAAACCACAAAATGCCGAATAAATCGTAATTAAAGTTACGAAAAATGCACTATTTTCAAGTTTCGAACTGTCACTTTTCTACAGCGTTGCCACATTTAATATATAATTCCAAGAGTGTTTTGCCGCCCGAACGCAACAAAAGATCTTAAATGCTTTTTACACACACTCCTGCCGACCTGACTTTCTGGACCTGACAAGACACCACCACGTCAAAATAAAAACCGAAACCGTTAATAAACAGTGTTAATATATGTCTTAATAACTAAACACATTAACTGTCAATATCGTTCAGCAATATGGTTTGCAAGGCTGCGACACCTTTGCGATGCCGTCTTACCGAAGTATTGCCTCCAGACGAAAGCGTCAATATACTCCGGGAGACATGGAGACGCCATAACCCCCCAACCTCCTGAGATACGCCTTGAGGCGGGACCATAATCACTCAACGTGATTTGTGCACACACCTGTCGACGGGTCTCTAAAATGCCTTGAATGATTAACAGTTTTATGAACATAACCTAACTGTGCCAAAAAACGGCACGCTCTCCACTCATCCGTCCAAATTTCTGAGCCAGCAATCACAACCCTTTGGATTATTGGGATTAACGTTTCCGCCGTTCTATCGGGTGCATAAACAATATAGCCCCTCTTCTCCACCGTGTCGTAAATCCCTAGCACCCACCTTGTAGGAACAATTCGACCCCGATGGTATTTTCTTCTAGTAATTGCAGATTCGTCGATCTGCACCACATGCCCCTCTCCACCTGAAATTTTGAATAGTCATGCCTTTTTTAAGAATAGGTAATAAAAACCCACCGAACTTCATGAGTGAATCGTCCTGTAACAATTTCTAGGAGACGACATCCCGAAAATTCCGAAACTGCTGTATAACCATTTCCTTCGAAAATCCTGTGTGGGATACCACAGAACCAGTGGGTGTCTCACAGCACCAAAACCACATAAGGAATAAGACATCCTTAACTGGTAAATTGCGAAAAAGATACCAGTTAAAATTGAATAACTTCTTCTGCACCGACTGCAGAAGAAGACAGTATTCAACGAATTGTCTTCCTTCCGCATAACACTCTTTAGCAGCCCAATGCCTTGCAAATACTTAACCAAATTCATATCGTCTTTATGTATTATATCATACATATCATTAATATTCAGCACTTCCATATTGATTTGAGAGAAACAACAAAGTTATGAAGAATTGATGTGAAATAAACAACAAACTGATGAAGAATAACAGTTTTCAGTTTTATAAATCATTGTGCCATAGCTACCACATAAAATTTCCCTAAAGAAAAAAGAAGACAAATACTACCCTGTAATAAGGAAATAGATTCCAAACTGACAACAACGCCTACCTCCAGGAAATATGTCAACAAAACAACAGTCATAACCTCTGGTACAAAAATATACGTTTTCATGGTAAATCTAAACGTTTTAATTGCTTTTATCACTGAAAGGATAATGAAAACGAAATATACCACATTGTTTAACTTTATTAAGGTATGCACAACTGTTTTTAGGCCATATTCTATTATAATCACGTTAAAATGTAGTTGCGGTAAAGCCGACCGTCACCGAAAATATATTCTGCGTTCCCATATGATACAAAAAAAAATTAAGTCTAAATTTTTGGCTAAAATAAACACGTAATATTTGGTACAATCCACAGTTATATTGCTTGTGACAAATAAACTAACTTAGAACTGAAAGATTTAGAGGTCTGGACGCAGCAAGTGCGTTATGGTAGTGAATTTTCGTACAAATGTTTTTAATGCCAAATATGCCTTGTTTTTAAAGGAAGGACATTTGATTGGCCGTATAACCTAAATAGCTTTGTTTCAAAAAGTGCAAAAATTTCCAAAAATCAATTAAAAAGTTCCAGAAAGATTGCAGAAGATTCCTGGCCAACAAACCTCTTCAAGCTATTTACACACCTGCCAAGATATAATTATTCACAAACAGCTTTAGGACCAAAATTTTTAAACAAATTCATGAAAATTTGCAAGAATTTCTTTTACAAAAATCAATATTTTTTTTACAGAAATTTCCTTTGGTAATGTTATACAAAATACATTTTTCACAAAATTTCTGATTTTTTACAATAACTTACTAAACATTTAGTATCAATTACCAATATATCACACACAAAACATGACTTCCACAGGAACACTAAAACATTTCTGTGACAAATTTTCCAATTCAGCCTGTCAGTGCCTGTATACGGCAGCTCGATTTTTTTCGACGAGTAATACAAACAAAAAGCTCTCTGGATGCGTCATTTCCTCGGGGCTCCGTTATCTATTGGTGAAAACGCCGTATCACAATTTGTGATACGTGTTTGTGATATGTGCCAAAAACGTGTAAAAGTTGCAAAACAATTGAAATAACTCAAAAACGATGAACGATATCAATTTTTTTGCATACACACATGCATTTTAATTCGATGGAAAATGCAAAAATCCGATACCATAAGGGGTGTTCTATTAAAAAAAGAACGTGAGTATCACCAACGACTTATGGGCCACCCTGTGATTTTCAAAATACGCTTATAAGATGCAGTTCGAGACACCCTATAATTAACGTACATAACTTTTTCTCATATCAGATATATAGAGCTTTACCGTAGAAATGCGTCACCCTGTACATGTGCAAACGGATAAAAACTGAAACTGACCCAGTATATGGGTTTTAGGGGTTCTAGTTCGTGCTCACTTAAAGAAATCTTTTTAAATTCATAAGTTGCCCTCTTCTAAATAACGATTTTTTCTACTAACATTTGCTAAAATATAGACTATTAAACATAAACCCTATAGCTGAAGCTACTGCCAAAGCATCACAAAGAGAGCCTATTTGAAATGGATTTTCCGAAAATATTTTAGTAAAATAAAGGACCATGGTGGCTGCAGCAGAAACTTAAGGCTTTGTAAAACATATTTATTATGACATTTATTCTCCATAATCCGTATTTGTTTCAGTTTATTTGTCTGAAAATTGCAAATTTTGACGTTCAAAATCGCGACTTTGACGCTTTAATAAATAAAATTATAAAATTTTCAAAACTTTTTTTCTGCTACTTCTTGGCCTTTTTGCGTCAAGAAAACTTAACCGCTGTATGTAATATTCATTTGGTTTTGTTAACCACACAAAATATTTTGATCTGGTGCTTTCCTTTAATCACGGGTGGCACTCAATTTTTTTTCTTTAAATTCCTATGATTTTTTTTTTCCTTTAAATTTAGAGCTCTAAAGTTCGGTATGTAAAGTTAGTTTAATAGTAGAAACATATATACCAAATTTGGTTGTCCTAGCTCTGTTATTTTCGGAGATAGAAAAGTTTTCCGAAAGGAAACCCAAAATTCTCCCTGAAAAACTGGGCCAATTTTCCTGAATAACAAACTTATCCAAACGACATACAAAAGGAAGGTACATACCAACTTTCATCAACATTGGCTTATTATTTTTTGAGTTATCGGTACGATATATATATATATATATATATATATATATATATATATATATATATATATATATATATATATATATATATATATATATATATATATATATATATATATATATATATATACAGGGTGGCGCATTGAAAACGAAACAGACCGATTTGCGTCCAGCGAAATATTTTTTTAAGAAACGCTGAAACACGTCAATTTTAATATTGAGGGGGACATGTTTTGACTTAAAACTCAACTTTGTCACATCAACCCCTTAAGGGTGGTGATAACAACCTTTATATTTTAAATAGGGAACATGTGTCACATCATTTGAAAGCTCTTTTTTTTTTAATTCAGCACACTAATTTTTTTGGAAGTTTTATCAACTTGTGTAAAAATTATTCACATTTGGAGTTGGAAGAACGTGTTTCATTCGTTGTGATAAGAAATGCACTAATTGGGCAATTTTTCGTTAAAAAAAACTAAAAAACAAAACCAAACATTCAAAAATGTTCATTCAGTTAAGTAAGTGTTCAAATTGTTGACCACCAGCTTCCATACAAAAGTACAAATTTTGTTCAAAACGAGCTCTGACATTCTGGAACATTTGTGGAGTTATTAGACGACATTCTTCAACAATACGTCGTCATAATTCTTCCAGAGACTCCGGTTCTGTTGCGTAAATTCTACTCTTTAAATGGCCCCATGGAAATAAGTTTAAAGGAGTTAAATCCGGTGATGTAGGGGGCCACTCAATAGCACCTCTACGCCCAAGCCACTGCTCTGGAAACTCTCTGTTCAAAAACTTCCTAACACGTTGTGAAAACTGCAGAGGAGCTCTATCTTGTTGAAGCACTAATTGATTTTCTTGATAGCGATCATCATTTTCAACAATGTCAATTAGTAGAGGGTAAACTATATCTTCTAGTAACTCCAAATACGTTTCATCATTCAAATTGCCATCAAGAAAAATTGATCCGATTAAACGGTCGCCAAAAATGCCAGTCCAGACGTTTAATTTCTGTGAGTGTGGAATTTTGAAACATTTAATGAAAATTTGCTTCTATAACGCACTGGCTGCGTACCGAATTTTTTATATTTGTTAGTAGTTTGTTGAATATTTTACCTTCAAATAACGCCAAATTATATATTTTTTCCATTTTGATGCTTTTTTGATAGCATGCACTTTTAATTTTGTGCCTGATTATCATCGTGGTTTATTCTTTTTCCGCACTCTTCTGTCCTTTAATTATATGAGTAGTAGCAAGTTTTCATTAAAAAGTTCGCTTGTAGAGAGGTAGTGATGGTGGTATATATATATATATATATATATATATATATATATATATATATATATATATATATATATATATATATATATATATATATATATATATATATATATATAGCTTAAAAAGTAATTAACCGATTTTGATTAAACTCGACACGTGTCTTTCTTTTATTATTAGCTTGGATGGCTTTTTTAGCCAGCCTGATCCGACCAGTTAAAAAAAAATATTTGCTAAAAGCCTTTTCATCTCAAAAAATTACAAAGTTATTTTGATGAAATGTGGTAGACATGTTACACTGGTAAAGACTTTACTATGCACCAAAAATTGAGTTATCAAAATTAAATATATTTAATGAAAACTCGTTACCATAACGCGCTTGCTGCGTCCAGATTTTTTTTAAATTTTCTCATAGGCAAAAATACGTCTCGATGCAAATGTAAGTGAATCTAATAGTGTTTGCGGTGTTATTTTTTAGTGAATTTTTATTTAAAAAGCTAGTATCGATGGTGAGACTGCAAACATTTTTCAAATGAGCGCGAACTAGGACTCCTAAAACCCATATCTGGGGCCAGTTTCAATTTTTATATGTTTATACATACATTGGATATATATATATATATATATATATATATATATATATATATATATATATATATATATATATATATATATATATATATATGTATCCAACCGATTTCGATGAAACTCGGCAAGTCCCTTTCTTTTATTAATGGCTTGGATGAGTTCGTTAGCCAAGAAAATTTGACAAGGTTTGAGTTTTCTTTCGAAAAAATTTTTTTTCTCCGAGAATTACAAAGTTATTTTAATGAAATTTGATGGATATGTTGCATTGCGAAAGACCATCCTACGCACGAAAATTCAACTTTCTAAGTTTATAAAAAATTGAATTATTCAAATTTTGAGTTTTCTTTCGAAAAAATTTTTTTCCTCCAAAAATTACAAAGTTGTTTTAATGAAATGTAGTAAATACGTTGCCTTAGGAAAGACCTTACTATATACCTAAATTCAACTTTCTAACTTCATAGAAAATTGAGTTATTCAAATTTGAAACATTTAATAAAAGTTCACTACCATAACGCACTTGCTGCGTCCCGAACTTTTTAAATTTTTTTTACTGATGTGTCATTTCTGTGGAGTAAATAAATAAAAAGTTGTCGCTGCGGACAGGATTCGAACCTGTGCGGGCAGAGCCCAATGGATTTCAAGTCCATCTCCTTAACCACTCGGACACCGCAGCTGCGCGGTGGAAATTGCTCGCGCACGTATATTTATGGTATATAATCCTGATAAAAAAAATACAACAGATCATTTATTTACTATACAAATAATGCGCCTTATATAAATACGTATTATTACTAACTAACAGTAATGCTGATATGCCTATCTATTGGAAATTATAAACTATAAAGATAGTGTGTAGATTATCAAACGCCTACGTCGGCAATGTATTAGAGTTACGTAGGTATTTACTTTCCAGTATCTGGGAGTCTTTCAATAGCATTTACGAGGACGTTTAAAAAAGTTTTTAGCTTAATATAGAAGCATTTCAAATTTTATACAAAAATGCCTGTTGTGTGTGTTTTTAACAGAGGCACCAATCTTCAATTATACATTTCTGCACCACATGCATAACTTTGTTAATGAATGTTTATCAAAAACCTAAAATAGGTAGACTTTATTTAAGAAAAAAGTCTGGGTAAGCGTTAAATATCGGGCACAGGCAGTAGCCGGCTCGTGCCTTAGGGCATTGGGGGTGCGCAAGAAAAAAAAGTTCGGGACGCAGCAAGTGCGTTATAGTAGTAAATTTTTATTAAATGCTTGAAATTTGAATAACTCCAGTTTCTACGAACTTAGAAAGTTGAATTTTGGTGTATAGTAGGGTTTTACCCGGGGCAACATATTCACCAAATTTCATCAAAATAACTTTGTAATTTTCGGAGAGAAATTTTTTTTTCAAAAGAAAACTCAAAATTTAAATAA
Source organism: Tillus elongatus (assembly GCA_964006375.1). NCBI lineage: Eukaryota > Metazoa > Arthropoda > Insecta > Coleoptera > Cleridae > Tillus > Tillus elongatus. Next base: position 106,588,365 of record OZ023268.1, on the reverse strand, counting down.
CTCAATTTTCTAAAAATCTAGAAAGTTGAATTTCAGTGTGTAGTAAGGTCTTTTACAAGGCAACATATCCACCAAATGTCATTAAAATATCTTTGTAATTTTCAGAGAAAAATATTTGTTCTTGAAACAAAACTCAAAATTTTCCCGGAAAACGTTATCGGATTTTCCTGACTAACGAACTCATCCAAGCCATTAATAAAAGAACGGTACTTGCCGAGTTTCATCGAAATCAGTTGCATATTTTTTAATTATCGGTTGGATACATACATACATACATACATATATATATATATATATATATATATATATATATATATATATATATATATATATATACATATATATATATATATATATATATATATATATATATATATATATACATATATATATATATATATATATATATATATATATATATATATATGTATATATATATATATATATATATATATATATATATATATATATATATATATATATATATATATACTTTTAAGGGCAATTACGACCAAAAACGAGGGCTATATTTTAAAGAAAGTCACTCTGTACTAAAAACTCGATATATTTCGCTCGGGGTTCCGAGTATCTTCAGGGGTACTAAAAATGAATAAAAATCAGTACAATATCTGTCATATTCTGTGTCATATTCTTGAAAATGACACTATGAACTCAAAAGCAGATATTCAAAATCTAAGTAACATATATAGCTATGTAATACTTTTTGATAGGTCTAATGACGCCTCTGTGTTGGCCGGTTCTATAACTTGGAATAAGAAAACATGTCACATAATTCATCAATAGAGTAACAATAGTCTATGATCAGTGAGGCTTTGCAGCTGTCATTTATATCTTTGGTCGACATCATAACGTGAAAAAATGGGGTTAGGTGCCCATTTTGTTACGCGCGAATTTTTCAAAGCTTTTTTAGTTTTTTAACATAATGACACTTTTTTATACTTTTTCATGACTAGCTTTGAATGTTTTGAAGGGAGAAATGTTTGCGTGAAGTTACATGTAATGTAAAGATGTTTTTGGCATTGTTGTTTTTTGCATGTCTTTGTAGCAGATTTTCCCTGTTTTTGATTCTTTGGCCTTGCTTTTGCAATTAGTTACAGTGCTGTAAGTGTTTTTAATGCATAATCTAGATAAAACCTGAAGATGCTCGGAACCCCGAGCGAAATATATCGAGTTTTTAGTACAGTGTGACTTTCTTTAAAATATAGCCCTCCTTTTTGGTCGTAATTGCCCTTAAAAGTATACAAATTTTAGCACGACTGTTACTCCTCCCTTCAATCATATATATATATATATATATATATATATATATATATATATATATATATATATATATATATATATATATATATATATATATATATATATATATATATATATTGAAACCTACCCCGGATATGGGTTCTAGGGGTCCTAGTTCGCGCTCATTTGAAAAAATTTTTGCAAAGTCTCTCCATCGATACCTCTTTATTAGTTAATTTCTTTTTACTAAAAATTCACTAAAAATGAAGGGTTCGCCTATTTTTTCCCCGAAAATGTATTATAAAGAAACCTACTTACTAAACTTAATGATTATTAACTACTTACCAAGTTTTCATCTAGTTAGTTATACGTTATAGTAGTTAAAATGTCCCTTAAAAAGTTAACCTTCAAATTTAAAATATACACAGTATCACAATTATTTTGTCCACTTATTAAGCAACCCAAAGTAGTAATCATCATAATAATAATAATTGTAAACAACAACGAAATGATCTAACTAAAAATCAATCCGACGCGAAGACGAAAATTACTAGGTAGTAGTAGTAGGTACACACGCTCTGCCAAAAGTCCACTACAAACTGTTAGTGTGTAATTTTATAGCGCACAACAGATTGTTTATTCGGTCGTTTTCGACGAAGATCATCAAGATTCGGCGATCATTTCGCACTGAAGTATCGCATTTCGTAAGAGCGCCGAAAAATACACACCGCCGCCTGACTGCTTTATATGGATATATATGGATGTATATAACGTCTGCAACGATTAACACTATACTTATTCTGATTCTGTATTCTGTATTAATGGCTGCCGACTCTCTGCGATCCTCGATATACTAATTTTGTTTGTTGAATCCAGGAGGTAAAAAAGTAAATAAAAATTTATTAAAATATAGCATAGCAAAAATATTCTTTTTTCCACGGCAGGCGTCCGTGTGCGCGCACGGGCGCACTTATTGAGGAGCCACCCCTGGGCACAGTGCATAGATATATTGCCCACAGCAAAAATTGAGTCACATCACGGGAAATGTGAAACAGTGTTGCTAGATCCGCAAATTTAACACTAAATTAGGTTACAAAATATAACTTAATGTAGTTAGGTATTAGTATTTATATTAAATATCCACTTTTCTTTAATTAAATGCAAATATCAGCAAGGATATTTATACTAACTAGACTAAACAAACACCTCGACGTAAATGACACAATACCTGACTACCAATTCGGTTTTAGATCCCAACATTCAACCACCTCACAACCATTCCGTGTGACTGAAAACATACATACAAGTTTCAAATGGAAACAGTACTCGGGTGCTGTTTTCTAGACATCGCTTAAGCGATGACTCAGTGATAAGAAGGTGTGTCTCTGAACCGAAAGGTACTGTATTCGATTCCCAGGGTTTACCTTTCATTTTTTCGGTGCATACCTAGTGTAAAATTAACATCAACCAGGGTTGTAGCATTGTATTTAAGCAAGTTCAATGTCTGCCCGTTCCGCCTTTCGGAGGGAACGTAAGGCCGTCGGTCCCGTGTACATGCGATGTTGGGCACGTTAAATATTCCTATCCTCCTAACAGAAAGGCAGGGTTTCGGCAAAATTTCCAGGATAGTGAGGTGAAGGTATCTCAAGGATACCATTCCAAACGAATCCCACGGAGTTTACGAAATTCCTTGTTCCGACTGTTCCTGAACCTATGTAGGACAAACAAAGAGACGCATCCACAATAGAATCGAGCTACAACAACCCAACCCACCTTTGTCCACCGCTCCAAGGAGTAGGCAGATTGAGGCCTTAGAGTGTCCTTACATATTTCCTTTACCCACCTTTGTCCACCACTCTAAGGAGTAGGCAGATTGAGGCCTTAGAGTGTCCTTACATATTTCCTTTACCTACCTTTGTCCACCACTCTAAGGGGTAGGCAGATTGAGGCGTTAGAGTGTCCTTACATATTTCCTTTACCTCTTGAAAATGGCTCCAAAACAGGAGCCGAAACGTCGAGTTTTCATAAATTCTGGACGCCGTTTAACCCGAGAACCAAGTATGTCTCACATTAAAGACCGCGGAAATCTTTCTGAATATATATATATATATATATATATATATATATATATATATATATATATATATATATATATATATATATATATATATATATATATATATACATATACATATATATATATATATATATATATATATATATATATATATATATATATATATATATATATATATGTGTGTATGTATCACACCGATAACTCAAAAAATAATCGGCCGATTTTGATCCAATTTGGCGCGTAGCTTCCTTTTGCAAGTGGCTTTAACAAGTTCGTTGTCCCTGAAAATCGGATGAGGTTTTCCGGGAAAACTTTGAGATTTCTTTCGAAACAATTTCTTATCTCAAAAAATAAAAAAATCTATGGTAACAAAATTTGGCAGGTAGGTTTACGATATAAAAAGTAAACTCTACACCAAAAGTTAGATTTTTATGTTACAACAAAAAAAGTTATAATAACATTTTGGTGCCAGATGATTTCTATGAAGATTCACTACCATAACGCACTTGCTGCGTCCAAACTTTTTAATTTTTGAAAAAAAAGGACCGAGATGGTAGATCTAGATTTATTTCTTCGGACGTTTAACAATGCATCCAATCCTAAATTGCAGCCGTTTTAATTATATTGTTTCAAATATTTAGATATTTAATATTTTTATGAATCATTTTATTTCTTTTATAACTTAAACTATATATTATCTTCCTAATAAACTTTGGACAAACAATTATTATATCTATTCTTTAGGGCATATAAAAAAATTAAAAACAGGTTATGGTTATAAAAAGCAAGGCCCTGATAGCAGTAGCGAGCTAGCTATGCCCTTGTTCGTTTACCACACATAATATCTTGGTTTCCCGTCCTCCGTTGACCCTTAGAACGACCAATTTTTTTTCTTTAAATGCTTATAACTTTTTCTGCTTTTAACTCAAAAACCTGAATTTTGATGCGTAGTATACATTTTATTAGAGCCACTTACGTGTGATATTTGTTTACAATAGCTTTGTTATTTTCAAAGATAAACAAATTGTCCCAAGGAAAACTCGAATTTTTCTCGCAAAAACTGGTCTGATTGGGCTGGTTAACAACATATTTCGAGCGACTAATGAAAGGAATATCTATACCAAATTTGATCTAAATCCCACCTTACCTACTCTTTGAGTAAACCGGGCTCTGTGACGTAGTTTTACTAATCAGCAAGGTCAGAAAACAAGACATTCTATTTTTTTGCCAACTCTTTAATATCAGGTCCGTAACAGTAATAATGATAATTTTTTATGTCGAAATGTACGAAAATCAGCAATGAATACGCAGATAAAATAGGAAAATAAAACTGTTATAAATAGGCAAATAAAAAATACAGCTTTTTAAAAAAACTGGTTGACATTAGCAAATACTGTATAATGACAATACGAGACACTCCTATGCTTTAGCATTCGTAATTTTTGTGACAAGCGCACTAGCGCCACTTCGCGTGTAGTACTGACAACTGAGCGGGTAATTTGAATTGTATATTTACCTGCATATTCTTAATTTAGACAATTGGTTTAATATAGATGAATATAAAAACTTGTACATGACAAAACAGTGACAATTTTCTGATTATATAGTTATAAATAGAATTTCTATCAACAATCAGCTTGAAACCTAAATGAATTCAGCATGAATACTTTTGCAAATTTCTCTTACCCATGATCTTATTTCATCATAATTTAAAGTACTACCTTGAAACCGTCGTAAAACTACTATTTCAAGGGTATGTATAGGAATATACTGAAAGCTGTTTCTGACGATATTGTTACAATCTGTACTCACCTATAAATAATTGTTCTAGGTATAAATGGTAGCACAGTACTCAATTTGCTATATCTCTACATGAAAACTGTCTTATTAATATAATACTTTAAAATATGTAACTGATATACTTAGTACATATTTACGAAATTGTGCAGTTTAGATAAGAGACTAACTCTTACTTCCGTGAATAAATCTATTATAAGGCTGAATTTGCTATTTCTACTTGTCTCTTTAAAAACTTGTCTTAGGAAGATAATTAAAAGCATTACCAAGTAAAGTAATGTTTAAAAATGTGACAATTTATGCCATACTGAAATAAAAAAAGGACACAGAACAAGATAGAAAAAACAGTTTTCTTATATTATTTATTATTAATGCAACACTTTTTTTGCCTTCATATTTATTTTATTTGATGCACTGGAAGACAATGTATTATGATTAAAACCTTTCAGCCATCCGTTTACGAAGTCTATCTATAAATAGGTACATGATGGTAAATATTAGACAATAAATTATCTTCTGCGAACTGTACATATTGGCATAAAAGTGATTCTGAATTTGTCTTCTTTATTCTTTTGGAAATGACATTGAAATATAAAATGCACCTTGTGTCTTCAATACTATATCTGAATCAGTTCTTTTTGATAACAGTACCAGTTTCTTGCATCTATAATACAAAACTATTGTCAATCTATGTTATAGTTATTGTTTAATATTAATTACTAGGCGAATTTGTAAAAAATTCGCTGGTAACAAAAGAGAACACAAAAAATCATACGTTTCGGCATCCTTTGAAAACCTATGAAATGCCTTTGATAGATTTAGCACATTATAATTCGAACATTTATAGATTGCACACATCCAACCACTGACATTTATTGTAAAAAAAAAAACAGCTCAAACTTAAGTATACACAGTTATGCACCAGTAATCGCGAGTATTTACATATAAACACGTTCTCGAACGACGTAATAACAGTACTGTCCGCTAGGGGCGCTGATATTCCTAAAACACGAAATCAGCCGAAGTGTCCTGTATTGACATTATATAGTATTTGACATTAGTGACTTCAAAGAAAAATATTGCTTTGAGAAGGCCAATTCATATAAAAGAAAAAGATATGATTTAACATTTATTATCAGTTATCATAACAATTTAACAACTGTCACTGCGACGTGGGGCGAAAGTCAAAATGACAACAACATTATATAAAAATAATGCTGCAAATTAAATCATAACTTCCACCTGGCCGTGATGATTTATTTTCTTCAGAAAGACATTCTCATAGAATATATTTAAGGCCCATGACTTAAGCACAAAGAGAATATTTGTTTTCCTGTACACATAAACTTTTGAAACGTTATACTACTCGAGTTTTATTTTTAAAATGTCAATTTTCACCAAATCACCCGTTTATCCCCTACCCCTTGAAGCGATCTTACCGAAAAACAATTGGAAGCGTTCCTTTGTCGGGTGCTAACTGAATACCAGATTTGAAAGTGACACCTCAATTCGTTCTCAAGTTATTGCGCCTATAACAGACCGACGTACATGCCGACAGACCGACAGACCGACGGACCGACAGACAAAACAATTTTGTATGCTTTGAGATTTTGTTACGGCTTTTTAGGAAAAATGATTGAAAATTTTTGTCAACAATATAACACCCCCACTCATACAACGCTTAATTTAATTTCAGCACAGATATCAGATGTTTGATGAAATTAAAAGTTTTTTTATAAATAAGCCATTAATCGTTAAATTACTCTAGTTTTAACCAAAAAAAATGTAAATATTCACCAAATCACCCCGCTTCATCCCCTACCCCCGATTTTACCCAAAAACAATCCGTTCGTTTTCCGAGTGTTTTGATACTTTCTACGGCGTTTAAGCGAAAAAAATTGTTTGAAATTTTGCGATACGTTGTGACGATGTGGAAGTAATAAACTATATATATATATATATATATATATATATATATATATATATATATATATATATATATATATATATATATATATATATATATATATATATATAATAGACGACCTCTAGGTCACGGTCTGTTTAGGATTTTTCCTGCCAAAATTTGATAAAACATACATTAAATACAAGCACCTTAGTCAGGTATTGCGGCTGATTAAAGAAACTTTAGCACCTGTGTGTGTGTGTTTTTTACTTCTTTAACGTCGGCCTATTTCCGCGACTATGGCCAATCACCGACGCCAGGGAGCAGTTTCACCTCGCTATCCTGGAAATTTTGCCGAATCCCTGCCTTTCTGTAAGAAGGGTTGGGATCTTTAACGTGTCCAACATCGCATGAACACGGGACCGACGGCTTTACGCCCCCTCCGAAGGGCGGAACGTGCAGACATTCAACTTTCTCAAATACAATGCCAAAACCTCGGTTGATGTTAATTGTACAGTATGTACTGAAAAAGTGAAAGGAGTACCGTGGAATCGAACCTAGTACCCTTCATTTCAGAGGCACAACTCTCTCAAGTCAATAAACTGTATTGACAATAAGAACAATATTTACAAAAATACATACATATTCTTGCTACAGGTTATAAAATCGTGTCAATGTGAAACTCCTATAATTAATATATTTTCACTGTACAATCTACTAATAATGTGTATGCAATTTATACTTATGATAATGTGTGAGAAGCTTAGAGCTGTTATAAAGGTACATAGTAATTTGTGTGGAATTATCAGGAAAATGTAGCTGTTTAAAAAACCTGATCCAAATGATTAATTGTGTGGGTGATTGTTTTGGACTTGTGTCCTTCTGTTTAAGTAGGCATGTTAGTTGGAGACAAAGTCTTTGTAGAATAATTCCAAATGCTGGTATATCAATTTGTGTTTAATTTTAATATTATTGTTTTGTCGGGTGTTGGTTAGGTTTTCAGTGAGTTTACTGTTATTAATAGAAAATTTGTAGAATTTGTCAGAAATGTTATTTATGTGGTCTTTTAAAGTGGGTAGATTTGTTACGGAGTGGAGGGTGTTAATCTTGTGTATCTGCTTAAACCTGTTATTAGTCTGAGACATCTATTTTGAAACCTTTGGAGAGGAAGAAGTCTTGTTTTCGAGGCACCACCCCAAACCTGACATCCATAGGTGAGAGTCGTTCGGAGTACCGCCGTCTATATTAGTTTTTTATTTACAAAACTCATGTTTCTATTGATCAGGGTGGGTTATAAATAACGCATTGCAAGAGAAAGCACGTCTTACCACTGAACCACCGAGGCTCTACTTTGGCACCTAAAGATACTAAAGTGGCAGCTTCTCAAACAATCGAATCCTACAGGACAAAAGCGGCGGTCGAACTGTGGGAAGCTGGTATAATGAAATTAACGATCAGATCGGGGATCTTAACCGCATAAATGTAAACTATGACTCCCGCACGATTCATACTGTGAGGACCACAAATCTGAAGATACTTGAGGTGCAGCCAGATATTACAGATGTTTAATTAGTCTGAAGGTGCGGTTAATTTCACTTGAGAGAGAAATTTCTCCGAGTGTTCTGATAATTCAGAATTCGTGCAAGGTTAAATCCCAAAGTTTACATAAAACAACACTTAGCTAGAGAATATCTAATTATTTACGAGGTCCTCCTTGCTAGCGTTTTGCTAATTATCTATTATTGGTATGTACATATACCAGTTGTTTACATTTTACGTATTTTTCATTCTGTATTGCAGATGAAGCAAAAAAAAACTGAAGGACATCACGTTGATACATCAAGATACATACACTGGTTTTCCCCAGTAGCAATAAATAAAATAATTGTGGAACATCATGAAAAGCATGTGTTTTTTCACAGTATAAATTAGTATACAGATAAATATACAAATTAATTTATACAATTTTAGTGAATTTTCTTAAAAAAATTCACTAATGGGGAGATCCCTGTTATATATATATATATATATATATATATATATATATATATATATATATATATATATATATATATATATATATATATATATATATATATATGAGACATACTTGATATACAGATTGTCGCACTAGAAATATCCAAAGCATTCGAACAGGTCTGGCACGCAGCGCTGCTTAATAAACTTCCGGCCCATGGCCTACCACCAAAACTCTATACCTGGACAGCAAATTTTCTCGAACCAGAGCATTTCTGTTGTCGTGGATGGCCATTCTTCTAAACTGTATCAAATTAATGCAGGAATCCCTTAAAGTTCAACTTTAGCCCCTAATTTGTTTCTTCTCCACATCAATGACCTCCTCTCTAGCACATCCAATCCAGTTCACAGTTACGCGGAAGACAGCACCGTCCACTCAAATATACAATATTCTAAGCCTGCCTCTTTAGCCCAATTAGATGAGGATCGCAGACTCATGTCGTGTTCTGTCTCTGTGGATTTCCAAAAAATATTAGACTGGGGAAGTAGAAATCGTGTACAATTCAACTCCACCAAATCTCAGCTTTGCTTTCTATCTCATAAGAGATACACCAGCCCTAGACCCATCACAATGAACAACCAAGTTATTCAAAGAAATTAGTCCTTTTCACTTGTTGGCATTTCTGTGGATCGAAATCTCAATTGGCACCAACATGTCACATCAATTGCAGAAGCGGTTGCTAAGAAATTAGGTTTCCTCTTCCGGGCTCGCAAATATTTTCACCAGCTAATCTATATACCTTATATACTTCACAAATAAGGCCAAACCTCGAATACTGCTCCCACATCTGGGGTGCCGCTGCCGCCTCTACACTCGCCATCCTGGACTCTATTCAGAAGAGAGCTCTATGTCACATCGGTGACCCCACCCTCACCCAAAGGCTGCCATCCCTTGGTGACCTCTCCCTCTTTTGTAGATATCTGCACGGGCACTGCTTAGAGGAGCTTTCTTCCATAGTTCCTCCACCTGCTGCCCCCAACAGATCTACCAGGAAACAGTGCGAATGAACCCATTTACTGTGCAGATCACCAGACAAAGAACATCTTGTTATGCCCGCTCTTTTGTCCCGAGGATTTCCAAGTTGTTGAGTTCCTTGCCGGCACATGTTTTTCCTTTTCCTCCGAGCCCCCAAACCTTCAAGTCCATAATTAACAAGTTGCCTCTTTCCTCCTTGTCGACACCCACGGTACTATAGTATTTAGACTGTAAGCCCTCGTGGTGTGTTGTTGAAATATAATAATAATAAAAAAAGAAAAAAAACATATTTGAGTTTTCCTAGACAGCCCATGAGAGGGTTATTCTTCTCTGTATTTCACATATTTGCTCCGTATTTCATGGCCCAGATATGTATATCTATCAACAAGCTCCCCTTCCTGACAACAATAACATTTCTGCTGGGAACGAGGTTTGTCATAAATTTTATTTTGGAAATAATGTCAAGACCAAGCTCAGCACATTTTTTCTGTCGTTCCTGGTATATTAGTTTCGCCAAAAAAAAAAACGCGTCAATGCGACGAATTTCTGTCACCGTTATTGCATGTCAAACCATGATATTTTTTATAAGACATCATAGTTCACTAAGTGAGTGGTGAACGTGTCGCCACCTAGTTCGGAACCAAGTACTATGTTGTCACGCCCGCTCCAAATAACACAGAGTATTAAAAATAGAGACGGTATACAACTAACTAACAATTTAAAAAATTGTTAGCCCTGGCCCATTTCTACCCCAATATAGGGACAAAGTATGTAAGACTAGATGCATTCTCGCAACAATTAGAACCGTAGACCGGTTTCGCTCTCATTAGAGCTCTTCAGTACGGCATACTAATTGTAGCAAAAATGCACCAAAAATAACACGGCTATCGTATAGCCAGTCTTAAAACACTAAGTGAGTGGTGAACGTGTCGCCACCTAGTTCGGAACCAAGTACTATGTTGTCACGCCCGCTCCAAATAACACAGAGTATTAAAAATAGAGACGGTATACAACTAACTAACAATTTAAAAAATTGTTAGCCCTGGCCCATTTCTACCCCAATATAGGGACAAAGTATGTAAGACTAGATGCATTCTCGCAACAATTAGAACCGTAGACCGGTTTCGCTCTCATTAGAGCTCTTCAGTACGGCATACTAATTGTAGCAAAAATGCACCAAAAATAACACGGCTATCGTATAGCCAGTCTTAAAACACTAAGTGAGTGGTGAACGTGTCGCCACCTAGTTCGGAACCAAGTACTATGTTGTCACGCCCGCTCCAAATAACACAGAGTATTAAAAATAGAGACGGTATACAACTAACTAACAATTTAAAAAATTGTTAGCCCTGGCCCATTTCTACCCCAATATAGGGACAAAGTATGTAAGACTAGATGCATTCTCGCAACAATTAGAACCGTAGACCGGTTTCGCTCTCATTAGAGCTCTTCAGTACGGCATACTAATTGTAGCAAAAATGCACCAAAAATAACACGGCTATCGTATAGCCAGTCTTAAAACACTAAGTGAGTGGTGAACGTGTCGCCACCTAGTTCGGAACCAAGTACTATGTTGTCACGCCCGCTCCAAATAACACAGAGTATTAAAAATAGAGACGGTATACAACTAACTAACAATTTAAAAAATTGTTAGCCCTGGCCCATTTCTACCCCAATATAGGGACAAAGTATGTAAGACTAGATGCATTCTCGCAACAATTAGAACCGTAGACCGGTTTCGCTCTCATTAGAGCTCTTCAGTACGGCATACTAATTGTAGCAAAAATGCACCAAAAATAACACGGCTATCGTATAGCCAGTCTTAAAACACTAAGTGAGTGGTGAACGTGTCGCCACCTAGTTCGGAACCAAGTACTATGTTGTCACGCCCGCTCCAAATAACACAGAGTATTAAAAATAGAGACGGTATACAACTAACTAACAATTTAAAAAATTGTTAGCCCTGGCCCATTTCTACCCCAATATAGGGACAAAGTATGTAAGACTAGATGCATTCTCGCAACAATTAGAACCGTAGACCGGTTTCGCTCTCATTAGAGCTCTTCAGTACGGCATACTAATTGTAGCAAAAATGCACCAAAAATAACACGGCTATCGTATAGCCAGTCTTAAAACACTAAGTGAGTGGTGAACGTGTCGCCACCTAGTTCGGAACCAAGTACTATGTTGTCACGCCCGCTCCAAATAACACAGAGTATTAAAAATAGAGACGGTATACAACTAACTAACAATTTAAAAAATTGTTAGCCCTGGCCCATTTCTACCCCAATATAGGGACAAAGTATGTAAGACTAGATGCATTCTCGCAACAATTAGAACCGTAGACCGGTTTCGCTCTCATTAGAGCTCTTCAGTACGGCATACTAATTGTAGCAAAAATGCACCAAAAATAACACGGCTATCGTATAGCCAGTCTTAAAACACTAAGTGAGTGGTGAACGTGTCGCCACCTAGTTCGGAACCAAGTACTATGTTGTCACGCCCGCTCCAAATAACACAGAGTATTAAAAATAGAGACGGTATACAACTAACTAACAATTTAAAAAATTGTTAGCCCTGGCCCATTTCTACCCCAATATAGGGACAAAGTATGTAAGACTAGATGCATTCTCGCAACAATTAGAACCGTAGACCGGTTTCGCTCTCATTAGAGCTCTTCAGTACGGCATACTAATTGTAGCAAAAATGCACCAAAAATAACACGGCTATCGTATAGCCAGTCTTAAAACACTAAGTGAGTGGTGAACGTGTCGCCACCTAGTTCGGAACCAAGTACTATGTTGTCACGCCCGCTCCAAATAACACAGAGTATTAAAAATAGAGACGGTATACAACTAACTAACAATTTAAAAAATTGTTAGCCCTGGCCCATTTCTACCCCAATATAGGGACAAAGTATGTAAGACTAGATGCATTCTCGCAACAATTAGAACCGTAGACCGGTTTCGCTCTCATTAGAGCTCTTCAGTACGGCATACTAATTGTAGCAAAAATGCACCAAAAATAACACGGCTATCGTATAGCCAGTCTTAAAACACTAAGTGAGTGGTGAACGTGTCGCCACCTAGTTCGGAACCAAGTACTATGTTGTCACGCCCGCTCCAAATAACACAGAGTATTAAAAATAGAGACGGTATACAACTAACTAACAATTTAAAAAATTGTTAGCCCTGGCCCATTTCTACCCCAATATAGGGACAAAGTATGTAAGACTAGATGAGCGGGCGTGACAACATAGTACTTGGTTCCGAACTAGGTGGCGACACGTTCACCACTCACTTAGTGTTTTAAGACTGGCTATACGATAGCCGTGTTATTTTTGGTGCATTTTTGCTACAATTAGTATGCCGTACTGAAGAGCTCTAATGAGAGCGAAACCGGTCTACGGTTCTAATTGTTGCGAGAATGCATCTAGTCTTACATACTTTGTCCCTATATTGGGGTAGAAATGGGCCAGGGCTAACAATTTTTTAAATTGTTAGTTAGTTGTATACCGTCTCTATTTTTAATACTCTGTGTTATTTGGAGCGGGCGTGACAACATAGTACTTGGTTCCGAACTAGGTGGCGACACGTTCACCACTCACTTAGTGTTTTAAGACTGGCTATACGATAGCCGTGTTATTTTTGGTGCATTTTTGCTACAATTAGTATGCCGTACTGAAGAGCTCTAATGAGAGCGAAACCGGTCTACGGTTCTAATTGTTGCGAGAATGCATCTAGTCTTAGACATCATAGTTGTTACCATAGCAACATAAATTCAATTTTGCTTACTGGAAAGCTTGCAAGCTGAATATACTCTCGAACAATATATACTAAAGGTGGTATTTGATTCTCTGGATTAAAATTCATTGCATGAAATGTAATAGTTTTTGTTAAAAAAAATCTGACTGAGCTTTTTAAACTAATTGTCAAAATCTTACGTAGTAAAACGATGGTTATGATGGTTACCTCTAACCTTCCTTTGTTGATTGGTAATGTTACTTTTGCAGGGTTAAGTGATATATTACTGAAAGCAGAAAAAAATCTAAAAAATCCTGGTTTTATTGTGTTTAAAACTCATGACATACTTTCGATGGACAATTTAAATTGAGCGCGTTGAAAAGGCTTAATTAGATTTTTGAATTGGGAAATGAAATTATTCACTAGTGCGAATGTAGCATGATATAGGCGTGATAGGAAGAACCAGCTGGAATCAATTTAGTTCCGTAAAAGCTTGTGATTACTATCTATTCTCTTTTACACTTTTCACACGCGTTAAAATGTCCGAATGAAAAACGCATTGTTGTGTTAAACCGTTCCGGATATATGCGAACTCTTGTAACTACTTACTTAAATTTTTGTTGTAGCTTGTTCTAGAGAAATGCGCTCAATTTGCAGACTTTTACATTACACATAGAATTTTTTTTACATTACATAGAATCCCAAGGCAAAAATACCACGCTTAGAATCAATTTACGTATAACCAAAAATATATCCTTCGCCCCTCTAGGAGGGTTGGCCTGAAACATTTTTTTTTCAAACAATTGTGTCACATAAATATTTTTTACGCTTTCAGTATCCATAAATGAATGCTTAAAAAATGTAGTAATTTACAAAGAATATTTTTTTGGTGGATTTCTACCCATATTTTCAAAATTTCCACAATATACAGGGTTAGTCTATTGTAGAATTGTAGTTTTGGTGAATTTTTATTTAAAAAAATTCACTAATAGAGAGGTATCGATGGTGAGACTTGGCAACAATTTTTTCAAATTAGCGCGAACTAGGACCCCTAGAACCCATATCCGGGGCCAGTTTCAATATATATATATATATATATATATATATATATATATATATATATATATATATATATATATATATATATATATATATATATATATATATATAATATATATATATATATATATATATATATATATATATATATATATATATATATATATATATATATATATATATATATATGTATCCAACCGCTAACTCAAAAAATAACTAACCAAATTAAATGAAACTAGGCAAGTGCCTTTCTTTTATTAATGGCTTGGATGAGTTCGTTAGCCAAGAAAATCTAAATAGGTTTTCCGGGAAAATTTTGAGTTTTCTTTCAAAAAAATTTTTTTCTCCGAAAATTACAAATCTATTTTAATGAAATAATAAACTAGGACCCCTAGAACCCATATCCGGGGCCAGTTTCAATATATATATATATATATATATATATATATATATATATATATATATATATATATATATATATATATATATATATATATATATATATATATATATATATATATATATATATATATATATATATATCCAACCGCTAACTCAAAAAATAACTAACCAAATTAAAAGAAACTAGGCAAGTGCCTTTCTTTTATTAATGGCTTGGATGAGTTCGTTAGCCAAGAAAATCTAAATAGGTTTTCCGGGAAAATTTTGAGTTTTCTTTCAAAAAAAATTTTTTCTCCGAAAATTACAAATCTATTTTAATGAAATTTCGTGCATATATAGCCTCGAGGAAGACCTTACTGCATATCAAAACTCAACGTTCCAAGTTTATAGGAAATTGAGTTATTTATATTTTGAGTTTTCTTTCGAAAAAAACTTTTTTCTCCAAAAGTTACAAAGCTATTTTAAATGAAATTTGATGTGTATGTTGCCTTGAGAAAGGCCTTGCCACGTACCAAAATTCAACTGTCTAAGTTTATATAAAATTGAGTTATTCAAATTTGAAGGATTTAATAAAAATTCACTACCATAACGCACTTGCTGCGTCTCGAACTTTTTTGGAATCAGATTACCCAAAGTCGAAAAATTTGTCAAGGGCCAAAAACTTAAAATAATGAACGATGTATGGTCATTTTACATTGGGTTTTGGGATGACCAGTTTTTTTTTAGCGTCAACCAATGAAAACTAGCATTCCTTGATAGTACCTCATACAACATATGTAATAGCGGTAAAAACAGATTGCAAAAGTATATCGAAGCCGAGATATACAGGCTGATTCATTAGATGAGAGAATAATTATTTTTCAGAATAAAACAAAAAATATATCACCATTCATTACACACCAAACATTAAAGCCAAATCGAACTTCAATCTACGCTATTCCCGCAGCTGTAATTTCAATGTTTTCAAAAGATTTTCACATTAGGAGAAACTATTACTTATAAGGATATGTTGTTATTAATTGTAGTTAAGAGATTAAATGCTGTAGAATCACCATAAGCGTGAGTGTTTCTTTGTGCGACGTTGCCAAATTCGTAACAAAATCAAATTTTTTCGTTTTTCAATCCATAACCTAACTTTTTTCACTAAATGTGATACATATTTGTAAAGGAAAAAACAGGAGCTTTTCAAAACTGTGAAAATCCAATATGGTGCCCATATGAAAAAACAAAGTTGATGATGGTTTCAAACTATCGAAACGTTGGAAATGAAATCTAACTACACAGGCGTTTCCTACGTAAAAAGTTGCTATTTGAAAGTTTTTACAGATTTCAGAAATTTCAAATGAAGAAAATACAGGGTATTTTCGAAAATGCGTCGTTTTAGTTTTTTTCAAATATCGTAAAAACTAAAAGAGATAAAATTGTAAACTAAACGGCATTCAATTACAAACATAATTGTCTAAAACCATCCTCATTTAACCGCTTTCCTATCTCTAACAGTTTCGGAGATCGCAATACATGCATCACCAATTTCGGGCACACTATATATATATATATATATATATATATATATATATATATATATATATATATATATATATATATATATATATATTGTTGCGTTTTCTCCGGGTCTCTCTCACAAAACACTTAATTTACTGTCTAAATATGGATACAATAAAGGTCTAGAACGTCTCTCTCACAAAACACTTAGTTTATCTGGCCCTACACTGGTTACTAATCTGCACACAAGTCACTATACTGAAACTACGGTCTCTACTTCACACTAGCTACTGATTCTTCTAGTCACTTCAACATTATCTAACTGAACTCATGGCTGGCTTGCTTTCGCGTTTATATACTCGCCGTACCTTCCACCACATTCTGGAGCGTTCCATTCCAGAATGTTCCTGGACCTTCTTTTACTAGAAGGTTCTGTGAATACAGATCGGTCCCGTGTGTATACAGGGGGATGTATATACAGGATGATCCAAATGTGGTCATCACTCCTATGTTATACAAGAGGTGTTTCTCGTAATATAAGATCTCTCTGCGTATACAGGGTGTAAGGGTTCTCTGCGCATACAGGGTGTTCGGAATGTGCAGACCTCAGTTATCCGTTCCGACGGGGTAAAAGTTGGTAACTTCGTTATTTCTGGTCCTAGAGGGTTGAGACTTCGCCTGAGGGGGGTCACCCCAGGCACCCCCAGGGGGGATGGGAGGCGGTGTTGCCAGATTGTGCAAAAATTCCCAGAGGCTGGGGAAGTTCTGGAGATGTGGCAACACTGCACCTACATCTATTGAAGTGCTTTGTAACACTATATATATATATATATATATATATATATATATATATATATATATATATATATATATATATATATATATATATATATATATCCAGGGGAATACTTTGATTACTTTTTTTCTTTTCAAAATTGAACAAACGCGACATCCTCGTAGAATGAAAATTTTCTAAAAGTTGTATCGCGTTCACTACATTTGTTATCTCAATTTCTAAATAACACAGTTATTTTAGCCTCGTCATAAATAGCAGTATAACGCTAAAACCACATCACTTTGCAATAAAAAACTCAGTTTACGTTTTATGGTCCTAAAAATTTCAACGGCGCAAATAACACACAAATAAACTGCAATAAAGCAACTGTCAAAATGCAAAGAGGAGAGCCATAAAGCCATAGGGATATTATCTTGTATCTGCTACTATATTTTCCAGCTTTTTCACCCATACACGCTTCACAGTTTTTCATATTGCCGTTCGCTCACTGGATACAAAATTATTTACCATGCTTAAAGGGAGGCTTTGCATAGCAGCTTAACAGTAGATAATATAATAAGCTGGACTTTCAGGGGATCATTATTTGAAATTATCTCGGTAATTAACGCGACATTTTCAGTTTTAATTTGCTTGTGCAAATGGAGTTAGTGAAGGGCGTGTGAAAAAGCTGCCATGCGTAATATGTGTAACTAAAGTGGATAATTGGTTTTTAATAAGGTTATAATAAAAACAAATGAATGTTCCTGCAGTGTTAGTCACGATGAGATTTTACGGAAAACTAGTAAAGATATAATTCTGAGACTAGATACAGACGTGTCCTCACAAATGCTTATTTTCTACTACAACAGGTTTCGATTTCCACGCCATCGTCAGGCGATGATGTAAAAAGCAAAACCTGTTGCGGAATTAAAAACATGCATTTGTCAAATTAGCGAAAAATTTCTACGGTTGTAGGAAACAGTTTCATCTAGTTAGGGCAATAGCAATCAAATTATTCGAGAAATCGGCACCTATAAATCAGTCGCAAGGTTTTAAACTCGGCTCCAATATGCTCAGTTCTCCAGAAGTTCATGTGCTACTAGAGTGCATAGAATTTTTATTATAGCGTGATGATTATCGGGATTTTAAGCCATTGTAGTATTTATTACATTTAACTTACAATTATAAATAATGCATCAAATGAAAGAACAAGTCAAACAATTTTGTTGATACATATGTGAGCAATCGCATACACTGTTTCCACTGTCTTTCGTTAGAAAGCGCTAGGATCAGATATGGCGACTAGTGAGCATAAAGCTTTATGTCTTTTTCATTTTGCAAGGACTGAATCTGTAGTTACAGTGCAACGTGCAAGTGATAGTAACATCCACAGATGGTATCATAAGTTTAAGGACTACCTAAAACTACGTCTTTATCGTTTGCAGTTGTTGCAAGCTCTAAAGCCTTCAGACTACGGTTTACGTGCCAACTTTGCAAGCGATATGTTGCTGCAAGGTAATGAAAATTTTCTGAAACGTGTCGTCTTCAGTGACAAATCGTCATTTCACCTAAGTGGTCATGTGAGCACTAAGAATGTACGCATCCGGCGGTCATAAAATCCGCACCAGATGGTAGAGTTGCAGAGACTCCCCTAAATTAAACGTTTTTTTGTGCCATATCCCTACGGAAAATTGATGGGCCTTTCTTTTTTGCTGAAGCAAATATAACTGGAGTTTCTTATCTTGATGTGCTACAACTATGGCTTTTTCCTCAATTGGAAGAAGCTGAACCACAGAACTTCAGCTTGGCAGCAAGATGGTGCGCCGCCTCACTGGCATAACTCAGTACGCGATTGGTTAAACGACGTTGTAACCGATCGCTGGGTTGGTCGCAAAGGGTCGCATGACAGTGGTTGTATCGCATCGCATTTATGTTCACCCGATCTGAGGCCATGCGATTTTTAACATTTGTAGGAAAAACTGTTTTAGTTGCTCTTTCATTTAGCATTAAAACCCGGATATTAATTTTAAAACACCCGTATATATTGTAGCTCTTTAATTTTGACTTGTGAACTGAACCAAGTTTAGCTAAATCATAATATCTTGATGCGAAGGATCTACTGCCGCTCTGTGATTCATTAATTATGTACCACCCTCTTTATATATCTTTACAATGTTAAATAGACGTCCCTATTTTGACAATGTCAAATATATATATATATATATATATATATATATATATATATATATATATATATATATATATATATATATATATATATATATATATATATATATATATATATATATATATATATATATATATATATATATATATATATATATATATATATATTTGACATTGTCAAAATAGGGACGTCTATTTAACATTGTAAAGATATATAAAGAGGGTGGTACATAATTAATGAATCACAGAGCGGCAGTAGATCTTTCGCATCAAGATATTATGCTTTAGCTAAACTTCGTTCAGTTCACAAGTCAAAATTAAAGAGCTACAAGGTGTTAAAAATAAGAAATTGGACTTAGGTGTTGCTTGATATACAGAAAAGTATCTGAGGTATTGTCTTAACAATTGGCACAAATGAGTTTTTCATGGTGATCAAAACTTATGCCCAATCTGGCTCTAACTGGTAGAGGGCTCTACTGGTGGTACCCTTCAAGTCTTAAAAAAACTCCCATTTTCTTGTTAATACCGTTAGCAACGTTTTTATTAGAACATAGTATTTTCTTGTATTTTGTCCATAAGAATATGTATACTTTTTCAATGATGACAGGCGTATTCATCATTTCTGGGCTTCTGAAAATCTGCATGGCATTTGCAAGATAAATTTTCAAAATGAAGTTACTGTTCACGCTTTCTGTTTAGTTAAAGTAACTCAAGTTCGTTACCTTATCTTCCAGGATAATTTAAATACGCAAAGATACCTGCAAACTTTGCGAACTGTCGTAGCGGATTTCCTGGACGATCTACGTTTAGATCAATGGAGAAGTTGCTGGTACCAATTAGATGGTGCTTCACCTTACTGTGGGAATGTAGTTGGGTTAAATAACAGAGGCCCACCTAATCAGCACCCCGCCGCCGACGTCCCACATGCTGTCATGTCCAGCGCCGGCTCCACGCATGCCCCAGGCAGCGGCATTTTTCCGAGGCTGTGTGCCACCAATTAACCCTGGTAGCCCAGAGAGGGTGAAGGAAGGAGTAAGGTAATATGGTTAAAGAAAAAGACGGTTAATAGGACAGCGGACAGCTGGAGTGGCTGTCTGTACCGTCTACGTCGTTACGAGTAGCGGTGAGCACACTCTGGAAGCAGTACACGCACCGGCCAGACAGACCTGTGACCCTAGGCAGGGGCCCTTACAGGGTGCTACCGTCTGGGCCAGACGGGCCCTGGTTTTTTAACGTGGTTGTTATTTCACCCTCTCCTCCTTTCTCACCCGGGCTTGAGACCGACGATTGAGGAGTTTTATTATTATTATTTCTATCATAATGGGAATACATTATTCAAATGATCTCGAACGACTAGAATAATATGCGTAATTGCCTCATCCCGCATCCAAATCATATCACCAAGTTCGGCTTCCGAAAGATTCGGTAAAGAATATTTGCCACCTCTGGGATAAATATTTCCAAATATGTAACTCCAGTTAAAGTATAATCATAAAATATAGGCCCAACAATTTTTTTCTGAAAATTCCACACTAACCGCTAACAGTTCTTCTTCCTGATTTTTGTATTTCTTTTACCACTCTTTTTCTGTTGTGCTTGCTTTCCTGCGACCTTCGATTTTTCCTATTAAAAACTCCTTCCGTAGAAAATGATTCATCAGTCCGTAATATTTGAAGGGAATAATCGGGATCTTAGTTCATCTTTTCAAACATCTGGTGGTGAATCCCAGATTGTTGCTCTAGACATATCCAAAGCATTCGACCAGGTCTGGCACGCAGCGCTGTTTAATAAACTTCCGGCCTATGGCCTACCACCAGAACTCTGTACCTGGACAGCAAATTTCCTCTACAACCGGAGCATTACTGTTGTCGTGGATGGCCATTCCTCTAAACTGTATTCAATTAATGTAGGAGTTCCTCAAGGTTCAGCTTTAGCCCCTACTTTGTTTCTTCTCCACATCAATGACCTCCTCTCCAGCACATCCAACCCAGTTCACAGTTACGCGGACGACAGAACCCTCCACTCAAATATACAATATTTTAAGCCTGGATCTTTAACCCAATTAGATGAGGATCGCAGACTCATGGGGGGTTCTGTCTCCGTGGATCTCCAAAAAATATTAGACTGGGGAAGTAGAAATCTTGTACAATTCAACCTCACCAAATCACAGTGTTTCTTTCTTTCTCATAAGAGATACACAAGCCCTAGACCCATCACAATGAACAAGCAAGTTATTCAAAGTAATGAGTCCTTTTCACTTGCTGGCAGTTCTGTGGATCGAAATATCAATTGGCACCAACATGTCACATTAATTGCAGAAGCGGCTGCTAAGAAATTAGGTTTCCTCTTCCGGGCTCGCAAATACTTTTCACCAGCTGATCTCTATACCTTATATACTTCACAAATAAGACCAAACCTCGAATACTGCTCCCACATCTGGGGTGCTGCTGCCGCTTCTACACTCGCTATCCTGGACTCCATTCAGAAGAGAGCTATACGTCTCATCAGTGACCCTAAGGCTCACCCAAAAGCTGTCATCTCTTGCCCACCGACGCGCCGTTGGTGACCTCTCTCTCTTTTATACATATCTGCCGGGCACTGCTCAGATGAGCTTTCTTCCATAGTTGCTCCACCTGCTGCCCCCAACAGATCTACCAGGGAAACAGAGAGAATGCACTTTTTTCCTGTCCAGGTCACCAGATATAGAACATCTTGTTATGCCCGCTCTTTTGTCCCGAGGACTTCCAAGTTGTGGAATTCCTTGCCGGCACATGTTTTTCCTTCTTCCCCGAACCTCCAAACCTTCAAGTCCAAAATTAACAAGTTACCTCTTCCCTTCTTGTCGACATCTACGGTACGATATTATTTAGGCTGTAAGCCCTCGTGGTGTGTTGTTTAAATAAAGAAAAAATCTGGCGGCAAAAGTTCCTTTTTATGGGCGTCTGTTAAAACTTGTACGGGTAAAATCTTATATGGTCTGTAATAAGTGTTTAATGTACGTTGGATTTTAGAATAACTTTCACCTAATTCATCAACTGCATTATTTATACTGCATTCAGAATTCTCTAAAAAATGATAGAATATTTAAAAAAGTATATTCATGAATAAATGTGGATGGGCTTACCTGCAAAATGAAGCAGTAGATCTAGATGTTCTTCCCAGTTTGCTTGAACTACTTTTTTTTACTGCTTATTTACTGAAACTGGAGATATTATTCACCTTTCGGTAAATATTTTTAAATGTATTTTCTGATGGTATTAGACGATTTGGATACAACACCCTATATGATCTTCTTGCCGTACGTTGATTTGTGTTATTTTTTATATAAGTAAATGTTTCCAGGTTTTTAATTATCTTGACTAAGTTTTTAAAAGTAATGACCAGGTAAATTCCGAATTGCGGGATCCTTTTCCTCTGCCCCGTGATTTAAATGTTGTTTTGCCGCTCAAATTTGTGGCTTGCGTTTTCACCTGTTGCTATGATGTTCTCGTCTGACTTATATTATCTTTGGCTATTGAAAAGATACTTTTTAAGAACTTGTTATCTTAATTTACAGTAGAATTCAAATTTTTAGGCTATTGATGAAGCGCTAAATATATGGCGAGCGAATTTTTGCCTAGAAAATGTTTTTTAGCAAGTTTTCGTACAAAAAAAAATGGCATCGATCATTCCATGAAAATTTGCTACCATAACGCACTTACTGCGTTCAGACTTTTTCTTTTAATTAACAACGAGCGACTGTTTGTTCATTTGTATTAAAAGTTTGGTTTGGAGCTGCCCTTGTCGATGAGCTGTGAAGAAGATCTAGATTTGTTAAATGTGACTTTAGCGATAGAATGAATCTATTCTACCTACGATCAAGGGCTATAAAATTTGCAAAGCACGATAGACCCTAACTTTTTGTTCGCACCCATTATTTACCTTAAAAGATTTCTACTTTAAGTATAACCTAGAATAGGCTCCATAGAAACACCCAGCGTTAGGTGTGACCTGGGGTTATTTATGGATAGTGAATGCATTCATCTGTGCTGAGATGTGGTCGCTCTATATCCATATTTCTTCCGCCCTGGTCAATGGGAATATCGAGCGCAAAAAGTTTATTTGCAAAAGAGCAAGAGGTTTTGTCGTCTACTGCTGAGAACTACTATTTTATGGTTATTGAGTTTACCCCTTATGCATACGAAAACTCTTTACTTTGCCTTTAACGATTTATTTGTGATATGTGTGCGGCCCGACATAAATCCTGAAGTGATATTCTCTTTGGATTTACATAAACAGTATAGCCGAAACATGGAAAAGGATTTAGTAGCTTCAGGAAAGTAAATTTTCTAATAAAGTTTAGTATTCGGCTTAAAATTCAATCAGGGAGAACATAAAAAACTTTATTTTTCGCACATAAAACTGAGAGATTGATTCTTACAGAGGCGTCGGCACTAACTTTTTATAACCAAGGATTTTAATATTTTTATATTCAATTAATCTTTCCCCAACAGAAGCATAAATAATATGAATTATATACGACCATTTCCAAACGGTTAAGTGTATAAAATCAAAAATTTAAACTATTTTAGCACAAAATTAATGTTTAACAGGTTAGGTGAATACGATTACTAAAATCTTGAGCGCTTTCACATTTTTACTGATTTCTATTTTTATTTAATTTTGTATGCGTTATTTTTTTTTCAACAACACACCACGAGGGCTTACAGCCTAAATACTATCGTACCCTGGGTGTCGACAAGGAGGAAAGAGGCAACTTGTTAATTCTGGACTTGAAGGTTTGGAGGTTCGGGGGGGAAGGAAAAACCTGTGCTGGCAAGGAGTTCCACAACTTGGAAGTCCTCGGGACAAAAGAGCGGGCATAACAAGATGTTCTATATCTTGTAACCTGGACAGTAAAAGGGTCCAATCGCTCTGTTCCCCTGGTAGATCTGTTGGCGGTAGCAGGTGGAGGAACTATGGAAGAAAGCTCATCTGAGCAGTGCCCGTGCAAATATCTATAAAAGAGAGAGAGGTCACCAACGGCACGTCGGTGGGCAAGGGATGGCAGCCTTTGGGTAAGGGTACGGTCACCGATGAGACGTATAGCTCTCTTCTGAATGGAGTCCAGGATAGCGAGTGTAGAAGCGGTAGAAACACCCCAGATGTGGGAGCAGTATTCGAGGTTTGATCTTATTTGTGAAGTATATAGAGTATAGAGATTATCTGGTGAAAAATATTTGCGAGCCCGGAAGAGGAAACCTAATTTATTAGCAGCCGCTTCTGCAATTGATGTGACATGTTGGTGCCAATTGAGATTTCGATCCACAGAGATGCCAACAAGTGAAAAGGACCCATTACTTTGAATAACTTGGTTGTTTATTCTGATGGGTCTAGGGCTGGTGTATCTTTTATGAGAAAGAAAGCAAGACTGTGATTTGGTGCGGTTGAATTGTACAAGATTTCTACTTCCCCAGTCTAATATAGAACCCTCCATGAGTCTGCGATCCTCATCTAGTTGGGCTAAAGAGACAGGCTTAGAATATTGTATATTGGAGTGGAGGGTGCTGTCGTCCGCGTAACTGTGAACTGGGTTGGATGTGCTAGAGAGGAGGTCATTGATGTGGAGAAGAAACAAAGTAGGGGCTAAAGCTGAACCTTGAGGAACTCCTGCATTAACTGGATACAGTTTAGAGGAATGGCCATCCACGACAACAGAAATGTTCCGGTTGGAAAGGAAATTTGCTGTCCACGTACAGAGTTTTGGTGGTAGGCCATAGGCCGGTAGTTTATTAAGCAGCGCTGCGTGCCAGACCTGGTCGAATGCTTTGGATATGTCTAGAGCGACAATCTGCGTTATCCAACAGAATAGACCAAATTGGATAGGTGATCATGCAGTTCTGAATTGTATTTCATATTAAAATATTACACGTCATAAACAACAAAATTGTAATAAGAAAACCCTAATAAAAAAATATTCCTAATGAAGTCTTGCCTTGCGAAATATTTCAAGGTCATTTTAAACTCTTGTATAGTCATTGATGCAGGGATAAACTGGAGAATGCTTATTTCTGCACGAATAATGACGCCGAAGGTGAATACCGCCACTTTAATCGCGGAATGTTAAAACTGCATCAAAAGAAACCCAAGGACTGTCAAGAATTCCATTAGCAAGAAGTTCCATTAGTAGAAAATCAGCTGATATAATATACAGTGTGTCCCAAACTGGATGGGAATGTATTGCTATCTCCGTTATTATTAGAGATACGGAGACGGTTAAATTAGCAATGTTTTGTAGAAAATATGACTTGTGTTTTGCCCTGTCTCTTCGTTTTCGAGTTATTTTGAGGAGAAAAAAAAAACAAAATTTGTCGATTCCTTTTTTCTTCAATATCTAAGCAGGCGTTGATCTGACATGTCCAAGACTTGCACATTATCAGGACACTTTTTACAGAGTAATCTTTTTGTGCTATTCTCAACTTTGAATTGTGATTTGTTTTTGCGCTACAGGTATCAACGTTTGTTTTTATTATGGCAGCCATACTGGATTTATTTATCATGTGATAGCCTGTGAAAAGAGCTTTCCAATGATGTACAACGTGCTTGAGAAATCTTGTAATTGCACTGACAATTTTGTGAAAACCCGTTTTGAGGATAGTAGGCTATGAAATACAATACCAGAAAACATCGAGCAAAATTTTTGCACTAAAAGGGCGAAAACAAATGGGCAGCCTCACATCCGCGGAGATAGAAGTTTTATCAACAGTTGTTGTCTGCATGTGTGCTGGTGGCTCCTTCATTCCCCCAATGATAATTTTCCCTAGAGTGAGAATGAAAGCAGTGTTGATGGGTGGAGCTCTGCCTGGGCCTGAATTTGCCTGCCACAATGGACGCAGCTGGAAATTATTACTAAGTAGTTTGAGCATTTTTTGAAGTATGCAAAGCCTACAGACGAAGGCCCTTGTTTGCTAATGCTAGATGGGCATGTTACACATACAAAAAACTTGGATTTCATCAAAATGGCGCGTGAAAATTTCGTGACTGTGTTATGTCTACCGCCTCATTGTAATCATAATTTGCAGCCACTAGATGTGGTATTTATGGGTCCCTTAAATGCGTTTTATGTTCAAGAGATCGAAACATATCTCAAGAACAATCCAGGAAGAATCATATCACAAGTTAGAAAATTGTTTGGTACTGCATATCTTCGAGCAGCTGTGCCTACAGCAGCTATAAATGGGTTCAGACATTGTGGAATTGTTCCATATAATCCACATGTGTTCAGTGACGCCGACTTTGCTGCAGCTGAAGTTACTGATAGAGATGTTGAAATTAGTGAGAATAATCGGGAGAACGAAAATTTCAATCAAGAAAACAAGAAAGCAAGTGATGTGGCAGATCCAATTTTTTCAACCTTGGAAGCTACCAAACAGTCTGGGGTCCAAAACATGCGTGATATCCAAATTAGTGGACCAACCTGTTGCGGGTTACTGGTCAGTCCAAAACAGATTGTTCCGGTTCCAAAATTAAAAAAGTAAACGCAGAGAAATACAAGAAAATGAGAATCTACCGCAATAATTACAGACAGCCCTTATAAAAATGAACTAGAAATAGCAAAGGAACCTGGAAAAGTAGCATAAGTTACAAAACAAGTTTTTGATAGTAAGAAAACTAAAAACAAATTATTGTTATGCAATATTTTTATAATGGCCACTTTGCTCAATGTGTGGGGTAAAGTGGCCATTTACGCACATTTTGCAAAATGGTTGGGTAAAAAGACAAATTTGGAAAGTTAAGTTTGATTTTTATATTATGGCTACTATAATGTTTGGGCTACACTGTTCACCTGGTTTTATAATAATATTGCTCTTTATTTTAAATCACGAGGCTTTTGAAGCTTAGGGTGGCCACTATACCCACATCTCCCCTACATCTAATTCTCTAGTGCCCTGGGCAAGGCTGAACTCTTTGCCTCGTTGTTCGCCGGCAATTCTACTCTCAACCCACCTCCAAATGTTCAACCACCAACAGTCCCCAATGTCCCGCATAAAATGACAGATATCACTTTCAAAACTAAAAAGGTACGAAAGATGCTATCTTCTCTTAATACCAGGAAAGCCTCTGGCCTTGACGAGATCCCAGCAATTGTTCTCAAAAAATGCGCACCAGAACTTGCTCCTGTCCTGACACGTCTGTTTCAGACATCTTACAATAGAGGCATATTCCCTAGTAACTGGAAAACTGCTCTAGTACAACCCGTCCCCAAGAAAGGATCCAAAGCGTTTCCTAGCAACTACAGGCCTATTTCTCTCCTTTCAGTCATCTCTAGAGTGATTGAAAAGTACATAAACACCGAATTACTAAAATTTCTTGAAAAACACACTCTAATCCACGACAGGCAGTATGGATTCCGTCAGCGCATATCAACTGCCGACCACTGGCCCCCATTCTTGGAACAAGTCTATGGAACTACACGGCAAATCCCAGATTGTCGCTCTAGACATATCTAAAGCATTCGACCAGGTCTGGCACGCAGCGCTGCTTAACAAACTACCGGCCTATGACATACCACCAAAACTTTGTGCGTGGACAGAAAATTATCTCTCCAACCGGAGCATTTCTGTTGTCGTAGATGGTAATTCCTCTAAACTGTATCCAATTAATGCAGGAGTTCCTCAAGGCTCAGCTTTAGCCCCTACTTTGTTTCTTCTCCACATCAATGACGTCCTTTCTAGCACATCCAACCCAGTTCACAGTTACGCGGACTACAGCACCCTCCACTCAAATATTTATATAGTCCAATTAGATGAGGATCGCAGACTCATGGAGGGTTCTGTCTCCGTGGATCTCCAAAAAATATTAGACTGGGGAAGTATAAATCTTATACAATTCAACCCCACCAAATTACAGTTTTGCTTTCTTTCTCATAAGAGATACACCAGCCCTAGACCCATCACAATAAACAACCATACCTTATATACTTTACAAATAAGACCAAACCTCGAATACTGCTCCCACATCTGGGGTGCTGCTGCCGCTTCTACACTTGCTATCCTGGACTCCATTCAGAAGAGAGCCATACGTCTCATCGGTGACCCTACCCTCACCCAAAGGCTGCCATCCCTTGCCCACCGACGTGCCGTTGGTGACCTCTCTCTCTTTTATAAATATCTGCACGGGCACTGCTCAGAGCCGCTTTCTACCATAGTTCCTCCACCTGCTGCCCCCAACCAGGGGAACAGAGCGAATACACCCTTTTACTGTCCAGGTCACTAGACATAGAACATCTTGTTATGCCCGCTCTTTTGTCCCGAGGACTTCCAATATTGTGAAATTCCTTGCCGGCACATGTTTTTCCTTCTGCTCCGAACTTCCAAACCTTCAAGTCCAGAATTAACAAGTTGCCTCTTTCCTCCTTGTCGAAACCCACGGTACGATAGTATTTAGGCTGTAAGCCCTCGTGGTGTGTTGTTGAAATTAAAAAACAATTCCTAGATCGATCATCATGCTGTAAACTCCCTATCGGAAGCACAGGTAACATTAACAGATAGTACGAACTCTCCGTCTTTAAGGCCATTATAGTGTTAATCTAAATTTCACTTATTTTAAGCGGAACACAAAAACTGATCGTGCGCAGTCCTTGTAACGACATAAACAGAAGTTCTTTGTAGGTAATCTCATAATACAAATCCTGCATTATGTGACTGGTTGAGCTAAATGTTTTTGTCGCTGTAAATGATATTCTGCACTGCAATGTGCATTTACAGAAATACTGAAATTTGAATAATCAGCATAATGCATGCTGTGAAATTTATGCTGGTTTAAATTATGATTACGAAGCATCTGAAGAGATTATATATTGTGTAATGTGTTAGTAAATTTAATGCAGCCAGAGAAACGCTTTATTGTGGTAAGAGACTCTTACGAAGATACAGATTGCGGGGAAAATATCCATTTTAGTGAGTTAGTGCGCTATTTCCTAGACACAATTGCATATATTCCCTGAATTACGCTTATCTAGAATGTGTAGTTAAATTGATAAAAATAAGTGTTTAAATACCAGGTGTTTTAAATACGTCGTTGGGATGGTACAATATCCTGGCTTCTAAGTGAATAGTAGTAGGGAAAGCGTATCTGTTATTTATTATATTTTTATAAACATTACAATGGTGCAGTTTAAAACTTAGTTAAGCGATTGTTAATATTATTTATTACTGATTAGAACGTTTAGTACAATTTTGAGACCCCAATTCATCACTATACAGTTTTTAAACCTGACTATTGTTTCGTTAACAAAGTTATCGTTATCAGAGGGGTGAATAAACCAAGCGAGCAAATATTATTTTTAAACGTCATAACATCTGAATTTGACATGGTTAAAGGAAATTAGAGGCTTTTACTACCAGACAAACTGAATTATTCTCAAAACCCTACGCGTTTCAACACATTAACGTGCCATCTTCAGAGGTTTAGACTTAGAATGTAAAAAGGTGGTTGTTAGAAACTATGGTTCTGGTAGGTCTAACATGCGAGTGACTAACACCGCAACTACAGAAAGAATACAAAGTCCAACAAATCCAAATGTCAAATACAGTTTAGCCCTAATGGCCACGCGATATTTAAACTGACATTAGTGTCAGGAGTTATAAAACATGTCTATAAAAATGTACAATTTAAGTTTTAAAAACTTAAAACGGGACTGGGGTCCCACAAATATGAACAACACTCTTATGGAGTCAGAATCAATAAGATAAATTCAAACCAGTCAAATTACATAAAAAGCACAAACATAAAAGCAAAGCAGGCTGCACAGCTGAGCAGAACTCCCCGAGAACATCTGAACATGTAAAATTCAGAAAGGAAAGAAGGAAATAGATGCCACATTTGGGTTAATACTTACAAATTTCCTAACTCAATTACAGAAAGATACTGTATGAAATGTTGTCAAAGTCTGGCTTTTCATCTATTGTCCTCAGGATACCAAACAGGAACTGCGTAAAACAGGAAGGCAGGAACATCACAAGACTTGAAGAAATCAGAGGATGAATGCAAAAGACGCTTATTTTTTCAGTTTAATTTTATCAAACGAACAAAATGGAGTCCCATGGACCTCTAGATATTTAACTCAAGAAATGCAACCTGAAGGTGACAAGTGACATAACAACCAGAAGTGACAGGTGAACTACGGCCGGCAGAGAAAATGTCAACGGCGCGGAGAGAAGAAACAGCCGATCTTTGCTCTATGGCTGGAATAGATCACATGTCATTCGGAGCACTACAATTGAAAGTTGCAGTCAGGTTTCTGCAAATGAAAGTCTATTCACTCAGGATTTTCTGTATGTGAAAAGAAGGTTATTCTTGAACTTGGTACCAAAAGAAGCACTTTAATTATGTGGAGCTAGAGCACTACCATTGAAAGTTTATTCAATAAGGTTTCTGTAAATTGATGGAAAGTTGATGCTGCTGGTTATTGAAGCATTAAGAACACATTAAGATGACGGCTCTGATAAGAAAAAAGAGCCGTCAGCTCTTGAGAGAGACAAGTTCCAATCTCTCGCCAGCCCGACCAGAGAGTCCCTCATACTTTCCTCTTACATACTGTGGCCCAATCACTGCTGCAGTCTCTCGTGTCTTAAAGAGAGACAATATCAAGTTCGCATACAGGTCGAGAGATACTGTTAAGAAGATTCTGGTTCATAATAAGGATTATATTCCTCACCTCAAGAAGTCGGGGGTATTTTGTTTCACCTGTGGGGACCCCCAATGTAACACTGTTTATATAGGAAAACGGGAAGGGCATTTGGTACCAGGGTCTCTGAACATCTTAGAAGCAGAAATAATGTCGATAACACCACTTCTGTCTTCGGTTGCCACCTCAGAGATAGCGGCCACACCTTTGACAAGGAGAACGACGCTAGAATCCTTCACCAATCTAGTTTTGGTATGCAACAGTTTCTCCTGGAGGAAATGGAGATCTACAAGTACATAAATGGCACCAATAATAATGTTCTTAATGTTTGAAACACCAGCAGCATGAACTTTCCTTCCATTTACAGAAACCTTATTGAATAAACTTTCAATGGTAGTGCTCTAGCTCCACATAATTAAAGTGCTTTTTTTGGTACCAAGTTCAAGAATAACCTTCTTTTCACATACAGAAAATCCTGAGTGAATAGACTTTCATTTGCAGAAACCTGCCTGGAACTTTCAATGGTAGTGCTCCGAATGACGTGTGATCGATTCCAGCCATAGAGCAAAGATCGGCTGTTTCTTTGGTTCTCTCTCCGCGCCGTTGACATTTTCTCTGCCGGCCGTAGTTTACCTGTCACTTCTGGTTGTTATGTCACTTGTCACCTTCAGTTTGCATTTCTTGAGTTAAATATCTAGAGGTCCATGGGACTCCATTTTGTTCGTTTGACAAAATTAAACTGAAAAAATAAACGTCTTTTGCATTCATCCTCTGATTTCTTCAAGTCTTGTGATGTTCCTGCCTTCCTGTTTTAAGCTGTATCCTGAGGACAATAGATGAAAAGCCAAATATTGACAACATTTCATACAACATCTTTCTGTAATTGAGACAGGAAATTTGTAAGTATTAACCCAAATGTGGCATCTATTTCCTTTTTTTCTTTCTGAATTTCACATGTTCAGATATTCTCGGGGAGTTCTGCTCAGCTGTGCAGCCTGCTTTGCTTTTATGTTTGTGCTTGTCTGTAGCTTTTTATGTAATTTAACTAGTTTGAATTTAACTTATTGATTGTGACTCCATAAGAGTGTTGTTCATATTTGTGAGACCCGAGTCCCGTTTTAAGTTTTTAAATCTTAAATTGTACATTTTTATAGAGATGTTCTATAACTCCTGACACTAATGTTAGTTTAAATATTACATGGCCTTTAGGGCTAATCTGTATTTGACATTTGGGTTTGCTGGACTTTGTATTCTTTCTGTACTTGCGGTGTTAGTCACTCGCATGTTAGGCCTACCAGAAACATAGTTTCTGACAACCACCTTTTTACATTCTAGGTCTAAACCCCTAAAGATATGGCACGTTAATGTGTTGAAACGCGTAGGGTTTTGAGAATAAATCAGTTTGTCTGGTAGTAAAAGCCTTTAATTTCCTTCAACCAAGCGAACAAAAACTAGAACTACTATTGCATGTTAGTTACGAACAGCGTCCTCTAGGAAGGTATACAGACAGTCCTGCACTGGTGAGTCTTAAATCCTTGCAATTAAAATTGCTTACCTGCTTTTGTAAAACATAGTGTTGTTATCAAACATTCATTCTAAGAAGGAAGCACTGATTTTTAAGATAACAGCTCGAACAATGGACCACACAGAACCTCACCTAGTCTATTCATCGAAACACTTTTGTTCAAATTTCTAACGACCTATATACTTTCGTGAGCATCTAACCCTCGCGACTGCCCGACATTTTTTATTAGCTTTTTCGATTTTCTCTATCTACATGATGGTTATTGTTCCAAATATGCTGAGCAATGCATGAATCATCAATAGTGCCACATCTCAGTTGCGCGAAATGTTCTTTAAATCTAGTTTCAATGGTTCTTTTAGTTTGTCCAACAACCTATTTCATAGATTTCCGACAACTGTGTGGTTTTGTCTTTATCCTTTGGGTCACCTAGCAAATTTGTTTTATGTATTATATGTAGAAAATGTTAGCTCTTTCTTAAAGATGCTACTAAAACCACGTGACTCGCGGTTCGAGTGGTAAACAGACAACGGTTTTATCTGTTTTATCTTTTGTGAAAGTCTTTGTTATAAATAAATTTGCTGAAAATGAAATTACCTGGAACAACACTACGGCTTGCCTCTGCTGTATTTAAGTTAGGTCTCTCTACATCTAAATCGCCTTCAGCAGCTTCAATCTCGACAACTTCTTCTGATGGACTGCTTCCATTTAATGGCGTATTTTCAAAAAATATTTCAGTCTCCACTTCATTTTGTTTATGTGAAGCTTGTCTGTCTGTTTCGATATCTTCGGCGGTGATAGCTTTTCCTGCTTGGACATAGATCTTTTTGCGCCTTTGATGCTTAGGTGTCGTGTCAGAGGCCCTCGCCTCTTCTAAATGCTTGCCAAAAACTTTGCACCATTCTGATCCAGTACCAGTGTCGGCGGCTATATGTTGGCCACCGGGAAGTCTTTTAAGCACTTGATCAGGATCTAATGGTACTAATCCACATGCTCTAAATCCTGATACGATATTTTTTGTTCATTCGCAGTAGTTGATTTTAATGTTTCGTTTAAGAGGTTGGGAAAATATTCTTTAGGAATCGCACCGCTATGACGTTTTTTCTACTCCAGCAGTATATTTTGCCATGCCAGCTTCAATGGCCTAAAATATGCTACATCTAAGGGTTGACATAGATGTGTTGAGTTCGGAGGGAGTAGGACCAACTGAATATTATACTGCAAACAATTATTTATCACGGTAATAGACGTGCGACTAACCAGTTGTTACCAAGTAATATTTTTTACCGTCCTTCTTTTTACATATGGTCGAGCAACCTTTTCGAACCAGTCTCTAAAGATAAATGAATCAAACCATCCACTCGAGCTACTGTTGTAAAAATCATTATTTAGACCATTACTGATGGTCCAGGTGTCGTGGAGATTTTCGGCCTTATACAAAATGTATACCGGTAGTCTTTCTCCAGAAGCGGAGGCTGCAAACATAACAGACGTACTGCTTTTTGATGAGTCCACTATTCTGTCTGCATGCTTAGCACCGCGGCGGACAATAACTTTTTGGCTACCTGGATCATCTGTCATGTTTATTTCGTCATAATTGATGATATTATCGGGAGGCACATCTTCAAGTGTAATTTTTAAATTGTCAAAATAGTCGATTAGTATCGATCTCGAAATAGCAGCACGTTGCCTTTTGATATTTTGGCATATTCTTGTAGAAAGTGCTTGTTTATTTCTTTTTAAAAAACTTTTTAACCATCTAGGTCCTGGGCTATGGTTTTTGAATCTTTTTTCAGTTATGCCTTTTCTATCTAAAAGCATTTTAACAATATTTTTTACATCAACATTCGTAAGAGGGTGTTCCCACTTGGGCAGTTGGCTCTGTTGACACTACAAAGTCATACCGACAGATGTCACTGTCACTTTTATTAAGTCAACCATGACATGTCTAAAATAATGCTTCTGTCCGAAATTGGGAGCTTTGACGGTATGGTTTTGTCATGTTGACGATGCCCTTACAGTATTTAATACAACTGAATGGAAAGTAGATGATTTTATTGCCAAATTAAACAGTCAATTTGACTCCATTAAATTGACGCATGAAATAGAAATTAATCACAAATTACCTTTTTTTTAAACAATTACACGAGAGCCACAATAGACAAAAGATCACGGAGAAGGGACTGGACTAGCCTATCCACACTGAATTTAATCTAATCTAATCTATTTACAAATAAGGGCAAACCTATGTTGGGTTTTGCAATTTTAACATAACAATTTTTACGATCATTTATTTAAACTTGCTGACCAACCGAGTGTGCCAACATCGACTTCTAACTCGTCTATAAAAAAGAAATAAAGTAATATTATTTTATATCAAACACAAAATAAACTATATATATATATATATATATATATATATATATATATATATATATATATATATATATATATATATATATATATATATATATATATATATAACAACTAACCCCAGAGCAAGCTTGGCTGTTACTTATTTGGATTTAATTGTTAAAGGCTTAAACATCATCTTTAGAGTCACTTTTAACATACGAATTACAAATCCGCATCCACACATCTTTCGTGGGCCCCTATATGATATTTGGTGCAAACTGCTTATAATGAAATTAAGAAGAGTATCGATATAATGTCCTGAATTGTATTATGGTCCAGAATATTTGAATTCAAATGAACTTGATTTTCTTGCAAGCTAGTCACGTCTTATTTTTATTAGATTCTTGAAGTATGCCATCCGCACCGAAGATTAAACATAACAGAAAAAGGAAACTGTTATGAGAAGTCCAGAATTAAATAATTGGTCATATGGCCCTTTCGCGTAATGGCAAGTATACACATAGAACCAAAAATTGTTAAAAAAAAAACGATTTGACTAAATTAATTTGATATTCTGTCCTTTAAAAAATACGCTCAAACTCATAGATTTTTATTTTTAGATCGGCATTTTTTTAACTTATTTTCATTTACACCGGTTGACACAAAAAAATATATGACGTCGTACTTTTCTTTTTTTTTAATGGCAATTTTTATTGAATTTTAGGATTCTACGAAAAATATTGTCCATAGTATTATTATTATTATTATTATTATTATTATTATTATTATTATTATTATTATTTATAAACATAAATCGTACAATATGTCTCCACAATAAGCCTGAGGCTAACGTTGTATAACATAATTTAATAAGGTTATACCAAAATCAAACTAAAACCTCTATTCGAAATTAAATATACTTCAGATTTTGACACATCAAATTTCTTTTTGCCTCTACTTCTTTCATCTAATGCTCCAATCTATGTCTAAATCAAGTGATTTCTGAAAATATCAATTGATTTAATTTCTGTCCATTTAAACTGTATATATTAAAAGTTAAGCATAATCAATTTTAGTCAAACCTTTACCAATAATAAGAACTTTACCTGTTCCTTACGTTGGCATTGACGTTGATTACCTGTCAAAAGCTGATTTAAAGATTTAGAACGCGTCTATTAAAATTTTAAAAATAATTTTGTAAACTAACACCTCTAAGTCTCATCAAGCAAGTGAAAACTGAATATTGTAAGATGAAAATATACGAAAACCATCATAACGCCAAATATTTATGGAATTTCGTAAACACAATGGGTGGAACGGCTGCTAGGAAAAATAACGAAATCAAGAAAATAAGAGATGCAATGGGTGTGGTCAGGCAAGATGGGCAGGATATAGCTAATGCATTCAACGAATATTTTGTAACCATAGGAAGCAAACTGTCTCAAAGGATAAAAAATAAGGGTACAAAAAACCGTAATGGAACCTCACTTACAGCTTAAATTTTTTTAAGTCTGACTACGGAATCAGAGGTAAATGCGGTTATTTTTTCCAAAGAAAACAAACAATCGGCTTGTTATGACGGACTTACATCAGAAGCGTTTAAAAAGTAGCCCACAATATCAGTAGTCACATTACCCAACTGATTGGGAAAATCTTTGAAACTGGTGTTTCTGCAGATATTTTTAAGATTGGTGTTTTTCCGTTAGGGCTTGTCCGCGTCTTTGTCGCCCCGATAGCACCGCACCTTTGGCTTATTGCGCATGCTCTTTGTCTTTTCTACTCCACCCATTCCAAAATCCTTGTGCGTTGAACTAGTCTGCAGAGCAATTGGTGGGGTGAGTTTTTATATTGCTCTGTCTCCGGTATAGGCTGTCTGTAGATCAGTTGTCTTTTGCGGTCCAAAGCTTTACACTCGCACAAGATGTGCTGGGCATGATTCCTTCCTTTCCTCGAACTATGATGACAATGTCGTCCGCATAGCCCTGTACCCCGTACCCCCTCCCGAGAGCCTCCCTAGCAGGCCGTCTACGACTAGGCACCAAAGCAGGGGACACAGAACGCTCCCCTGCGGACACCCAGCCGCGACCCCCGCCAGCAGAGTCCTCCCGCGAGTGAGGTGAACACTGCCCTGTCCCTGAGCATGGAACCGATTCACATGCAGCTGGGCTCCTCTATTCCACGCTCCCTAACTGCTGCCAGTACCGATCCGAATTAGGTGTTGCTGAAGGCCCTCTCTATGTCTAGGAAGCCCCCCCAGCGCCACCTCCCTGTTCTCCGGCGTATTCTCCAGTTTCAGCACCAGTTGGTGCAGTGCTGTTTCTGTTGAGACTCCTGCTCTGTATGCATATTGTCCGCAGTGTAGGGGATATGCATCCAGTACACCGCCCCTAATGTGCCGGTCGAGCAGTTTTTCCATTATTTTTTACAAGAAGGGCATGAGACTTATTGGCCTTAGGGACTTTGTTTGGTCTGTTGGACGCCCAGGTTTAGGAATTAATACAGCCCTGGCCAGTCTCCATGCCCTCGGAATGTACCCCAGAGCCAGGCTGGCCCTCATAATGAGGGTGAGCGCCGGCGCCAGTATGTATATACCCCGTTGTAGTATGATGGGTATTATGCCATCAAATCCCGGGGATTTGAATTGCTTAAAGCTGTTTTTTTTAAATTATATTATTGGCTGCGACATCTCAGGCCATTAGCACATTCATTTCCCATCATTCACTTTTTTTACTAATTTTCAAAGTCAACTTCTCGTTGGTTCTCTCAGGAATCGAACCCGGGACCTCTCGCTTATCGGACTGGCACCTAGCAACCTGCGCCACGAGGGCGTCTCTTGAAGCTGTTAATGGCCCATCTGATTTTTCTCCAAATAACCACCTCCTTAATGACTGTCCAGTCTACTCTAGATGCCTGTCTATACGGCGCGGCGCCTCTATTTCTGAGTGTTCCTAGTCCGCAGGTGATTGGTTTATTATGTTGCAGCCGGGCAAGTGCGTCTGTAGTGAAACTGACATAGTTTCCTCCCCCGAACTTGTAAAGCCTCCCGTGGATGTTCTAAGGGAGCCTATGTGGCTGAGTGCCCTTGGACAAGATCTTGTGTAGTCGACCACTCTCGGATGTGGTCTCCACTTTCAAGCAGTGCCTCCTACATGACTCCTTCCTGGCGTTCCTCAGTCTTTTGTTATAGCTTGTATATCTATATTCATCCCATGCTCCCGAAGTTGTGGCCGCGTTGAACAGCTTACAAACCTGCGTCCTCATTTGGCTGGGGTCCTCGTTCCATCATGGACGTTCCTGGTGGACGCCCTCATTTTCAGGGGGCAGTTGGCATTATAGGCCAAAGTGATTGCGTCTTGCACTTGGGCTGCCGCAATCTCGTGGTCTGAATTATCTATGCTACTCTTAACCCCACGTATTTTCACTGCTAGGTCTGCCCTGTGGGCTTCTCAGTCCGCCTTGCGAGGGTCCCGGTACCATACCGTTTGTCTTTCGACTTTGGCTATTTCAAACCGGATGTATCTGTGGTCTGAGCC
Organism: Tillus elongatus; assembly: GCA_964006375.1. Lineage (NCBI taxonomy): Eukaryota > Metazoa > Arthropoda > Insecta > Coleoptera > Cleridae > Tillus > Tillus elongatus. The sequence continues at coordinate 106,549,565 of OZ023268.1, read as the reverse complement.
GCCCACTTCCTTAGACACAGCCCAGTTCTTAACAAAGTCACCCAGAAACTGGGTGAAAACTGTTAGATCTAAAACTTCCTCACCCCGTGTTGTGACGAAGGTCGGTTCATTACCTCTATTCAATATGTCTAAATTAAATTTCATAAAGAATTGTAAAAGTGACTCACCCCTAGAGTTTGTGTCCGAGCTTCCCCACAACTCATGGTGCGCATTCGCATCCATGTCAATGATGGTCTGCCATCCACCTGCTCTACTACCCACCATCAGCTGCTCCAATTCCATGCGTGGAGGAGGGCCCGTGCGGTTCCCTGGCAGATAGGCTGATCCGACAGTTATGTCCCTCGGCCCATCCGCTCCTCCACATCGGATATTGATCGTTACCAGGTCCCTGGAGCAGAAATTCATTAAAGGCAGAAACTCACTTCGGTGACAAAAATGCAGGCCCTCGGGTTCCCGCTGGACCTGCTGTAGATGAGCTTTCCAGCAGCTCCGCCGAGTCCCTTGATCTCTCCTTTATATGAGTACCGTTCCTGGACGACGGTCACATCCTTGTTCCTCGGAGCCATCAGTAGTCCGGCCCTGGCTGCCCTACTGTGTTGGAGGTTGACCTAAAGGAACCTAAGTCCAATCAACCCCCGGTTGCTTCCCCAGTGTTCGGAAGCTAACCCTTCCCAGGAAGGGCTCTGTAAGACCAGTGTTGCGTCCCAGTTCAGGGTTCCTTATATTCAGTCTTCTGATCACCGTCTCTTGCGGGACGGTGTCAGGGATCCGTACGAGTATCTTGCGTCTCTGGGAATTCCTTGGGCTCGACCGCTGTCAAGTCCGGCTCCTCCCAAATATGACCGAGCCCCAGATCGTTTTCCGCAGCCAGTCTCGCGACTGCGGGCCGGCACAGGTTATCCAGAGGATGCCTCCCGCCAGGCGCGCCCGGTGGAACTGCGGCGGTCTCTCCCCTTCCGGAAGAGAGTCCACAGCAGCTACCACCACAGCCTGGTACAGGTCCGCCTTCTTCTGGTCTAGCGTGACCTCAGGATGGCGTCTGTCAATCACCGTCATCCCGAGGCCCTCCGCAGCCTTCTTATATGAGCCAGTCTGCGCATGTTTTCTGGCCCTGGACATTTTGGGACGTCTGTCTGTAGTATGCGTGCTAGAGTCCGAGCGCCGCCTCTTCTGACTCGCACTCCCCTCTTGCGCCTTTAAGGTGCCCTGGCCCTTTTGGGACGTCTGTCTGTCGTAGGCGTGCTAGAGTCCGAGCGCGGCTTTTCTGACTCGTACTCCCCTCTTGCGCTTTTATAGGTTTCTCGACCGTCCACACCCCGGTCGCCATTTTCTGCGTCATACGGAGCTTCTTTCTTTGCGCCATGGAAAGACGCTTGAACTGACGGGACAGTCCCTTTACCCCTGCAGTAGGGTCCTCACTGGTGTGGAGGGGCCCCAGAGTCCGCGGATTTCGCCGCCCTCCGGTGGGACCCAGCCTCCAGCTTGGGTGTCGGGGACAGGTCCGTGGCCGATGCTACCCCCTGATCCCCCGTATCTACGTCGCTCGTAAGACCTCCAGAGTCCGAGGACGCTGCCGCCCCGTGGCTCGTCTCCGTTTTCGGAATATATTCAAGGCACGAGTCTATAGCCGGAGCCTCTCCTCGAGCCTCATTGGTTTTGGTTTTATTTATGGTTCTCTTATTTATGTTGTTCCTACGAGAATGGGGGAAATACTGTCCACACCATCAGAACCCCTTGTGTGGTGCAAGGCACGTTACTCTGGACGGTTTCCCGTACTCCAGAGGTTCCGTTCACGACACCATCCCCCTGGTGCCATCCATCCCTAGGCACGGGTCACGTGACACCGTGGATTGGGGGAGTTTTCTCGACCTCTACGTCTAGAACCATCATGTTTAGTTATAAGCAGGGTCACCTCGTGCAGGATGCGGCTTTTCACCGCGCATGACGCTCCTGTGGAAAGCTTCATCGGAAGCTCATGTTGTTTTTTCCGCTTCCTCAGCTTGCCCCCCTGGAGTCCTTTGGCCCCCGACTCCTCGACCCCTTTTTTTAGTGTTTTGGTTAATCACCTTGATAACGTTATCGATAATCCATGGCTTTTTTATGCCGATGACCTTAAAAATTTTCTATATTGTTGAATAAAATTTAGATTGTACAAGTACTTAGAAAAATGTTAACGAGATCCTGTCTTGGTGCAACTAATGAACTCTCTCTTAATGCAAATAAATTTGAGGTAATGTCATTCACTAACAGGGCTAACCGGATTCATCACACTTATTTTATCAGTATCACCGATATGAACTTAGCACGTGTTGAGGCAGTTTCTGATCTCGGAGTCTTAGTCTCCGTTTTAGCCTAATATTTATCATTAGAAACTTCGGAGACTTCGTATCCGTACACACTTTAATTTTTCTTTATAATGTCTTAATGCAGTCCAAACTTGAATATGCCAATATATGTTGGTTCCCCTTTTATTCGTGGCATCTAGTCCTCCTAGAATCAGTGCAACCCAGTTTTCTTAATTACCTAGCTTATTTTGAAGATAGGCAGTATCTTGCACGAGGCATTCCACAAGATTTACTATTAAATCGTTTTGGTCTGAAATCCCTTGATGAAATAAAGACCATTATAGCATTTTCATTTCTATATAAGGTTATTCATGGATAGGTGGACCGTCCAGAGATCCTTTCCCAGCTGCCATTTTGTGCCCTCCTGTTTTCCTTCCTTACTCTCTGTAGTGACACTTTCCTCTACCCATCCCTAAAACAAACACCCTTCTGACATCTCCCATTTATTTGATGTGTTCAGCATGTAATAAAACCAGTAGCCATATTTTCATAAATTATAACTGTGTGGCTTCCTTGTTGAGACATCTTAATGAACCATTTTGCACCTGATAACTATTCAAGCTTGTATTTTTGTTTTTGTTATCTTCTATATTAGAAAATTTTTTAGTTGAGCTTATGCCTGCTGTAAATAAATAAACAAAATGATACGATTAAATGAAAGAGAACGTAGAGAAATACCTACTATGGGCTATGGAGATGTAATGCGTACTCAAAGAGAGGTTGTAACGAAGTAGATATTTTCAGAACAGCTGTAGATACTAAAAGCGACTGTTCGAAAATAAATATAATATAATTCACACGGGTAAAAAGTCAACGCAGTAAAAATCATTGTCCTATCATTAATATTTGGTAATGATAAGGTATCTACCACCGATTAGGATTTTTCAGCCGGTGACTGGAAAAAATAAATAACGACGAGAGGCAGAAAGAGTTCACCGTTTGTCGTAGCGTGTTTAAGTTTATGACTTGAGTTCCGCAACAGTGAATTAAAAGTCCGTTTGTTCAAAGCATAACCAAGTATTAAGATACAGTATCGTCCGTCCCGTTGTTATATAGAACAATTTTTATTCTAGTAATTCTTTCAAATATAGTCTAGGTAAGAACCTTTTAAGTCTTTCTTATTGTAAGGTACCTTAACCAAGTATGGGCACCCCCCCAAATACGGGCACTAGTGAATAAATACTGTTTGTAACCAATTTTAATAAAAGATGGCAGCATATGCATTACAGGTATCTCGTACAACTTCAGTCATAATCAAAATTCGGCCATTAGTCGATAGAGGGCGCCACCGGGTGTTTCTAGTCAGAAGTCGTCGAATGTGGAAAGTGAGGTTGTAGTTTTCGGTAAGTAGATTTTATTTCATTTTGTAAAGAAAATGTAGCGAAATTAATTGTTACTATATATAAAATTGAAGCTGAGGAACTGTACTTTGAGACTGTACAATAGATATTTAGGTTTACTTCCGTATTATGAAAATGTGTTTCAAAACTTGTAGAAAATGGCATGTCCCAAATATGGGCACTAGAGTGACTGCCAAATATGGGCAGTGCCCATATTTAGAACACATGCTGTGCCCATATTTGGGACATACCTTTTGCTGACGTTTGGTTATGTTTTATCTAACACGATGTTATTTTTCAGAATATGTCTCCACAAAAGCGAGCTCAGTGGAGTTCTGACTCCCTCAAAGCAGCAGTTGCTGCAATTCAAGGAGGAATGAAGATAAAACGTGCAGCAATTAATTTTAATATTCCACGAAGTACTTTGCAACGCCATGCTTGGAGTGGTAATACAGTTAAACGGCTGGGTCGAAAATCTTTTTTAACTGACGCCCAGGAAACCGAGTTGTGTTCTCGAATATTTAGACTTGCTGAGATAGGAATGCCCCTTACATCTAAAATTTTAAGAAGAAGTGTTTACACGTTCTGCAGCGAAAACAACGTCCCCTTTCCACCTACAAAACATAATTCTTCAATGGTTGGTAGAAAATGGCTTAAATTATTTTTAAGAAGACATCCTGAGGTTGCTCGCCGAAAATCTCAAAACGTTAATCCAGCACGAGCTGCAAAACTAAACAGATTTATTGTTGAGGATTATTTCAAGACATTAAGGACTGTGATGGCCGAGTTAGACGTTATGGATAAACCTCAGCTTATTTTTAATATGGACGAAAAAGGGTGCCAATTAACAATTCATAAGGAACCTGTAATTTTAACTCGCAAAGGAATTAAACGGGTACCCTTTGTGGCACCAGAACATGCCGAAAATGTGACTGTTGTGTCTTGTGGAAATGCTATTGGTCAGATAATTCCACCTGTTGTTTTGTTTAAAGGCCAGAGAAATAAACCTGAATTTTCAGATAATTTACCACCTGGGTGCAAAGCATTCATGACTGCAAAAGGCAGCATGACTTGTGATACTTTTGTTAAATGGATTGCACATTTTGCACAATACAAACCTCCTGGAAAAGTCCTTCTGATTTTTGATGGAGCAAAATCCCATCTCGATGCAAATATTGTTGAGGCTGCAGACACTCATGAAATCACATTGTTATGCCTTCCGAGTAACTGCACGCATGAATTGCAGCCAATGGACAAATCGGTATTTCGTTCTTTTGAATACCACTGGGACGATGAATTGCAGAGGTATTGGAGTCTTAATCCTGGTAGAAAATTAACAAAATCTAGTTTTGGTAATGTATTTTCAAAAGTTTGGCCAAAGGCAACAACCCCTTCAAACGTGTCTGCAGGATTTCGAGCAACTGGTATATACCCTTTTGACCCGACGATTATTCCAGAAACGGCATTTGCACCTTCAACACTGTCAGAGAGACCCCTAGAGAACCAAAACAATGCAAATTCCCCTGCAACTACAATTCCTAGTAGTCCTAATCATGTCCAACAAACGATGGCTTCAGAATTAACAAGAAAACAAGAGGTTGATGGTCCCAGTACATCTACTCCAAGGGTTTCAACTAACAATCCTCGTCAAAAACAAAAACGGCTTCGACGTGTCTCAGATGACGACAGTTCTGACGATGAAAATGAATGGCAACCATCCGAATCTTCGACTTCTGAAACCAGTGAATCATCGGACGAAGAGTTGGAGGCTAACAAGTCTAGATCGTTTACTGAAATATTGAAAACACCAGAACTACCTGCCAAGTCTAAAGCACCACCCAAAAAGGCAATAAACTATCGAGCTGTCAAAGTTGTTAAATGGTTGTTTGCGGAGAAGAAGTTAAGTCAAAAGGAACCATCAATTGCCAAAAAAAGAGCGCCTCAGTCCAAACAACAAACAGCCAATTTAGATAGAGCTACGTGCAGTGGCGTTGCAACTCCTCGAAAGGAATCATGGTACTGCCCCCTTTGTAAAGAAGATAAACAAGAAGACATGAGGCAGTGTACTGTTTGCCAGACTTGGGTTCATGAAGAGTGCTGTGGGCTGATGGCCAAAGATGTCATACCCTTTTTTAGGTGCCCGTCATGCGAAGAGAGTGAATGAAGTTTAAGTTATCTAACTCGTTATCTAACTTAAGCTTTTTTACAATGTTCAAGTTCATGTACAAGTGTTTAAGTTTTTCTTTTGATTAATAAGAATTATTAATAACTATATTTTCTGGATCATTTAATTTCTCTTAAGTTTCTTTTAGGGTGCCCATAATTAGAACTTGATGCTCCTAATATGGGCACTTGATTTAATTTTTTTATGGGTGACTGTTTCAGAATAAAGACATATTTTTCAAATTCTGTGTATGATTTTGTATTCGTTCTGACCTAAAGAGCAAACCATTTTTTTTCTTTGGCTTAATCTTAATCGATAAAGTTATTAATTGATATAATGCTTAGGGGTGCCCATATTTAGGTTACTTACCTTATATATATATATATATATATATATATATATATATATATATATATATATATATATATATATATATATATATATATATATATAGGGATTTGGAAAATGGCATAGATAATAATTATGCAAAATACTGTCTCACTATCTCACAAGTTGTGCAGTTGAATGTGGCATTATCCATCCAAGAGGACAAGCATAAAATTAGTCGCACTCTTGCTGACGAGAATAAAATTAGTTAAGGGCCCGTACTGAACTATTTACATAAAAATAAATGGCATCCTTATCAAATCCAGTTACTTCAACAGCTTCAGAAAGCCGGCCTGGATAGAAAAATGCAATTTTGTAAAATAATGCGTTGATGATACTCAATTTTCACATAGAATTTTGTTCTCGAATGAAGCAACGTTTTGCCTTAAGTGTGAACAGGAAAAATTTTGGAGATTGAGCTACAGAAAACACGCATTGAATAATCGAGTGCCACACACAGTACCCAATAAAAGTAAATGTTTAGGCTGAGATTGTTGGAAACAGAATTTTGGGTCCCCTTAGCCTTGACTGGAGAATTGGATCTGGAATTTTTATCATTCGATTTGATACTTGCTCTTGTTGTAATTTACCCAGATCCAGAAGGTCCGGTACCTCCCCATAATATTTTATGGTATCAACAGAACGGAGCATCAGCCCATTACATTCGCCTGGTGCATAAATGTTAATGTTTTTATAGGGAAAAAATTATTAGTTTTAAAAACTACCCTTATGTTTACAATTTGGCAAGTTCATTAGTGTTGTAAATAGAAATTAAATTTTCTTCTGTAAAGCTTTTGTATTTTTAGTAAAATTTGTAACATTAGTTTCTTCTCAGAGACTTGCAGTACTTACAAATACCCAAATTTAAATGTTCCAGCTTTATAGAAAATTGAGTTTTAGGCATTTAAAATTTTTTTTCTGAAAGGAAGAACACAAGAATTTAAAAAATGTATGCTAATAGGGAGATATACAGTGTGGAACAGCCAAATGGAATAAATTCGATAACGGATAAATGAGGACGTGTTGGGAAAAACGCTTGGACACGTCGATTTGTATTTTTAACTGCGCATCTTTTTCAAGAAAAAAAAATTATTTAGGGTGCGTCATGTGACAGTGGCCAATACCAACTTTCTTATTTTAAATACAAGCCCCTGTATATTATTAATTTTTTGGATTCTTCAGAAAATTCTAGACATAATTTAAAATAACAAAAAAAAATTAATGTCAATGTAGTAAATGTTCAAAATGCTCGCCACGAACATCTTGGCAACATGCTAATCTGGTATAGAAATGTCTTCTAACATTACTCAACATCTCAGGCGTGACTGATCTAATCGCAAGCGTGATTCGTCTTTTTAAGTCATCTAAGTTGAGGGGCTTAGTTTTGTATACAATACTTTTGACATATCCCCACAAAAAGTAGTCTAATAGCGACAGATCAGGAGATCGTGCTGGCCATTCTATCGATCCGCGCCTCCCTATCCACCGATTTGGAAAAATTTGGTTCAGGTACTGCCGGACATTGATTTGGTAATGGGGCGGTGCTCCATCTTGCTGAAACCATATTTTATTGGCAGGAACTTGTGGGTTTGCTGGATCTGGATATAAGTTTGTCAAAGTTGGCACGACATTATTTTGGAGCAGTTCTAAATATTTATCCCCATTCAAGTTGCCATCAATGAAAAAGGGACCTACGATATGATTTCCAACAATTCCTGCCCAAACATTAACTTTTTAAGGATATTGCGTATGTTCCTCTCTCATCCAATGAGGATTCTCATTAGACCAATAGCGGCAATTTTGACGATTAACATGACCGTGAAGTGTAAATGTGCTCTCATCAGAAAACAAAACATCTTCTAATTGGATCACATTGTTATCTAACATTGCCATCATTTGTTCACAAAAATACGTTCTCCTATCGAAATCGTCCTCCATGAGCTCCTGAGTTGGTATCATTTTATAGGGATGCATTTTACTTTCCTTTAATGTTCGAAAAATTGCTGTGTGGCTAACGTTGAATAGTTGGGCTGCTTGTCGACCAGAAGTATGTGGGTTTTCTTGAAACTCAAGCGTAATATCCAATTTCGTATCATCACTTACTGCATTGGCAGCTACTTTTTTTATCTGTCTCACATGACCAAGCTCGCGAAACTGCTTTTCTATTTTGCTAATTGTTCCTTGGGATACAGGCGGCAAATTTGGAAATTTTTCGTGAAATAAGCGAGACACTTCCATCTGTGTCCGTGTGTTATCTCCATAACCAATCATTTGTAGAATGGTTATTTTGTGCATTTCTGTTAAATGAACCATTTTTCTGATATTATTACGTACAGTTAACGAAATTCAAACGACAATAGCACTGACACTAATCACTACTGTCATGCAGGCAGACAACAAGTTGCTAAGGCTACGAGTTTTATACGAACAGAAAGAAAACTGTTTTTGTTTTTGTTTCATTTCATATCAGTAAAAAGAAACGCAGGAATGGTTTTTGTTTACTTTCTCATTATCAAGAGCTGAATGGGAAATAAGTATTGAATGCAATGTAGCGAATTTGTGAAATAAAATAATTTTCTATTTTTAATGTTAATTTTTGTAATAAATCTGAAAATACTTAATATTTCCGAAACAGTTGAAGATAGGTATAGAACATTGTACATGAATTATGTCTAGAATTTTCTGAAGAATCCAAAAAATTAATAATATACAGGGGCTTGTATTTAAAATAAGAAAGTTGGTATTGGCCACTGTCACATGACGCACCCTATATAATTTTTTTTTCTTGAAAAAGATGCGCAGTTAAAAATACAAATCGACGTGTCCAAGCGTTTTTCCCAACACGCCCTCATTTATCCGTTATCGAATTTATTCCATTTGGCTGTTCCACACTGTATATATCGTAAAGCTTTCGAATAACTTGTAATGAGCGCAAATTAGAACCCTTAGACCTGATCTCCAAGGTCCCTTCAAATTTGAAGTAATAATTTTAGTAACATGCTGTAATAATAGTGTACACTTCTTATCAAAATTGACTACTATAATGCACTTGTGGCGTCCCAAATTTTTTGTTATCCTGTTTTATTCATCTAAAACAATCTAGACGACAAATGAAACTGCGTTATTTGAGCTTTAGAAATATAAGGTGTAATATTTAAAATGGATTAAAAATATACTGTAAGTAAAACTTTGCATTTCGTTTTCAGTTTCATCGTAAACAAGCGTTTATATTGCGCACAATTATTTTGTAGTTAAATTCATCAATGTAAATTTGAGTATCTTCTCTGTTTATGAAATTTAATTGTCAATTTTACAATATTTGCATATAAAGCACTATACAATAATCAAAGTTTCATGTTTCAGAGCACTTAATAATAGTAAACACAATAATCCACTCAAAAGATATTCACATTTTAGTTATATTTAATGCAAAATATTACATATTACGTTTTAGTGAATTTTTATTAAAAAAATTCACTAATAGAGAGGTATCGATGGCGAGAATTTGCAAAAATTCTTTCAAATGAGCGCGAATTAGGACCCCTAGAACCCATATCCGGGGTCAGTTTGAATTTTTATATGCTTATATATATATATATATATATATATATATATATATATATATATATATATATATATATATATATATATATATATATATATATATATATATATATGTATCCGTCTAATAACTCAAAAAATAATTAACCGATTTAGATGAAACTCGGCAAGTGCCTTTCTTTTATTAATGGCTTGGATGAGTTTGTTGGCCAGGAAAATCGGACGGGGTTTTCCGGAAAAATTTTGAGTTTTCTTTCAAAAAAAATTTTTTTTTCCGAAAATTTCGATAAAATTTGGTCTACATATTGCTTTGGGAAATACCTAACTATGTGCCAAAATTCAGCTTTCTAGGGTTACAGAAAATTGAGCTATTCAAATTTGAAACATTTATGTTTAAATGATAAGTATGTGGTTGCTGTTGGTTAGTCAATGCTTTTCTTATTGACCCATGAAATTCATTTGTAGTTTCCGAGAAATGTCAATAATACTGAATTCACTGATTGTTAATCATTGGAAGCATTTACGATTATATATAACCCTATTGTAATGTATTATCATTTATCACCTCTGTAGTATAATTATTTTTGCCTTACAACTCGCAGCGTTTTTAGTCAATTGTTGTTATTAATAGTCAATAGTTTCTTTCCGAATACACAAACCTTCCATTGACTTCTGCTTCTGCCGCTGTTACAGTCCTTTTATTTAGAGCTAGAGTTCTAACCACTCATACAAACAGTGTTTTTTAACCACGTGGCTGGGCGACTGACCGAATTCATTCCCAGTTGCTGTTGATTTACTCATATTCTCTTAATATGTTTGAAGATGTGGTGTCTACTTCATTCCAAGTCACTATTAACCGACTATTTATGAAATCAAATAAGTAAATTAAATCGATTGTCATAAAATATGTAGTGTATTAAGACAAGGGAAAAAGAAATAATACATATATAACTGTGCACATTTTGATTATATTTTAGGGTGCTTGAGAGAGGTATTGTCACAGCATAATATCTTATTAAAGTTCATTTGTAAATAGGTTTAATTTTTATATGTTTATATATATATATATATATATATATATATATATATATATATATATATATATATATATATATATATATATATATATAATAACTCAAAAAATAATTAACCGATTTCGATGAAACTTGGCAAGTGCCTGTCTTTTATTAATGGCTTGGATGAGTTCGTTATCCAGAAAAATCAGACGGGGTTTTCCGGAAAAATTTTGAGTTCTCTTTCGAAAAAAATTTTTTCTCCGAAAGTAACAAAGCTGTTTTAATGAAATTTACTATATATGTTGCCTCAACCTTACTACGTACCAAAATTCAACTTTCTAAGTTTAGAGAAAATTGAGTTATTCAAATTTTAAATTTTCTTTCGAAAAAAATTTTTTTCTCCGAAAATTACAAAGTTATTTTAATGAAATTTTGTGGATATCTTGCCTTAGGAAAAACCTTACTACGTATTGAAATTAAACTCTCTAAGTTTATAGAAAATTGAGTTATTTAAATTTGAAGCATTTAATAAAAATTCACTACCATAACGCACTTGCTGCGTCCCGAGTTTTTATTATTTTACTAGACATTGCATCACTGATGTATGTAGTAACAAAAGTATTATACTAAATAAACTAAATATACTAAATATACTAAATATACTAGATATACTAAATAAGTCGTATATTTTTTTCATTGCAGCATCGGTGGTCCAGCGGCAAGAACGTATGCCTTTGAAACCAAATATTTTGGGTTCAATTCCCATTAGAAGCATTATATTATTTTTCAGTACATACTCTAACATGAACATCAATCGAGGTTGTGGAATTTTGTTTATGCAAGAAGGATACCTGCACCTTCGCCTTTCGGATGGGGCGTAAAGACTATTACCAGAATGTTTTTTTGGGCAGCGGGGAACCGTACTGCTTCCACTCATTTGCCTTGCTTTTTAGTATCTGGATCATGGTGATAAACCCATGTTTCTTCCGGATTCGGACAATTGGTCTTTTTCACTAGAATGTCGAAAGGACTGCTTCTGATGAGTTATGGGTGGAGCAAGACTAAGGGTATGCAGAATCAACCAAAGGTTGCAGTGCTATCGGGGCAACAAGGCCGCGGGCGAGCCCTGAGGGAAATAAAAAAATACACTTCGAACGTTATATAAGTTATTTTGTTTACCATTCACGTTAATCCGCGCGTTTCCTGGTTTCGGCACCAGAAAATATCCAGCAGTAAATTCTGACCGGGCTATAGCAGTGAGACGAGCAATCAAATACCACTCTCACTTTCGTAGTTGTTTTATCTCTCCAGGACACCGCCCGGTGAGGCATATAACACAGAGGTCTGTTTACGTTTCCGTTTTTTTAACTATCCAGTTGATATTTGGGGGGTATCCACTGCTCTAGGAAGTAGGCAGATGGAGCCCTTAAAATTTCTTTCCCGTCTATTTTGCCTTGACTTTTTGAAAGTAGTTCCAAGACAGGAGCCGAAACAAATTCTGAACTAAGTATTTCTCACACTTATAACCTCGAAAACCTTTCCAAGTAAATACATGCATGTACATTAATTAAATATTAAAAATAAATTCAATTTTACGAGACCCAAAAGCTATGGGCTCTAGCCGCTGTAATTTGCGTTTGTTTGAAGAAATTTATTGAAAAGAAAAGTCGTACCTTCGTTTAATTTACTGAACGCCACGCATTTAAAGCCGTTTAGGTCAAGGATTTATTGCTGAACAGTTAAAATCAACATACGCAGAAAAAAAACACACATGTCTAACTGAGAAACCTGTTAGAAATTTCTTACATTACTCAATATTTTTTTACTACATCTTAAATAACACCCACATTGTTCCATTCGATCGCTAGATGTGTACACTGCCTAATGGACACTCAGACTCCAAGAGCCGCGATATAATGACGGTAACAGATGATACCACTTCTCCGTCGGCAATCCCGAGGTCCTGTAGCCCGTCCTCACCGAGTGACAGTTAAGACATTCGCTCAAGATGAAATCCTACGCAATAGGAATATCAAAACGAATGTGCAAGCCTTAATTTCAACTGGTACCGTCCCATATAAGTATATGTGCGTGCTTCCAGTTTATTCCCTACTGTAATTTCTCTGGAGGATTGTCGCACAATCTCGGAATATAAAAGCAGCTATTTTCAGATAGTTCAAATGACGGTGACATTATGTAATGCGTTTAAAGACGTTTTGGCTGTATGTGAAATGTAGTAAAGTCTTTTTATCTAGCAGTTAAGTGTCAATTTAAAAGAGAGTTTATTTGTCACTTGTCGCAAGTTTTGCTTAAATCGCAGTTGGCTCGACCCGTGCATGCTTTGCCATTTTTCCAAACTTTAGGGGATTTTCATTGAAAAAATTCGCTACTGAGGAAATCGCTCATATTCGGGGTCAGTTTCAATTTATATATATATATATATATATATATATATATATATATATATATATATATATATATATATATATATATATATATATATATTATATATATATATATATATATTATAACGAAGCCATATCTGGTAGAGTTCAGGCGGGCGGTTTGATAGTGGATTCAATGCGAGAGAGAATCACAATGAGCTTAGCGAGTCACCTTGAAATATACCTCTTCTAATTGTTATCGTGTTGGTTGCGATGTTATCGCCCGTTTGTACCCGTAAATCAATTTTTGTTCTCCTGGTAGACGTTGTGTGTTCAAGGAACCTCAAGATATAACTATAGATCTTATAGCTCTCAGTACACTTATAAGCCATTCGTGTGGAACTGAATCAAATGCCTTTTTGTAATTTACGTAGGCAGCAAAGAAATTTCTTCATTCGTTGTAAGCTGCACACAACCGAATCAATTATTAGCTGTTCTTTGCATCCCATATATCCTTTGGCACACCCTTTTTGCTTGCTCACAATTATGTTGTGTCGTTTGCAGTGCACATATATGCGTTTCTCAAGGCAGAATGTGATCAACTTATATATGGTCGGAAGGCAAGTTATTGGTCGGTATCTGCCGGGATATGCAGAACACTGCTTTGGCTTCGAGAGGAGATACGTATCTCCTTGTGTGAACAACAATATCATCTTTTTTTTTTTCAATACTTCAACAACACACCACGTGGGATTACAGCCAAAACACTATCGTATGGTGGGTGTCGACAAGGAGGAAAGAGGAAACTTGTTAATTCTGGACCTGGAGGTTTGGAGGTTCGGAGGAGAAGGAAAAACATGTGTCGGCAAGGAATTCCACAACTTGGATGTCCTCGGGACAAAAGAGCGGACATAACAAGATGTTCTATGTCTAGTGACCTGGACAGTAGACGGGTGAATACGCTCTGTTCCCCTGGTAGATCTGGTGGGGGGAGCAGGTGGGGGAACTATGGAAGAAATCTCCTCTGAGCCCGTGCAGATATCTATAAGAGAAAGAGAGAGAGAGAGAAGTCTTCCTTGGGTCAGGTATAACATCAGTTATTAACATCGCCAATAGATGATGTGTACACCCAAATTTCTTCAGCCAAAAATTTTGGACGCTATCAGGCCCGGGTGCCTTCCAATTATGAATCTCTTTAATAACCTCGGAAACTTGATCTATGATAAACGGCTCATGATATATCTGTTCATAACTCTGGCAAGCTCGGTGTTCTTCGTTAACTCAGCTGGCGCCAATATTGCAGGAGGCTGGTGTGGCTAGTTGACTTTTCCAGAACTCTTTAATTTGTTCCTTCTTTGTAAAGGTATCGGTGCCTGCATTCGTAGCTGCATTAAGCCGATAGTAGAAAGTCCTTTCAGAGCGCTCAACCATTGTATTGTGGCAGTTCCTATTGTTGCTCGCTTTATATCTCCTCAAGCGTTCTGCGGACACCGAAAGCTTCTGTTTTATGGTGTCCAAAGATTCTTGCGTGGTTGACTGGATCTTGTGCTGAGTGCTGTCGAACTCGCCCTATTATTTTCTCCACTCGCTTTTGAAATTTCCTTGTTGTACTCCCACAGTGTTTTTTCAAATTGTAGAAACAATTTTATCCCCTGAAACAAGAGGTGGAAACGTGCTCTTGCATAAATTATTCCCAACAGATTTAGCAGGAGTTCAGAAGGGTTTGCTGCCGTTGGAGCTTGCGAGGACTTTGTTTTTGATGTGGTTATTAAATAAGTTTTTTGCCTCAGAAAGAATGCGGACATAGCGGTTTCTTGCGTCGTTAAATGCTTGACGGTTTTCTTGACTGGGATTGTGTAGAAGCGTTTTGTCAGCTTTAACCTTTTCAAGTCTGGCCTTGTCACAGGATTTAGAGAACCTGGGCTTTTGAGTGGCTGAAGAGGTTTTCTCTGTACGTGGAATAAATAATTCCATGCCAGCTTGGATAATTTGGTGACGTTTTGTGAGATATCAGAGGGGTCAGGATGAGAGAAGCAGACAGACGCCCATGGAAATAAGGAAAAGTAATCCCGCATTTTGTCACAGTTCGCGGAGTTGTAGTGCCAAACGATACGTGGGTCTGATGACTTCGTGACCTCGGGTTGCATTGCGCAGGAAGCAGTGACCATGCCGTGGTCTGAGCGACCAAGGGGGGCGGTGACTCATATTTTATAACATTCAGGTTTTGTAGTAAGAAGGAGATCCAAGGGATTTGAGCTGTGTGTTGGGATGCGAGGAAAGTAAGTAGATTGCTGAACCATATTGGCTAAAGAATTGCTAAATGAAAAGGCCTCCGCTGCTCTCCCTTGTGGATCGGTTTTTGAAGATCCTAGCCATTGCTTATTATGTACATTGAAGTCACCAAGAATAGTGACCTCGGAGGAAGGATAATCAGAAGTCAGATGGTCGGTTTTTCCAAAAAGGTAGTCAAAGAGCTGGACAAAGTTGATGTCAGAAGGTGACCGGTAAATGCAACAGATGAATTTAGTTGCAGCCCTGGGAGAGAAAGTTTTATCCATAGTATGTCTTTTCTTTCAGCTTCTAAATTGGAGAGTCTGGTGCAGGGTAGATTGCTACAGACGTATGCGCACACGCCTCCATGCAATCTAAAGGAAGTAAGGAGCTCCGGGAAATTAAGGTGATTATTAGCTGTTTTGGCACTGATTTGGGTTTCGATGAGGAAGAGGAGTTGGGGCCTATTAGCCTGAAGGAGATGGTGGACGGAGTTCAGGTTAGCATTTAGACTACATATATTCGAGGAGGATATGTTAAATCTTGATGCTGGCGCTCCGTGTACAACCCTCTCCCGGAGATCCAAATGGAGGGGTATTTTACCTCCAGAATCTTATGTACAAGGAGGAGCCATCATCATTTTTGCGTACATGGGAAACAGACTCATACACCAGAACCGGAAACGTCCGTTGGGACTTCACCGGCCCTTTGATGTATGGGGTGGTACCTCCTCGGGCGTGAAAAAATTCTTCACTATCACGTAAAGGAAAATTCCACTACCACCTGCTTGACTCCAGTTAGTCGCCTCGTACGACAGGCCTATTCTTTTAGTTAGTCCTCGGGCCCACAGGGGACACAAATAACGTTTTGTGTTATTTGTAGCTGTCGTGACAACATTATACTTGGTTCCGCAACGAGATAGCGACTCCTGTCTTACATCTCACTATGTGCTGTGAGGCTGGCTACCATAGCCGTATTACCTTATAGGTGTTTTCTCGCTGCAATTGGTATACCGTACTGACGAGCTCTAATTAGAGCGCAACCGGTCTACGGTTCTAATTGTGGTGAGAATATATCTAGCCTTGCATTATGTGGTGGTCGATTATCTGATTGCTGTGCGTTAGCTGTGGGTTGACTCTTTAATGCTCTATACAACTGCCTATGGTTTGTTGTGGATGTTGATTTTGTATTTTTCGCTTATTACTTTTCCTATATCGGGGAAACCGTTTAACAATGGCTTGCAGTTTTTGCCTTATTAAGTCAAGCACTTCAACAGGATTGCTATTCATGGCATCATAGTATATCCTGCAGATACCCTCTGAATCCCGGGTAAGTTTGGTTGTGGGATTAGGTTACCGCACGTATTGTGTTACCTTTACCAGCTCTTTTCTATACCTCTCTATTTCATTGGCAAGACGAATTTCCCATGATGGAGTTTTGTTTTTATGCTACTGTACGGTGTCCTTAAATGGGTCTTGATTATGTAGGTGCAGTGTGGTGACAGCAACAGTGCATGCAATATTATGAATATATGCAATATTTTCTGTGTCCTGCATCTGTTGTTCGACTATTTTATTTATTGTTGTCAATATCTGCTTAGTTTATTTGCTTATTATCATTATTATTATTATTATTATTATTATTATTATTATTATTATTATTATTATTATTATTATTATTATTATTATTATTATTATTATTATTATTATTATTATTATTATTATTATTATTATTATTATTATTATCGACTTTACACTGAAGGGCTTTCACACTCCCTCAAAGGGGAACATTCACTGATCCCAGGTATCTCAGATACCAAAGGGACTGAGCTCAGATGGGGCCATTTCCAAGTTAGCGGGCCCTCAACGTCAACGCGACACATCCTCATTTCCCAGCAATCTCCGTACGGCGTAGGCAGTTGCAAGTATTACTGCCTTCTGCATAACCTTATAAATATGCTCTCCAAGGCACAGTCTCTTAACGTTCTCTGCCCCCCACTGTCTCTTTACTTGTATCTCGAGGTCTCTGTACTTAATGATCTTCTCGTTGTACTTTATCTCTAGATTATTAGTATTTGGAATGGCGACATCAATCAGTGTCACTTGATTGCAGGACTTATCCACTATTATTATATCTGGCCTGTTGTGGGCAACTCGTTGGTCTGTGAGCACGGTCCGATTCCAGTACAACCTGTATCCAGAGTTCTCCAGAACAGGCTTAGAAGTGTATCTATAGTAGGCCAACTTACTAAGATTTGAAAGTCCCAGTTTCAGAGCCAGTTCTTGATGAAGTATTTTAGCAACTGCGTCGTGCCTCTCTTTATACTCTGATGCAGCAACCGCTTGACATCCTCCGGTGACGTGCTGGATAGTCTCTGATGACTGACACCCAAATCTACATTTGTCACCTTGGACCGAGTTATCTTCAACTATATACTTCAGGTAGTTTCTTGTTGGGATGACCTGATCTTGTATGGCCAGCAAAAACGCTTCTGTCTCTGGAAACATTTGTCCGGACACCAACCAGTAGTACGACGCCAATTTGTCGATATGTTCCTGAGAGGTCTCAATCAGATGTCGCCCATGAAGAGGCTTCTGTATCCAAGATTGCAGCTTGTCCTGATCAATCCGATAGTGATTGTTATTATGATTATTATTATTATTATTATTATTATTATTATTATTATTATTATTATTATTATTATTATTATTATTATTATTATTATTATTATTATTATTATTATTATTATTATTATTATTATTATTATTATTATTATTATTATTATTATCTGCATCATCACAATTATGTTTGCTTAGCCTAGGGTGTTCGAGGGAAGCGGAGGTTAATTATAGGAATAAAATCTTTGAACGAAGCACATATGTATGTCATAGATAACGGTATATTGATAACTATATTAATGCACAAAACTTAATAACAATAATAACGATATAACAAAATGAATGAAATAACTTACGTAGTTACGGACATATTGACTATTAATGCTAACAGTGCTTACATAATTAAATTATAATTATCGCGGCGTTATTTAACCGACTACATTTCAGAAGCTTGTTTAATGAACTATATCTTTTCCGTTTACATTTTAGAACCGTGTTTAATTACCTCCATTTCTGACTAAATGAATCTCCTTTATATTTACCAAACAATAACATATTTTGATTCTTAACCTTCTGATCTGCTGACTATAACATTCCTGTCTATCTATCTAGTTTCTGACCTTCCTAACTGCCGAGTCCATCAGTTTTCGATACCTTGTACGTTTGCTAATTTGCGTTTGTTTATTTGTTGACATACCAAATGCAATAGCATCCATGCCAATCTTATTCATACAACATTGACCTCTAATTATTACAATATTTATTCTTTAGTTTAGATTGATTTCTTAATACTAATTTACTTGTGATTTTATTGATCTTACTAGCTATGTTTTTATACGTCTTCTACTGCCCTTCTGTAATTGCCATGTTTCTCTGAACATAGGGTGACAGAAATTAAAAAAAGATATACAATATGGCCCCCATGGACTGGTAGGAAGACAATTTAGATCCTTGCTGATATTTTCATTAAATTAAAGACAGCGAGTCTTCAATATAAATCCGAATGATCACATTACGTACTACTTTAAAATCTATTTTAGAGTTAAATTCGCGGATCTTGCAACACTGTTTTACATTTCTCGTCATATGACGCAATTTGTGACATTCCCAATATGTTTGCATCCTATATTCAAATGCCTAGATTATTTCTAAAAAAATTCGCTGCCATTACTTTTTTTTATAAATGGATGATAACTCTGTGGTATATAATCTATTGTAACGGTATTTAAATTATTTATTTCATATATCAATTTTTAGTAGCTTGACTGATACAAATCTTTTCTTGTGCAAACATTTATGTTTAGTTATGACAATGAAACATGTTTTGTCAGATAATAGATACTTCTGGGAACATCACACGAAACAAAAACAGTGATAAATTGCTGTAGAGCATTCCATCAGAACAGTACGAACTAGGGGAAGTGTTGCATTCGACTCTTGTTACCTTTCCACAATAGGTATATTCTACACGAATAAATTTAGGTCAAAGCCTATGTATATCTATATACACAAAACATGCCAGGAATCGCAGAGGTATTTATTTGTCACTACATGTTTTATTGTTTAATTTCTCTAGAATTCTATACTAACATAATATATAATAGGTTAAGTATACTCTGGACAACCCCATTCACCACCACACATTTTATGACCTGACGATCGTTTCATTAACAAGGCTTCCGTCATGAAAGAACCAAATAATCAAAAATTCGTCTGAGACCTGCTTTTCATCGCATAATATATATATATATATATATATATATATATATATATATATATAT
Organism: Tillus elongatus; assembly: GCA_964006375.1. Taxonomy (NCBI): domain Eukaryota; kingdom Metazoa; phylum Arthropoda; class Insecta; order Coleoptera; family Cleridae; genus Tillus; species Tillus elongatus. The sequence continues at coordinate 106,529,698 of OZ023268.1, read as the reverse complement.
ATATATATATATATATATATATATATATATATACAGGCTGTTTCAAAAAACATGCACCATCGCTCGTGGGGAAATTCCTTACTAAAAAATAAGAAAAAAAGTTCCTGTGCACATGGGGCCGGAAACGCATAGTTTCCAATATACAGGGAGTTGAATTTTTTTTATTTTAATTTTTTATAAATAATTTCAAAACCACTGGATTGATTTTAATGAAACTTGGAACTTGAAAGTGTATTATGAAAGTGCATATTTTGAAGTGAAAATCTGCTTACAACTGCGTCAGTGGCGTGCGTACGGGGTAACTGTAAAAATTCATTTGGGGAAAAAATATGTGCGCCACTGTCTTTTTCCAATTTTGATACATCAGTTATGAAGCTTATTACATAAGCCACAAAAGCTGCCTCTTGGTATTTTTTCGTTCAGGGTATCCCCTAGGAGATATGATTAATTTTACAAAAAGGGGCAAAGTACCGATTAGTCGGCGTAAAAATAATAATAATAATAATAATAATAATAATAATAATAATAATATATGTTTACTGCAACCATAAGAATATGAAAAACAAAACATACAGTAAACATTACAGCAATAAACGTGCAAATAACTAACCTACGTAAAACTTATTGGTGATAAACATTGAAATGAATATTACAAACATTGATAAAAAATGATAAATAAAAAATAAAAATAAAAAATGAAGAAAGTAATCGTAAAGACACCATGATTTTCCAAACTCTTGTTTTTTGTACATTACTCAATTGACTTTAATAACAAAGCTAAAGAAAATGTTGAAAGTGACCACCATTAGCGTCGTTACAATTATTTAACCTTCTGCGCAAAGATCTTCTTACTCTTCTGCAAATATTTTGATCTTCTCTAATGCTGTCAAATGCATATTTTATTCTTCCCAATAATTCTTCTCGTGTATTTACTGGTGTTTTATACACTATTTCCTTTAAATGACCCCACAAATAAAAATCGAGAGGATTCAAGTCCGGAGATCGAGGTGGCCATGACACCGGACCTCCACGACCAATCCATCGGTGACCGTATATGTTGGCTAAATATGTTCTTACAACTGCTGCAAAATGTGCGGGCGCACCATCATGCTGGAACCACATTGTACCATTTCTCATAAAAAGCGGTAGTAACAACGGCAAATCATTTTGTAAAAAGTTTAAATATGATTCATGGTCAAGACGATTCGATAGAACAACAGGACCAATTATGTGATTTTCAATAATAGCAGCCCAAATATTGATGGAAAATTGATACTGCGAATTTGCAACTCTTAGAGAGTGTGGGTTTTCATCGGCCCATGTATGTAAATTGTGAAAATTTGCGATACCTTTTCGCGTAAATGACGCCTCATCAGTAAATAGTACACGTTTAGAAAAATGTTGGTCGTGCCTAAGTTTGTTTAAGAAACACTGACAAAACATTACCCTTGGTTGAAAGTCTCTAGGTAGAAGTTCCTGGACACGTGTAAAATGATAGGGATATAAACTTTGATCCTTCAGAGTTCTGTGAACTGATGATGCCGAAATATTACCCAGTTCGGTGGCAATAATTCTCGTACTTGTACTAGGATCACGTTCAACTCTATTTAATATTGCCTCTTCAACTCGTACAGTTCGGCGGTATCTTCTGCGTCCAGAGTCAGCATTTAAAGGTTTTAAAGAACCAGTTTCTCTCAAATGTCTTACAATACGTGGGAAAATATTTTTGTCAGGAATTCTTCTTTGCGGATAAGTTTCCTGATAACTCGCACAGCTTGTCTAGCATTTTGATTTGTTTGTCCATAAATTAACAACATATCAGTCAAATCTGCTGAAGTGTACTTAATGAAAACCATCTTGAGAGGAGGAAATAATATTAATGAGCAGCTCAGTATCAACAAATAACTAAAAACGAAAATACTGCGCCGTATCAAAATTTAAAGAATAGCACGAAAACTCTTTTGACGCCTACAAAGCACTTCAAAATTGTAGAATTTAGAGAACTGTCAAAAACTAAAGTTTCATGGCACTTTACGATTACTGTTTTCATTACTCCAACGAATCGGTACTTTGCCCCTTTTTATAAAATTAATCATATCTCCTAAGGGATACCCTGAACGAAAAAATACCAAGAGGCAGCTTTTGTGGCTTATGTAATAAGCTTCATTACTGATGTATCAAAATTGGAAAAAGACAGTGGCGCACATATTTTTCCCCAAATGAATTTTTACAATTACCCCGTACGCACGCCACTGACGCAGTTGTAAGCAGATTTACACTTGAAAATATGCACTTTCATAATACACTTTCAAGTTCCAAGTTTCATTAAAATCAATCCAGTGGTTTTGAAATTATTTATAAAAAATTAACAAAAAAATTAAAATTCAACTCCCTGTATATTGGAAACTATGCGTTTCCGGGCCCATGTGCACAGGAACTTTTTTTCCTATTTTTTAGTAAGGAATTGCCCCACGAGCGATGGTGCATGTTTTTTGAAACAGCCTGTATATATATATATATATATATATATATATATATATATATATATATATATATATATATATATATATATATATATATATATATATATATATATATTGAGATAGTATACAAGGGAACAAGGTAGTTTCACACATTTTTTTTACTGGATATAGAACAAAATACACCATTATACAATATAAACAATAGAAACCTATTTATCGGGAGATAGAATGCTACTAAAGCAAAGATAGAATGATGCAATTGATAGTTCATCCATTAAATGGAGAAATCATGTACATGCACGTATATGTGTATATAAGTAATGCAATCAGGTGATATAGGTATAGAATGGAAATTCATATAAATTCAGGAGATAGTTTTCTTTTAAAAGCTAAATAAAGTTTTAAAATGTAGATCATAAATTAGAAAACACAAGATCAAGTAAAACTCACAAATATACTGATGGATAAATTAATAAATAAAAGCAAATATATTGTAAAAGAAGATATGTATTAGCAATAAGATCTAAAAGTGAAATGTGACAAAAACCATGAAACATCCAACGAAATGTGTATACGATAATTAGCAAGTGTGTATAAACGGTGTGAAGTGAACAAAAAAGGCAGATACAAACATCAATAAATATAGTTAAATTAGTTTTAACTTATTATGTAACTGTGTTCCTAGATATAAGACGTTGAAATATAATTAAGGTGAATCTAGGTTAGGCAGTTGTCAGTAATGACAGAGAATCATGTTTTTTGAGTAAATAGGTTATATTACTGTCACAAAATTCTATAAAGGTAGATTAGCAATGATCAATACAAACATAAATAAGGCTCAATTGTGTAAAATTAATAGAATTGAGTGGGCAATTGATCTCTCCGAGATGCTGTCATCACAATTCTAATATCGCTGCTGGTAGGCACACATTTAGAAATACTCTATTGTTTTGAATAGCGGTGTATGACGTTCTCGTGTTTTTTAAAGGGTCTAGTTTGTAAATTGTTTTTAAATGTTCCCATTAGTTTAAAATTTGTGTAAATATAAATATAGTAGACAGTAGTGTGTTATCAAATAAACTACTATTTTTTTAACTTCAAAAATATGCCTACGGCGTGTTGTGTTGTGAAATGCGGAAGTCGTGGTAATCGCGATAGAGTCAAGTTTTTCAGAATACCGAGTGTACTACAATTTCCACATAAACCAGAGTTGAATGAGCTCTTCAAAATTCTGAGATTAAGGTGGATACACACAATTAAAAGAAAAGATATAACAGAATTTACACTCAAATATAGCAGAGTATGCAGTAAGCATTTTATCACAGGTACAACTTCATTTCAGCTTTGATTTCACGTTTACAAGAGGTATTACATAAATTGTAGGAAAACCGGCTGAATTAATAGATCAAAATAATCCTGACTGGGTTTCTTCTCTACTCATGGGATATGGAGAAGATTCAAAGAGAGTGATAAAGCGAGTTGCTATCAATGCTGCTAGACAAGAAAGAGCAGAGAAGAGAATGAAATTGGATGAGCAAGTTCTGGAGGTACATAAAAATGATTTAACAATACATTAGTTTATTCTCTGGGAATACTTTACCTGAAACACAAAATGAAAAATGTAATCACTATTCAACTTAAATTAAAATTAACTGATTTTCCACATAGTAGGTATACTTTGGATCATGTAAGAACATTGTACTTTAAGACACGAAAGCAAGTGCGAAATGTGGCTTACGAGCTTTCATAATATATCTAGCCAATTCTAGAGCACCACAAACAAGAAGCCCTTGATTGCAATTATGATTTTTTTTAAAGTAAAAAACTGTGCAACAGTTATAACATGAGCTCCAATTTTTCTACTCTGGTAATTATCAACGAACCCTGCTTCAAAATATTTGTAAGCAGAGAGACTTTTATGGGCTTTCATTTGTAGATTAGTGTAAAAACTGTGGGTAAGCACTAAATAGTTAACGATATCGAAAGCATCAACTAGTGGAAAACTATATAGTCCTTCACAAGGAGGCATTGGGCCCGTCGTCAGAGTATAGGGATCAATTCCTTCAATAATACGAATTTTTTCTCGATATCTTCTAGCAACGTCTTCATTTTCATTTTCCAGTGATAATAGATATTCACTCTTGTCAACACAAGCCATTTAAAACACGCGCAAAGCACAATTTCAAAAGTTAACTTCCACGGAACACGAGTTTGTTTGTGTTTGTGTGCCTACCAGCAGCCATATTGGTGGTATTTAAATCACGTGTTCTGGACATTTCTATAGAGATATATTTTGAGTAGCAACCGTCGTTATGAGAAAAATAATAACAACCAGGACTTTTTGGAGAATTTTAAGAAACTAGTAGCAGCGAACGGAGGATTGAAGAGATAGTTAATACTGGCGATTTGAAAGGTAGCACGAGCATAAAACCCTAGTGGAAAACATACAGAGGGGCTCGACAGACCTACACAAAGTGAGTTTTTTTTTATCTATCAAAATAACTACTTACATTTTGAGTAGAGACGCTCCAGTAGTATTGTGGAGCTGCATAGAACGCATCTCTTCTAAAGAACTCATTCATATTAAATCAAAGCGAAGTAAAATATTATCACCCGTATAGAAAGTAAATAAAGCAGTGTCCATATTGCTTACAAACAACATAAAACTATAGTTAAAGAATACTCTGCGTGGAGCGCAGGTACAACCTGTATAGCATCAGACAGGAGGTGGAATTGCCTATAGTTTAAGCATCTTGAAATTATAATATTTAGAATAATTTGATAAACATTTAATAATTTGTAAAGCTATTGATCAATACTCCCAAATTTTATAATAAGAAACCATTCAATAACAAAGATTTGAAACAGGTAGTGACCAAAACTAGCATTAACTAGATAAATTCGAAATTATAAGATCAATTTTGAATAGTAACATCATAATTTGTGATTTTTGTTATATGTACAATTAGAATAAAGTCAGATTTGTTATTTCATTAAAATATTTGTTTGAATACTTATTTATCAGTATATTTGTGGCCATATTCAATACAAGGAATCACAGCTTTAAGAGCTTCAGTCTCAAAACATAATAAAAAAAAGAAAAGAGGTTTAGGATTTTGAACCCATTAGGTACCCTTAGGTTAAAAGAGCCGTGTCATCAAAGATAAGATAATCAAGGTAAGAGAAAGTTTTCTAATAAATATATATGTACATTTGCTAGATATAAGCTGTGTTTTAAAAAAAATCTCTATAACAGAACAGTAAGCATTGTGTTTATTCATACTCCAAGGTTACAAAACAATATAAAAAACTAATTTTCTCATACGTTTCTTTATTTCATTTATTTCCTTAAAACACAATATTTACCAACTTACATAAATCCATACACATTTCCGATAAAATATACACTTTTCAGAATATAAAAAATAATTATGTTTTTAATATATATACTATAAAACCCCAAAAGATAATAATATATTCCCTGACGCAGATTAGTGAGTAAATTGGTGGTCGTTGAGCAGCCCCTAAGGATGCAATACTATGAGCTGCTAATAATATTACTTCCACCTCGTCAATACGTTTGGAAGTATGGCATTGACGACAAAAGTTTCAAAATTTTTTGAAGTCTAAACGTCTTAAAAAGTGTCAAAACATATAGAAAACATGATTTGAGAACGAAAATTATTGTTGTCAGTTGGTTTTGTACCGTTAGCATCCGACAAACGAACGGTTCGGATTGTTTTTGCGAATAAAATCGTTCCATTGGGCAGGGGGTGAATAGGGGTGATTTGGTGAAAATTGATATTTTCTCGTTGAAACTTGATATAACGTTTTAGAGTTTGTTTTTTAGAAAACTTTCAATTCGATCAAACATCTGGTATTCTGTGCTGAAATTAAATTACGGGTTGAATGTGTGGGGGTGGAATATTGGTGAAAGAAATTTCAATTTTTCTTTGCTAAAACGGCATAAAAGTTCTTAAAACATATAGAAAACCTGGTTCTAAGACGATAATTTGTCGGTCTGCCAATCGGTGGGTCTGTCGGCCTGCAAGTCTATCTGCTATTAGGTGTAATAACTTTCGAACGAATTGAGATATCATTTTGAAATGTAGTATCCAGTTAGCACCCGACAATGAAACGCTTCGAATTATTTTTGGATAAAATCGCGGCAGGGGTAGGGGATAAATGAGGGGTGATTTGGTGAAAATTGAAATTTTGTCATTCAAACTCCGGTAATATAACGTCTCAGAAGTTTTTGGGTACAGGAATACAAACATTTTCTTTGTCGTCAAGTCATGGACACTAAATTCATTTCATGAGAGTGTCTCTGCGGAGAGTAGATTACCACAGTTATGTGGAAGTAATGATTCGATTTGCAGGACTATTTTTTTTACAGCAAGCGAAATAATCTCATTAAAGACAATCTCGAACACCCTCGGAAAATTATCTTATATAACAGTACGCATATGGTTTTCAACCAGAGTAGAATCACCAGCCTTCGAAACGGGTATCAATCTCGCCTTCTTCCAGCTGCTAGGGAACGTGGGAGATTTCATCGAGATGGTCAAATGGGATAGTCAATGAACTAACAAGTATGTGAACACAATCATTGACCAGAGAATCAGGAATTTGGTCAGGTCCCGATGTATGATTTGAAGCAAAGTTCTTGAGACCCCTCCGACATCCGTCTGACGTCCAAATCAATCTCACCACTGTAGCGGGGAGGTAAAGGTTAGAGGATACGAACGCGTCACTAGAGGTGCCCGAAAAAGAGCTTTGAACAAACTCTGCACAGGCATGCGCTGCATCCGCATCGCTCTCAAGCAGATTCACTTTTTTGGAGTTGTCAAACCTCCAGAAGCTACTCGCAACCACATGGATATTTCCTCTGTCCTCTTCTCATACTGCGAGTATTTAGCAGCAGTCCCTGGCGAGTTTTCTAGGGTTAGGTTAGGTTTGAATGTGAGTGGGCCATACCGGTCCCTCTTTCCAAGGTAAAAAGAACAGAACAAGGCTATACTCCAGACTGAATTTATTTAGTAAAAGTCCTTTAGTCTGGAGTATAGCCTTGTTCTGTTATTTTTACCTTGGAAATATGTCTAACCCAGACGTTGTAACGTTCAGAAATTACATACCGGTCCCTCCACCGCGACAAAGTTTTCTAAGTGTTTTGAATTTCTCATAGCCTATGACATCATTTCATCTCTTAAATTTCCCGGCCTTAAATTTCCTTTTGATACAACTAATACTAATGAGTATAGAGTTACAACATGACGAGTAACAGCGACGCACTCGTAAATGAGTTCTAGGTAGGTAGAGGTAAACGACTAAGTACAATAATGCACAGAATTCAAGAATAGCTTCGTCGACATTTGAAAACTGAGCAAGAAAATTCTAGTGAATTAAAGAGAGGTATATAAACCAGAAAAATCGACTTTACCAGACACTCCCAATTTTAAGGTTCCGGAAAATTATATAATCAACATATAATTATTTTCAAATTATTATTTCTCTAGCTGAAAAACATAAAAGCTACCAATTTTCAAGTTGATACCATACAAATTTCCAAAATTATTAAGAAATTTCAAATTAAAGTCATAAATTTGATCAGCCTGTACCTGTATCTCTTAAATCAGCAATATCTGTATCTGTTGGGCTGAATAGTCTTATTTTTATTTTTTGTACCGTCAGTTTTGAGATTTTTCATTCTTTATAAATCACCCGTTATATGAAGTATGCATGTATAATAATCTAGTTGACAAACAACGCTATGATTTAATATATGCGTTTACATTTTTATTCCGTTGACGTATATTTCGAGTTTCACATGGTGGAAGAATAGTGTTCATGTTTTTAGAGTCTCGGTGGTTCAGGGGTAAGAACGTGTGCCTCTGAACCGAAGGGTACTGGGTTCGATCCCAGGGTTCTCCTTTCACTTTTTCAAACTGTAAAATTAACATCAATGGAGGTTCTGGAATTGTATTTGAGCAAGTTGAATGTCTGCACGTTCCGCCCTTCGGAGGGGGCGTAAAGCCGTCGGTCCCGTAACCATGCGATGTTGGGCACGTTAAAGATCCCTACCCTCCTTACAGAAAGGCAGGGGTTCGGCAAAATTTCCAGGATAGTGAGGCGAAACTGCTTCCTGGCGTCGGTGATTGGCCATAGTCGCGGAAATAGTTCGGCGTTAAAGAAACAAAACACACACACATAGTGTTCATGTTCTCTTCTTGCAAAGCTGCGGTATTTGTGCCTAGTACTTTTTGTTTTGTTTACTTCTTATTTAGTTTTTAGGTTTTGATTTGTGTTGTGAAATTTTTAGTGAAATTTCTTTAAAAAAAATTCACTAATGAGGAGATTCCGACTTTTGAATTATAAAAAAATGGCTTCAAATGAGCGCTAATTAAGCCCCCTAGAACAAATATCCGGGGTCTGTTTCGATTTTAAATTTATATATATATATATATATATATATATATATATATATATATATATATATATATATATATATATATATATCACACTGATAACTCAAAAAATAATAGGCCTATTTTTATTAAATTTGGTGAATACCTTCCTTTTGCAAGTGGCTTGGATAAGTTCGTTAGCCAGGAAAATCGGCCCTGCTTTTCCCGGTGCGCGGGTATATACAATTAAAAGTAAATTACCTATTAAAATTTAGCTCTGTGGGTCAAAAGAAAAAACGTTATAGGCATTTAAAGAAAAATAAATTGGGGTTTTCCTCAAAACGTCAAAGTCGCAATTTAAAACGTCAAAATTGGCAACATTTAGACAAACAACTTGAAACTTGTCCTTCATTTTACTAAAATGTTTCCAGAAAATTAATTTCAAATAGACCCTTTCTCTGATGTTTTGGCAGTAGTCTTAGCTATAGAGTTTATCGTTTAATGGTAAAGAAATCAATAAAGCTCAATATATCCGTTATTATACAAGAAACGCAAAAAAAATGTATGCATTAATTATAGGGTGTCCTGAGCTAAATCTTTAAACAATATTTCTACATTCACTAGTGGCTCATAAGTCGTTGGTGATACAAATTTGGTTTTTTTTATATCTAACACGCCGTATGTTATTGCATTTTTGCATTTTCCATCGAAATATAATGCATGTTTGTAAGAAAATAAATTCGGGAGGCAGCAAGTGCGTTATGGTAGCGAATTTTCATTAAATGCTTCACTTTAAATAGCTCAATTTGCTATTAACCTATAAGGCTGACCAAGAAAACAGTTTTATCGGGAACACTTTAAATTTACTTTCGGAAATTTATGTACATTTTCAAACAATAAAGTTATTTTGCTGAAACATGGCACATTGTTTCTACTATGTAGGTTATACTGGTATCCAAATTTGATGCCTGCTTTCTTAAAAAAGAACACACATATTTCCTATTAAAAAAACATTTTTATGAAAATTCACTACCATAGCGCACTTGCTGCGTCCAGACTTTTTAGGTTTTGATTTGTGTTGAGAAATTTTTTCACTTTGATTACGTGTCCACACTTACTTTTGTAAATCGTATTATTTGTGTGAATAAACAAATAAATACAATTTATACAGGTATTATCATGTTTGTATTGTTATTTATAGATTCACAATGTTAGCAATTTGCATTCCGCATTAATCCAGAAAGTTATATCTATACTTGATTGTTTGTTTGAAATCGCTACATTAGATTCAAAACCCTTCATTTACCAAAGCTGACTCCGGCGTAGAAACGAAACCCAACGCAAACGACTTAAAATCCATTATCAGCATCTCTCTTCGATTTCGGACCTTTCTGCAACCATCAGCAAATGTTGATTATGAAAGTAATTAGTACCAATATATCTTGCGATTATAGGCGCTGGCGGGGAGTGTAATTTGGTCCTTCTACCGTTTATGATGAACATCCGATAGCGATATGGGAGTAAGAGAAGCGAATATGCCAACCAAATCTCACAGTGACAGCTCGTCATCGACTTTTCTTAAGGGATCAAACTATTTAAAACTGATCTTACCTACCGCATTGGTTTCACAGTACGTTTTAGTGAATTTTCGTTAAGGATATTCACTAATAGAGAGGTCTCGATGGAGGACCATATTTGGAAATTATTTTGTTAATGGCTTGGATGAGTTCGTTCATCAGATATTAACGCCATATTGTTCTTAACAAAAAATTAAGAAGTATTTTTTAAAAGGCAATATCTCTCAAATTCTTTAAGTGATTGAAACGAAAATGGACAACTTAAAAGAACATAGACAGATATGGTTCTGTACCAATTTTCTAGTCTTCTGATCAAAGAAAAATAAAGTTATTCGAAATTAAAATTAAAATAATCCTCGACATCACTTCAAATTTTGTAATGCAATATTTACAATGTTGGACAAAGACAGATGATGTTACCTGTACTGCTATGCTATTTAAATAAATGGTCGATAAAAATCGAAACAATGTAAGTTACAAGTATTATTGCAACATATCAGAACGTAGACAGGGACGCCACCTCGGTGCGGAACCAGGTAGTATGTTGTCACAACAGCTATAGTTAACACAAAATGTTATAGATGGAGACATTTGTACAATCAACTAAGAATTTTGTAGATTGTCAAACCTGGCCCATTTCTTTTATAATACCGGGACAATGTTTGCTTTCAAAAGTGCTGAATTTTAGCATGCTACAATCTTATTTGCAAAACCTGATCACAAATTGAGAACGATACTGATAGATAAGTTCCTAGATCCGTTAATTTTATTATCGATGATTTCGCAGGTTACTTTTTTTAGTGAGTTTAGTAAATAGCATTTTAAAGGGTATTTCTGTATTTCTCATTATGTACGTTTCAAACAGGTACAGTCCCGCTTAAAATTAGACATACATACGTTTGTTTAGCGTCAAAGCCTATCGAGCTTAATTAAAAAGGTGCTTGCTTTCGGCGTCGACCGGATTTCAGTGTAGTCTTGGACAAAACCTAGATTCATACACTCGCGAATTGCGAAATAGCCGCGAAACGTATTCCTATTGGTTTATTTCAAATAATATCGTAAAACTGTTGTTTTTATTAGATTTTGTAAATTTATTTTACTAATTTTTCTGTGCACACAGACACGATCTAAATGTCTTCTCCACTTTTAAGTTTGTGGAGCCCCAATGTTAATTAAGGGCCCCCCTTTATTGTACTTACTTATCTTGTGCCTATATATGTAATGTAAAAATAAAAAAGCAGTGAAACAGCAAGTGAATTTATTTACTTTAGAGCTGTGTCCCATATTTTCTGAAAAAGACAGTATAGGCGACAATGTGGAATGTAATTTCGGTAAATTTACAGTTTGCTGCAAGGAGGATTTTTAGATTTTTTTTCCAGAAACATGCTGAGAACCCCCCTTGGATGCACAATCCACAAGGCAAAGTTGGTGCAAACAACCCCTAAGAAACTTAAGGGACCAAGAATAAATAGGGTTGCTGGGCGGGGAGGAAATCTGAGCGGAAAATGCTAAAAAAAAACATTTAATAGGACATTAAATAAATGCGTTTTTCACATTTTGTAGCAATACTTCCTTTAAATCCTGTCTGCTCTGAACAACACCCATAGTCGCCCAGGTCGAGTAACTTTCTTGGGAGTTGCTCCCAAGAAACTTTTCTTGTGCTTTATGCTTTGAAGGTAGTTTTGTGCATGGACAAGAGGAAGGAGAACCCCCGTGTTTTTGGGTGAGGGGGCAGAAACCCTCTTTGTCCTGGGGGTTCTTTTTCCCCTTCTGCATGCATACAATTACCCTCAATGCATGAAACATAGCAATATTTTAATGTTCCGCTTCCTAGTGTCTTTTTTGTTGAGTATATTTCCAGTTTATCAACTGTTTTGTTTGAGTTTTGTATCCAAAATACTGTATAAATGTTATAGGTCATGTTTTTGCTTGCCCTTCTTTACCTAATTTTTTACCGTTCCTAGTTGTGTTTTGTGTGTGTGTGTCTTTTGTTTCTTTAACGTCGGCCTATTTCCGCGACTATGGCCAATCACCGACTCCAGGGAGCAGTTTCACCTCACTATCCTGGAAATTTTGCCGATCCTCTGTCTTTCTTTAAGGAGGGTAGGGATCTTTAACGTGCCCAACATTGCATGTACACGGGACTGACGGTTTTACGCCCCCTCCGAAGGGCGGAACGTGCAGACATTCAACTTGCTCAAATACAATGCCAGAACCTCGGTTGATGTTAATTTTACAGTTTGTACTGAAAAAGTGAAAGGAGTACCCTGGGATCGAACCCAGTACCCTTCGATTCAGAGGCACACGTTCTTACCCCTGAATCACCGAGGTTCTACCGTTCCTAGTTAAATGAAGTAACGATTTCTAATTTTTAATATATGGCTAAGTCACTATGATATATTATTCTTATGAAAATTCACTACCATAACGCACTTGCTGCGTTCCGAACATTTTTCATTACAGCTACAGATCAGTAGATGCCAACAAAAATGTCGCAAGCATTTAAGACTGCATTAATATTGGATCTACACATAAAATATATTTTACAAATCAATATTGCTGCAACATTTGAGAAAATAGTATTTTCAGTCAGTATATAGTTGCAAGCCTAGTGAAGTGGATACAGAATGGACATTTTTATTAATGTATGTTTTACCTTTAACCCTTTGGTGCATTATTTGTTTATATGTAACAAAATATATTTTTAGTTTGTATGGGATCAATATAGTAATAGAAAAATAATAAAAAGATATAATCGATCCAGAAATTTATTAAAAAATAATAAGAAAATATATGTACAAAATTTGCAACATTAGGGCCTTGCCCTGAATTTTTTAAACATTAAATATAGAAAACTTGACCTTGATGTTTGTGGTGATTTCTTAAGACAAAGTCGTGAACCGAGTACTTTATTAGATCTTATTAACCACTATAATTTACAGCTTTTTATCAATGAGCCTACGAGACTAGGAAATTGCCTAGATAATATTTTTTATCTGTGCGTTCTCTTTCACATGAGTCATCCATAATTATATATCTGACCACAGTTGTCAATCTCCGTCCATATATTGTAAAAGTAGAAGTCTAAGTATCAAAAAGACCAAATTTATGACCATTACAAAATCAATTCAGCAACAGGAAAACCTATGGATCAACGGAGAACTAGTAGAGAAAGTCAGTAAGTACAGGTACATGGGAACAAATGTCAATGAACATAATGAGTACGCTGAGGAAATTTAATCAAGAGTTGGACAAGCCAGAACCATATTTAACAGAATGAGAAGCGTGTTATGCAGTAGAGATCTTAACTTACAACTTAGAGTCAGAATATTGAGATGCTTAGTTTTCTTGGTGTTGCTATATGGGTTGGAATTATGGACGCTAAAGAAAGATATAAGTGATCGACTGGAGGCATTTTAGATGTAGTCATATAGAAGGATCTTGAGGATAAGTTGGGTAGACATGGTAACAAATGAGCAGGTACTGTGAAGAATGAGAAAAGAAAAAGAAATATTGAACACAGTTAAAATAAGGAAGCTGCAATATCTGGGCCACGTGATGAGAGGAGAGAAATATGTATTGTTGCAGAATATTATGCAGGGAAAGATACAGGGCAAGAGAAGCAGAGGAAGAAGACGCATTTCCTGGCTGAATAATCTGAGAAAATGGTACAACTGTAGTTCCGTTGAGTTGTTCAGAGCTGCAGCATCAAAAGTGAAAATAGCCATGATGATAGCCAACCTTCTAAGAGGAGACGGCACTTGAAGAAGAAAGAAGAAGTGTAGACAAAATTAAAAAGCCGTTTCGTCAGATAAACAATGTGGGGAACAACAGTTTTTAAAAGCCTCATAGCCTCTGTGCATAGCGAGATGTGCTTGTAAAAACGAACATTGATGGACAGTACGCAACTTTCTGTGATATGAAGAATTTTAGGATTCATCTTTTCCTATGAAGTACAAATTTACTACAGATAGCACTTTCACACTACCTTGGATTACATTAGGTATACGAACATCCAGCAGAAACTTGCAGATATATACATTACTGACTAGCAAACCAGCACCTTTTAGTAAGTATTACAAGGAATACAAACAAGCTTACAACCGTGTTCTTGTGGTTGTTCTTGTACTATGAAAGCTTGATCAGAGACTCCACAAATAAAACCTAGCAGTGTGGAGTGCTATCAATAGTGAAAATAAAAGTATCAGCAAAGCAGACGAAAAAAATTGTCAGTAATTGATATCATTTTGAGTGATACACTGAAATGTGCAAATGCATTTAATTATTTTTTTGACTCAATCCGGACGATGTATAATACTACTGGGTATCCTTATGTTTTAAAATTTTCTCCATTTAACAGCTTATCTATGTTTTTTGCCTGATAAATATGTTGAGACCTATGTTTTCCGCTGGTTTTAATCACATTAATTCCGCGCTCCTCCGACGGTACGCAACTGAAATTTCTATCTCTTCAACCATCTTGATAAACAACTTCCTTAGCTCTGGGTTTTTTCCTTCATAGCTAGAGTTATCAAAAGGTATACCACTGCATAAAAATGGATCAACTTCAATTTTAGAGAACCATATACTTCTGTCAGTCACAAGCGTATTTTCAAGGATATATGAGAGAGGTTTTTCTAAGCAGCTTACAGCTTTTCTTATTGGTTTAAATCTTTTCAACAAACCACAGCATGGCTTGAGAAAGGGAGATTCTACAGCAACAGCGATCATTCAGTTTGGAAATATCTTCAGCAAATGCTTGAAGGGCGGTAAGACTTGTCTTGGCTTATTTGTTGACCTTAGTAAAGCGTTTGATCTCGTGAACTATCGTATTTTGATCAATAAATTGGATTACTATGGAATTAGAAGTATATCTCCGCAGTGTTTCTGTAGTTTCCCCTCTTTGCGGCCGCAGCTTGTTGAGCTTGAACGTGTTTGATATTTGACATTATTTAGGGGAGAACCCAGGGGTCTGTTTTCGGATGAATTCGTCATGCACCCTGAGATTTCTGCTTTCATTGTACATGCCGCTAATCTTGATGAGAGTTTGGTTTTTTGCATACATGTAGCGACCTAACCAGCTTGCACAATATTTTAGAGAAAATGTTTGTTTTTTTCATGAACCACTTTTTTGAATGAAGTGGAATCCTGTATCTTCCAGTGTGGCTATCTAATAAAGTATCAAGGGGAATTCCTCAGGGGTCTGTTTTGGGTCGCTTACTGTATATTATTAATACAAGTGACATTCCTGTAGATTAACTCGCCATGTACGCTGACAACACTACTTTCCTGGTAAATCTCGGTAATCTTGAGGAGATTTTGGTTTCTTTATCTGTGTAGACGAGATAATCAGCCTGCACAATATTTTGGAGAAAATGGTATGTTTCTTCATGTACCACTTTTTGGAATGCAGTGGAATCCTGTATCTTCCAATGTGGCTATCGAATAAATTATCAAGTGGTCTGTTTTGGGTCCGTTACTGTATATTATTTATACAAGTGATATTCCTTAGGATGAACTCGTCAACGACGCTAACAGTACTACTTTCCTTGTATATGTATGTGGCTATCCAAACCGATGAATATTTGCTGTATATGATAACAAAATTTGGACAACTGATTTTTTAATTTTTCTTCTGCTTCAAATTAAACCCTCGTACTTTTTTCAAATGGTAGTTCGCCGTACAATGTAGAAAGCATTGTCACATATTTATTGTCTTTACAAACTACAGCATCTAATTCTACTCCCAAAAATTCTGCCATATATTCGTTTGATCTTACCCGGGTTCACTATTTCATGTTTTTGCCAGTAGGAAATTTATTATTGGATAGTCTGTTCCGTCGTCCCAACTATACATTTTTTCTTAATTTAGCCAGATGGGTCAGGTCAGGTCAGCCAGAGAGCACATTGATGGAAAAATATAATAAAATAATAAAATAAAAATTATGAAAATATAAGATGTTTACATTTCTATAACTCTTGCCAATTTCCTGTTACTCCAAGACTTGTTGGACCAGGTTTTGGTTTTGTGAAAAATGATTCTCAGCTCCAACAAATTATTTAACATTGTAACAGAATTCTGCTGGTGGGGGTCGCGGCGGGGTGTCCGCAGGGGAGCGTTCTGTCTCCCTTGCTCTGGTGCCTAGTCGTGGACGGCCAGCTGGGGTGGCTCTCGGGAGGGGGGTATGAGGTACAGGGCTATGCGGACGACATTGTCATCATAGTCCGAGGAAAGGTCACACAGGCAGTGTGGGAGCGCATGCAGACTGCACTGAAAGTGTTGGACGGTTGATCAAGGGCTCGGGGTGAGCCCCGAGAAAGCAACCGTCGTGCCGTTTACGAGGAGGAGGAAGTGCGACAGCCACAGAACTCGCACTCTATACGGTAGGGGCGTTCCAATGGCCAGGGAGGTAAAATATCTTGGGGTCGTATTGGACTATAAGCTAACCTGGAATGGTCACATTGGAAAAATACTGCGTAAGGCAGTCATGACCTTAGCCGTCACTAGGCGGCTATATGGAAAAACGTAGGGACTAAGACCTAGTATGGCCCACTGGCTGTAGACAAGTTTGGTCAGACCATCGTTAACATATGCGGCACTGGTCTGGTGGCCTAAGGTGACATAATCCAGTGCCAAACAAAAACTAGGCAAGATCCAAAGGATGGCTTGCCTAGGCATCACAGGGTCCATGTCTTCAACCCCAACAGCCGCCATGGAGGTGTTGCTAGATCTGCCCCCCCACCCCATACACTTAGTTATTATGGGGGAGGCCAGGCTAGGACTATACAGACGAGCCTGCAATGGTAGACTGAAGATCAACCCAGGCTTCAGGTGCCACTGCAAAATTCAGGAGATCGTGAAGGAGCCCATGCTTGAAATGAGGTCAGACGTCTCGAGCCCGCGAATGTGCAGGGAAAACAACTTTACAGTGGAAATCCCCGACCGCGAGGCATGGCGGGAGGAGACGCCGGGCATACCACGGGACGCGCTCGTCTGGTTCACAGACGGATCCGGCGAGGAGCGTGGGACGGGGGCAGGTGTTAACTCGGAAGGACCGAGTGTAAGTCGTAGTATTTCCCTCGGAGCCCATGCAACGGTGTTTTAGGCTGAGATGTACGCCATCCTGTACTGTGTGCGGGAGAACAAGAGGAGAGGCTACACCAACAAGCGGATACTCATAGCCACAGACAGCCAGGCAGCCCTTAAGGCACTAAGTAGCCCACGGGTAAATTCCGGGCTGGTGAGTGAGTGCCGAGACGAGATGAGCGACCTGGCTGGGCAGAATGAGGTGACCCCCATCTGGGTGCCGGGTCACTCGGGGGTCAAAGGCAATGAAGTAGCTGACAGTCTCGCGAACAGAGGGTCAGCAGAACCATTTATGGGACCAGAACCGGCTCTGGGCGTGTCAAAGAGCACTACCAGGGAAGCCATTTAGTCCTGGGTCAGAAACCAACACAAGGTGTACTGGGCGAACTGTCCAGGGCTCAGACATGGGAAGTCAATAATTGACGGACCCAGTTCAAAGAGAGCTGGGGAGCTGCTTAATCTTAGCAGAGGACAGCTCAGAAACACAACAGGTCTCTTGACGGGACACATGGTCGTCAAGAAACACCTGCATAAAATGGGGCGGTTCGAAGGAGACCTCGCATGCAGACTCTGCGGCGAGGGGGAGGAGTCAGCCCAGCACATCTTGTGCGAGTGTAAAGCTCTGGACCGCAAAAGACAACTGATCTACGGTCAGTCTAGACCGGAGACAGAGCAATATAAAACTTCACCCTACCAATCGCTGTGCAGACTAGTTCAAGGCACAGTAATTTTGGAATGGGTGGAGTAAGACTAAGGGTATGCACAATCAACCAAAGGTTGCAGTGCTATCGGGGCGGCAAGGCCGCGGACGAGCCCTGAGGGAACAAACAAAAAAACAGAATCAGGACACACAACAATGAATGTGAAACTTGAATCCCCACTTATTTGGATTTATTGGACGATAATGCTTTAAATGATGTTGACATTTTGTAACAAATTTGCTTACCTACAGTCAATTGAGCCTTAATTGTAATGAAACGAACTGTGTATTTAAGTGAACAGTCAGGGCATTATCTGGTATAATCTGTTATATTTAGAGTTTTTTCATCCCGACAAGTATAGTTGTCGTTGAAATTCCGTGGATTTTTTTCTCGAGCAAATTTATAGTCATCACATAACGAACATTCGAAATACCAATGTCACTTCTCCAGAATGCTCTTATACGGGTCCAAATTGTCACTGACGCGTCAAACAGATACCTACATTTTTCAATTTCATTGTTAGAAAAATTCGCCGGTCCATTGTTCTTTTTTGTACCGAATAAAGATCACTTTGACCCTTTTTCAAATCTGTGAAACTATCCGAAGAAGTAGGCGAATCGCTCAAAGCCGTTTGCAGATTTAATACATCTGCAGGTGAATTACAAATTACACTAGCAGCTATTTTTTATATTCACAACTAGAAAACATTGATCGGTCTATTGTTTTTTTTTGTACTGAATAAATACTACTTTGGTCCTTTATAACTTCTATGAAACAGTATCGAAAAAAGTAGGCGAAACATTCATTTGCAGGTAAATTAGAATTTCCCTGAAAGCATCACCTGAAACTTCATCATTTCATGAATTGCTGTTGCTCTTACTTGGTAAAACTATACTAAATACAGCCGTAGATGCCATTTCTATGGCTTCTCAAAGGTTTATTTTCTTCTCTGTAACTGGTTTCGCTGGTTGACAGCATCAGCAAAGAGGAGAAAATTGAATTAAATTCGTTGGAAGAACGGAGCTGGTGTCGAAACGTATGCCTATAACTGCTGACATAGACCAAAAATTTCGGGGATTGTTGGTACATAAGATATATTTGTATCTGATTGGTAAAAGTCGTTCTTACCCTGATCTATTATCTGCTTGCACTTGGTATGTACTGATACAAAGGCAGAGTGATTCGCGTTCTTGGAGCTTTGGCGTCCAAATTCAGAATTCTTGCTAATTTCTTTTCAACTTTTCTTAATCACAGGAAAGCAACAATTAAAATGAAGTAGTATGTCCAATTTTACTTAAATCGGTTTCCCGAATTGGTTACTTTATTGCAGCTACAGAGAGCTATGTCAATTTTAGAACAGGGCTGTTCTTTTTTGCGTGTATCCAGTGAAATTAGATTTTTCAAGTGAAACGTGGCATGTGCATCGTTTAAAAACAAGTATCTATGTAGTATCCAGTGCTGGAGCTTTTGTATCATTGTATGTACCTAGCAGCCGCTACTGAACTCGCCATCGAATTCCGCTCGCTTAACCGATTACATTAGGAATTCCGGCGGTGATGACGCACGATTCCGGCACAACTAGCCTGGAACTTACACCCACCAGCAGGCAGACGCGCTTGCCATCCAGGCCCATAATGAAATTGTTTGCTTATGCCCCTCTAAACGGTCGTTCCCTATGGCTTCTGTATTCAAATTGGAATTATGTGATGTTACACTCGGCTCCCTGTTACATTTTTACGGAATGATAATTGCTGATCGCGCCCGAAGTGGGCTGGTATTATTACCACCAGCTAATCTTGTTCTTTACACCGGGCTTGTGATATATTGTGTGATATATATAATGCTGTTGAAGGCATTAGAAGCTTTATATGATCTGGGTTTCTTTTTAACAGGCTCAATTTTCCATGCGTTTGTAAGAAAGAAATTTTAAATAAAGCCCACTTTAAAAACATTGGCATAGTAAAAAACTTAAATTATCAATATATTTTACTGATATAACTAGTAACTGGAAAAGTGCTCGAGTGTAATTCGTCTCCAAGAAAGGATCCAAAGCTCTTCCTAGCAACTACAGGCCTATTTATCTCCTTTCAGTCGTCTCTAAAGTAATGGAAAAGTATATAAACACCGATTTACTAAAATTTCTTAAAAACACAGTCCACGACAGGCAGTATGGATTCCGTCAGCGCAGATCAACTGCCGACCTCCTTTCCTTTGTCACCCATTCTTAAAACAAGTCTATGGAACTACAAGGTGAATCGCAGATTGTCGCTCTAGCATATCCAAAGCATTCGACCAGGTCTGTCACGCAGCGCTGCTTAATAAACTTTCGGCCTATGGCCTACCACCAAAACTCTGTACCTGGACAGCAAATTTCCTTTCCAGCCGAAGTATTTCTGTTGTGGTGGATGGCCATTCATCTAAACTGTATCCAGTTAATGCAGGAGTGCCTGATGGTTCAGCTTTAGCCCCTACTTTGTTTCTTCTCCACATCAATGACATCCTCTCTAGCACATCCAACCCAGTTACGCGGATGACAGCACCCTCCACTCAAATATACAATATTCTAAGCCTGTCTCTTTAGCCCAGTTAGATGAAGATCGCAGACTCATGGAGGGTTCTGTCTCTGTGGATCTCCAAAAAATATTAGACTGGGGAAGTAGAAATCTTGTACAATTCAACTCCACTAAATCTCAGTCTTACTTTCTATCTCATAAGAGATACACCAGCCCTAGACCCATCACAATGAACAACCAAGTTATTCAAGTAATCCTTTTCACTTGTTGGCATTTGTTGTTGGATCGAAATCTCAATTGGCACCAACATGTCACATCAATTGCAGAAGCGACTGCTAAGAAATTAGGTTTGCTCTTTCGAGGTCGCAAATACTTTTCACCAGCTAATCTCTATACCTCATATAGTTTACAAATAAGGCCAAACCTCGAATACTGCTCCCACATCTGGGGTGCCGCTACGGCTTCTACACTCGCTAACCTGGACTCCATTCAGAAGAGAGCTACACGTCTTAGCGGTGACCCTACCCTCACCCAAAGGCTGCCATCATTTGCCCACCGACGTGCCATTGGTGACCTCTCTCTCTATTTTAAAGATATATATAAGGGTACTTTACGCCCCTGCCTAAGGGGTAAGTTCCAAGATACCAAAACCTACACTATCATGTGTCCCCATTGAAAACAAAGTCGACATGCCTCGGTTTTTCTTTCAATTACAATATTTTCCAGATGGGAAGTTGTAATTGATACACCCTAGATTATGCGAGAATCGGCTGTAGGGACAAATGACGTCATAATAATATTTTCTATACAAATTTTGAAAATGTGCGTGGCTACAATTTCGTTTCCATTAACCGATTTTTAATCAATTTACTAAGTGAAGATTGGAACCGGTGGTGAGCATTGATAAGCACACTTGGGGAACCCAAATCACCACAAAACATTTTAAAAACCTGACGATCGTTTCACTTACCAAGTTAGCGGTCATCAGAGAATTAATAATTCTCAGAATTATTGCATACGATTGTCAGGTTTTAGTGAATTTTCTTTAAAAAAAATTCACTAATGAGGAGATCCCGACTTTTGAATTTTGAAAAAATTTCTTCAAATGAGCGCTATTTGGGATCCCCGGAACCCAAATCCGAGGTCAGTTTCAGACTTTATATGTATATATATATATATATATATATATATATATATATATATATATATATATATATATATATATATATATATATATATATATATATATATATACATATATATATATATATATATATATATATATATATATATATATATATATATATATATATATATATATATATATATATATATATATATATATATATACAGGGTGTTTCATCAGCAAACCGACATAGCTGAATGGAAGGTGTATTTTTTCAAGGCGATTCAGGATCCGGTATTGAAATTTTTGTGAGGCCCTTCGTTTCGATGTTACAGGGTGATTCATGTATTTTGTCGAAATTTTTGATGATCAGTATCTTTTGAACGAATTGATGGAATTGAATGAAATTTTGTACGTATGCTCTGTCAATGACACTCAATGCACTGCATTTCCCGCCGATTCGAAAAAATGCAGTGGCGTACATAATTTTCTGACCACCTTGGGTTTTGTTAAAAAGATCACCCTGTATGCATTTTATTTAAATGTTTATCCCATCTGAGAAAACTACATGAGAATAGCTACTATTCTGGCAAAAAAAAATGTTTGGCACCATCAACTGAAACGAGAAAAGATAGGTAGACTTTATCTAATCAAAAACGAAAATCCCGATAGTGAGCAATGGAAAAGTATTCATTTTTGTTTAATATCTGACATTTCCTGTCAGTAGATGTCAGATTTGATTCACTTGCCTCTCTCACTTATTAAGCGTTTGTTGATTTACTTAATTTAATAATCACTGACTGGTAAAAGCTTGCTGAAGTGATATTTATTTGGTGTTTAAAATGCCGTATCATTATTCCAACGCAGAATATGCTGACATTTTGTTTATTTACGGATTTGCCGATGCCAATGGAAGGGCTGCCGAACGAGAGTACCGAAGACGGTACCCCGAACGCCGTGTGCCACATCATGAAACTTTCTCCAGGGTGTTCCAATTTTCAAGGGAACACGGAAAGTTTCCCTCGAAATCCATTAGAGAACGACCCATCAGACAAGACGCAACTCAGGTTCGTTTTTTGGTTGCTTCTCGATATTATTCATTGCTCATTATCAGGATATTTAAATTTTTAGGTAGAAAGCATCATTCAGATGGTTCAACAGAATCCCCAAACAAGCACGAGAAGAATAAGTGCTGCTGTTGGAGTCCCTCATTCACAAGTTTGGAGGATAATCAAAAAGGAACGTCTCCATCCGTATCATATGCAGAAAGTCCAGAGGCTCGAAGAAGGTGACGAAGTTGCTAGACGGGCATTGTGTCGGTGGATTGTAGGACATAGACGCAATATTCCTAGAATTCTTTTCACCGATGAAGCCCGGTTCACGAGAGATGGGGTGTTTAATACTCGAAATTCACATGTTTGGTCACATCAGAACCCCCATGCAACGAGAACGACTCAGTCGCAGCATAGATTTTCTGAGAATGTGTGGTGTGGCCTAATTGGTGACAAACTGATTGGACCCCACTTTTTCGAATCAAGATTGACTGGAGAGATCTATGGCAATTTTCTACAAAATGAGCTGCCTGGTTACTTGGAAAACAGGAACGTGAATGAGAGGGGACTGATCTTTCAACATGATGGAGCGCCGCCCCATTTTTCCTTAGCTGTCCGAAATCATCTTGACACAAGGTATCCAAACAGGTGGATAGGTCGTGGAGGTCCCTATGCTTGGCCCCCCAGGTCGCCTGACCTAACACCAGTAGATTATTTCTTGTGGGGTTACATGAAAGCCATTGTTTATCAAGATGAAGTGGACACAGGTGAGGAGCTGAGACGCAGAATTATCGCGGCAGCTGACCAAATAAGAGGCAACCCTGAGGCGATCAGTAGGGCAACCGAAGATTTAATGAAAAGGTCAAGGAAATGTCTCGAGTTTGATGGCGGCCTGTTTGAACATCGTCTTCACTGAACTGAATTTTTTTTCCAACATGTTTTGATGTTTTTCTTTATGTTTCATTTATGTACTTTTGTTTGGAAAAAAATATAATTTCTCCGTTGAGTTGTCTTTTTTTTTTGATTTTCACTTATGTTTAGCTAACAAAAATCTAGAATGGTGCCTAATGATACCTTAATCAGTAGAAAAAACGAATTTATTTGAAATAAATACAAAATACGTACCTTTTAGGAAATCACATATGATTTGTCGAAAATTACGAACAAACATGATTTGAAATCCTAAAAGCAATCAAAGTCTACCTATCTTTTCTCGTTTCAGTTGATGGTGCCAAACATTTTTTTTTGCCAGAATAGTAGCTATTCTCATGTAGTTTTCTCAGATGGGATAAACATTTAAATAAAATGCATACAGGGTGATCTTTTTAACAAAACCCAAGGTGGTCAGAAAATTATGTACGCCACTGCATTTTTTCGAATCGGCGGGAAATGCAGTGCATTGAGTGTCATTGACAGAGCATACCTACAAAATTTCATTCAATTCCATCAATTCGTTCAAAAGATACTGATCATCAAAAATTTCGACAAAATACATGAATCACCCTGTAACATCGAAACGAAGGGCCTCACAAAAATTTCAATACCGGATCCTGAATCGCCTTGAAAAAATACACCTACCATTCGGCTATGTCGGTTTGCTGATGAAACACCCTGTATATATGTGTGTGTGTGTGTGTCACACCTATAACTAAAAAAATAATGGACCGATTTTGATAAAACTTGGTGAGTACCTTCCTTTTGCAAGTGGCTTGGATACGTTAGTTAGCCAGAAAAATCCGCCAAGGTTCTCCCGGAAAATTTTGTTTTCTTTCGAAAAAAATCGAAAAAAAATTATATCTCCAAAACTAACAAAGTAAGGGCAACCAATACGCGGGTTTATATCATTATATGCAAGTTACCTACCAAAATTTAGCTCCGTAGGTTAAAGGACAAAAAAGTTACAGGCATTCAAAGAAAAATAAATTTGGATTTTTCTCAAAAAGTCAAAATCGCGATTTTAAACGTCAAAATTGGTGAGTACCTTCCTTTCGCAAGTGGCTTGAATAAGTTCGTTAGCCAGGAAAATCCGCCGAGGTTTTCCCGGAAAATTTTGTGTTTTCTTTCGAAAAAAATTATATCTCCAAAATTTACAAAGTAAGGGCAACCAAATTTCATGCGCGGGTTTATATCATTATAGGCAAGTTGCCTGCCAAAATTTAGCCCCGTAGGTTAAAGGACAAAAAAGTTACAGGCATTCAAAGAAAAATACATTTGGCTTTTCCTCAAAACGTCAAAATCGCAATTTTAAACGTCAAAATTGGTAATATTTAAGCAATGAACCTGAAACTAATATGAGCTATGGAAGGAAAATGTCTCAAGAATAGTGTTTTACAAAGCCTGAAGTCTTAGTTTCAATCGCCATATTTCTTCATTTTACTAAAATGTTCCCAGAAAATTCATTTCAAATAGACCCTTTCTCTGATGTTTTAGCTGTCGGTTTAGTTAAGTTGATGCTTTCGCTGTAGGCTTAGTGAAGTTTATGGTTTAACGGTCTATAATTTTTAGCTAATTTTTGTAGAACAAATTCGTTACTGCATTTTAGCATATTTTATCGAAATATGATGCATGTTTGTAAGAAAAAATCTGGACACAGTAAGTGTGTTTTGGTAGCAAATTTTCATTAAATCCTCCAAATTTGAATAACTCATTTGCTATTAACGTAAGTTTTGTTGGTTAGGAAACCAACATTTAACTGTATTTTCAGAAAATTTTTGTATAAACGCAGCAAGGGCGTTTTGATTGCGAATTTTCATTAAATGTTTCAAATTTCAATAACTCAATTTGCTATTAACCTAAGGTTCATTGGCTAGGAGACCAGTTTTCTCAGAAACATTTAAAGTTTATTTTCCGAAAAGTTTTGTACATTTTCAAATAATTATTTTGATAAAATATGATACACTGTTCCTACTATATAGGTTATACCGGTAACCAAATTGATGCCTGCTCGCATTAGAGCGATATATTTGTAATTAAAAACATTTTTATGAAAATTCACTTCCATAACGCACTTGCTGCGTCCAGAGTTTTTTTTAAATGTGTTGTGGGGATTTGGGTTCCCCAAGTGTGCTTCAACTTATTATGGCCTTTAGTTAGCATTAGTGAAAAAAGTATTGCATTTTTAAGTTTAGAAGAGGAGGTATGTATTACTAATTATTGTCATTATTTTAAACTTCATAAAGAATTTTCTCCAAAATTTTCATGGAGCAAGTCCCATTTTTTTACACACAAGTCAACCTCTCTTCTAATGCATCTAATCTTGATTCGTGGTAAAAGTTAACTTTGAAAACCACGAATCAAGATTAGAGGCATTAAAAGAGAGGTTGACTTGTTTGTAAAAAAGTTACATGTTCTGTAAACATCAAATACACATATTTTCTCTCAAGTTATATTTTTAAAACAAGTATAAATATAATTGTATACAACATATGGGTCACCTATATTGTTCGATTACCAAATTAATACGAAAACAAACTTTTTTACTGAGGTTTTTACAATATCCCTTATCGCTTCGTATGATAATATTGTGCTTGTAGCAGTCGCATCAAACGTTAGTAATAAATGACGATAGTGAAACAAGTGATGTGATTCGTGTCGTGCTTCAGCTGAAAATGATCAAATAATCAATATTCAAGTATTCAAGGCAAAATTAAGGTAAACGTCTTGTAAATAACTTTAGTTTTTGATCTCGTTATCTTCACAAACTAAAATACGGCCTTATTTTACCTACATTTAAAATATAATTAATGAATCAATCACTACATATACTTATTTTACGTGAATTAAATAAAATAATGTAACAGAGTTTTAATTAAAGTGGGGGACGTGTTTTGTGAAGCTTGAATTGCAAGTAAATTTCAAGTGGTGGTTCAAAAATGTTTTGAAATTATTATTTTGAAGTATCCCTACAGCCCGTGCGATATCAGTTGAGATAGAATTCCAAAAAAAGAATAAGCCAAGACAGTTATTTTATCAGAACTACATACTCTAACATTTTGCCGCGGCAGGGGGTTTCTTGAAATTTTTCGCGTTATTTTCAGAACACTAATATATATATATATATATATATATATATATATATATATATATATATATATATATATATATATATATATATATATATATATATATAATATGTATCACACTGATAACTCAAGAAATAATCGGCCGATTTTGATTAAATTCGGTGAATACCTTCCATTTCCAAGTGGCTTGGATGAGTTCGTTAGCCAGGCCAATCGGCCCAGGTTTTCCCGGAAAATTTTGTATTTACTTTCGAAAAAAGTTCATATCTCCGGAAATAACAAAGTAATGGCAACCAAATTTGGTACGCGGATTTATATTATTATAAGTAAATTATGCACCAAAATTTAGCTCTGTTAGTAAAAAGGTACAAAAACTTATAGGCATTTAAAGAAACATAAATTGGGGTTTTCCTCAAAACGTCAAATTCCCGATTTAATACGTCAAAATTGGCAACATTTAGGCAAAGAACGTGAAACTAACACGGGCTATGGAAAGAAAATGCTCCAAGAAGAATGTTTTACAAACCCTGAAGTCTTCGCTTCAACCGTCATTGTCCTTCATTTTATTAAAATATTTCCAGAAAATTCATTTCAAATAGACCCCTTCTCTGATGCTTTGGCAGTAGTCTTAGCTATAGAGCTTATCGTTAAATGGTATATAATTTTTGTCGAATTTTCGTAAAAAATTAATAAAGCTCAATATATCCGCTATTATACAAGATACGAAGAAAACTTGTATACATTAATTATAGGGTGTCTTGAGCTATATCTTAAAAAAATATTTCTACAATCACAGGCTTGCCCATAAGTCGTTGGTGATGCAAATTTTCTTTTTTTATCGAACAGGCCTTATGTTATTGCATTTTTGCATTTTCCATCGAAATATAATGCATGTTTATAAGAAAAGAAATTCGGGACGCAGCAAGTGCCTAATGGTAGCGAATTGTCATTAAATGCTTCAAATTTGAATAGCCCAATTTGCTATTAACCTATAAAGTTGACCAAGAAACCGCTTTTTTTTTTCGGGAACACTAAGTTTACTTTCGGAATTTTTTTACATTTTCAAACAATAAAGTTATTTTGATGAAACATGGCACATTGTTTTTACTATATAGGTTATACTGGTGACCAAATTTGATGCCTGCTTTCTTAAAAAAAAAACACACATATTTGCTATTAAAAACATTTTTATGAAAATTCACTACCATAACGCACTTCCTGCGTCCAGACTTTTAAATTGTATTTTATTCTCATGTGGAAAAATTTTCTTAAAATAATGATACCCGTTAAATACGATACTCTTCAACAGGGAATTCAATTGTTCTCTTTTATGTTTCACCTCCATTGATTTATTTTAATAAGAAATAGCACTGGAGAAGCACAGCACGATGCACTTACGAAGAAACACGCGTTTGCAATTGCAACATTAGAGCCTCGGTGGTTTAGTGGCAAGAACGTGAGCCTCTGAATCGAGGGGTACCGGGTTCGATTCCCAGGGTTTCCCTTGCACTTTTTCAGTACATACTGTAAAATGAACATTAAACGAGGTTGTGGCATTGTATTTGAACAAGTTGAATGGCTGCACGTTCCGCCCTTCGGAATGGGCGTAAAGCCGTTGGTTCTGTGTCCATGCGATGTTGGACACGTTAAAGATCCCTACCCTTCTTATAGAAAGGCAGGGGTTCGGAAAAATTTCTAGGATAGTGAAACTGCTCCCTGGCGTCGATGATTAGCCATAGTTGCGGAAATAGCCTGACCTTAAAGAAACAAGTAAACAGGAACAACAAATAATTGCAAAACAGAGTATGCAAGCTACTAAGGAGAACGCCACGCAGCCAATATCTTTTGTATAACCTGGGTGTCGAATTCCAAGAAAGTGACGCCAGAGTCTTCTCAATAAATATGGTACCGACTGCAGCTTATTAGCGAATTTTTATTTAAAAAATTTTGCTAATAGAGAGGTATCGATGGTGAGACTGTGCATGACATTTTTCAAATGAGCGCGAATTTGTGCCACTAGAACCCGAAAACAAGGTCTGTTTGAGTTTATTATATATTGTTATATATGTTTATATATAGGTAAATTTATATAGTTTATAGAATATTTGGTTATTAAAATTTGAAAGATTTAATGAAAATTCGCTCCATAACGCACTTCCTGCGTCCCGATTTTTTTTATCTTAAACTGTTTAACATACATAAGCTAAGCTTATTTGTTCGAAAGGTGTGGAAGTTAAATGCTAGATATATCAATATTATATTAAATATGTATCTACGAGGGGGTATTGAGAAGTACTTAGACTTTAATAGAAAGAACAGTTATTTTTAAAAACAAAATTGTATTTTATTAATTGTTGTTGCGCTTACGTGGTGAAACGATTCCATAATAAATACAAATTGCAGATTCTCTGGCATCGCAAGTAATGGTTTCTCTGTAACCGATTTTTGATGATGTCGTAAAGCTGCGAAACCGGTTGCAGATAATAAAACCAATTTTATTTATTCAACATAATCTCCTCTCAGGCTGGCACATTTAGCAGGGGGTTCATAAAGCAATTCTAAACCAATTGCCTTGGTCCCCAAATCATTCCTCAATGGCACGTATGACTTTGTTGTTTGTCAAGAATCGTTGGCCATTCGAATGTTTGTCTGCTTTGGAAATAAATAAGACGTTCATAATCATCACCATAACAATATGGGGGCTACATAGCCCTGTCGGTGTAACCATGATCATTTGTCTTTAGTAGTTCTCTTCATTGCATTGCAACTTCGACACCATCACTTGTGTAAGGTTTTCCAGAAGTTTTCCCCTTGGTTTATCGCCTTCAATTTTTCCAAGTATGTGTCTTTTAATTAATATTGTCAGAAAGTTATTATGTCTGAAAATATGACCAATAAACGTTGCCTTCCTTCTTTCAATTACTTTCAGCAAGCATTTATCTTCTTTCACCTTTTCTAGGACACCTTTATTGGTCTTTTTATCGATGTCCACATTTTACTTCTACTCTTTTTATGTCCTGCTTAGTCATAGTCCAGATTTCTGCCCCATTACCTACAACACCCCATACGTATAACTTGATGAACTTCTTTCTCAGGTTCAAGTTAATATATACCTTGGAGTTTTCCTCAACAAACGCTTGACATGGCGCCCCCATGTCCAATATGCCCAACAGAAAGCTTCGATGTTCGTCTCGAAGTTCTTTTCACTTCTTAACAGAAATTTCATATTGTCCATATACAAAGTCATAATCCGGCCAAGCTTGGCCTATGCGCCTCCTGCATGGGCCACTGCAGCCGACACACGCATCAAGAGCTTTCAAATCATCCAGAGTAAAATTCTGAGGATGGTTACCGGAGCGCCATGGTTTTCTCAGAAACAGTCACATTCACTTTGATCTTAAAATGCCTTCGATATTTGAGTTTATAACTCAACTATCCACCACTCAGTGCGCAAAAGCCGCTTAAGCCTCAAATGCTCGTCTCCGTGGTGCCACTGTCTACGATGAGCACCTTCCACTTAGGCATAAGCGTCCAAAGCTTATCCTTACCCGATAACGCCTCCGCGGCAAAACCGAATGGAAACATTCGAGTCCAAACGTCATTGTGTGAAATCTGTTCGACGGAGGTGTGGACTAAGGTCCGGTACTCCATGGTGCGGAGTTTAGTGAATAGGTGTCCCACAGTACCTCGATATCCCACACACTACGGTGTTGGTAATGAGGTCTGCACGCAGCAATCTCCACCCCTGTATCCAAAAACAAGACACAAAAAAACGCCTTAATAGATGGTCTGACAATGCTATGGAGAAGCACTAAATGTCTGTGAATGGCTGTAGATAAACTAAAGACCGCGAAATGACTGGATAGAAACCACACTCTGGCTTTTTGGTAAGAGTCGCACTAGACTTAGCCGTATCATCGTGGTTCTAGTAGCCCACTGTACTCTCAGAAAATACCTTACATTGGTAGGTGTCAAGAGGGATTCCATTTGGTAGGAATTCGGTAAGACTGAAGAAACATTTTGCCACAACCTGTGTGAATGTGCTTTTGGGAGTATACAAACAGAAATGTTCGGAAAAAGGACTTTACGGACGAATTAAGTAAGTTCCATTCCACGAAAGACCGCCATGACCTTTATTTTGAGGTCAATGAGGTTTGGTAAGGAAACCGAGTAGAGGCAGGGGGTGATTGCTAGCTGCCGGTGTTCGCAAAAAGAGCCTGATGTAGCCTATTTACCTGGCGCTAGCCTCCTCACTATTGCTACTACCACTTCTACTACTTAGCTCAGACACAATGTTCCGATCTCGTGGCCATTTGCGATAGGCACCAGATATTTAGTGTCGGAGAATAGTAAAGTTTTGCTAAGCGTGTTGGTTATTTTTACTCAAATACACGTAAGATGCTCCAGCATGGGCCTAGCAAAAAATCATGTAATATTTTTCATCGTTGTCTCTTCTAATTAACTCTCTATTACTTGTATATTACTTTGTTTGTTTAGCAAAGGATTTTAACACTATAGAAATTTTGCTTAACTACTTCTCTTCGTTTTATAGGTTTCTGCATTGCAGATTACGCCATTAGAACGTTGAATTAATTTTTGTGTAGCAATCTAGGATTTATTTGAGACAAAATTATTTTTCTTTACAAATGCGTGTTTTCTTTGTCTTAAAAGCTGACATGCTCTCTTAAAAGAAAAACGAATGAATATAATTGATATAAAAAACAAAAAAACAGCTCTCTACGTTAATTTAGATCTATTCAGTGAAATCAAATGAGCTGTGTCGCTCTGAAGTCTCCAATCCAGGTGAATTACAGTCCTTTGCACTTTGCTGGAAGTTCGCAGCAGTAATGGTGTAAAGCCATTTTCTTGAATTCAATTGTCCCGGTCTTTTAAAGCTGCGTTCATACCATATTTCACGCTCTAGTAAACACATATGTACAATTTAAAATAAATACCCTCTTCATTCATACGCTTTGATATCAGATATATAACACAGAGTGTTTTGTTCCGGTATATTTATGACGAAAGTGTGTTCTTATTACTAAATTAGTTATAAATAGTGCTGCAAATTGAATCAACACACATAGCTGTGATAATCTACTCTACGCAGAAAGACATTTTCATAAAATGAATTTATGATCCATGACTTCATCAGAAAAAAAATAGTCGTATTTCTGTACCCATAAAGATAAATCTATATCAAATTTGAAGATGATATCTCGTACGATAGACCGACCAACCGACATCCAAAAAGGTTTTCGTGACGGAAACAAGTTTTATATATGTTTTGAGACTTTTTACGCCGTTTTCGCAACAACAAAAAATTCGACATTTATGCCACCGATATTCCACCCCCACACATTCTGCCCCTAAATTTCAGCACAGAATGCCAGATGTTTGACGAATTTGAAAGTTTTATAATAAACAAACCATAAAACGTTATATTACTCGAGTTTTAAGGAAAAAATTATATTCTCACCAAATCATCTCCTACCCCCGAAAGCGATTTTACCCGGTGCCAACTGTATACCAAATTTGCAAACGATATCTTAATTCGTTCTAAAGTTATCGTGGCTACTAACAAACAGACATACAGACCGACAGACTGAAAGACAAAAAAATTCGCTCCCAAATCATACTTTCTATATGTTTTAACACTTATTACGACGTTTAAAAAAATTTTTTGGAATTGTTATATCTGTCACCGATGCCACACGTATTGACGATGTGGAAGTAAAGATCAACTTGCTCTTTAATGTTATTTGAAATTTTATACACAGATAATGGAATATTTTTCTTTTAGCGAATTAAAAATATATATATTCGCTAATGAGGAGATCTGTGTTTGTATATATATAGATATATATATATATATATATATATATATATATATATATATATATATATATATATATATATATATATATATATGTATATATATATATACATATATATATATATATATATATATATATATATATATATATATATATATATATATACACATTTTTTGCAAATATTTTAGTAAAACGGACAATTACGGATGAAGTTGAAACTTAAGTGTTTGCGAAACACTTCATGCTACATTCTCTCTAGATAACCCGTATTCGTTTCACGTTCTTTGCCTAAATGTTGCAATTTTTTATTTAAACGCCTATAACTTTTTAGCGAATTTTTTTAAAATTCGCTAATGAGATCTGTGTTTATGTTTATATATATATATATATATATATATATATATATATATATATATATATATATATATATATATATATATATCCGACCGACAACTTGGATAAGTTTGTTAGCCAGGAAAATCGGACCAGGTTTTCCCGGAAAATTTTGTGTTTTCTTTCTAAAAAAATTCATATCTCCGTAAATAACAAAGTAAGGGCAACCAAATTTGGTACGCTTGTTTGCATTATAAAGAGTGAACTCTGTACCATTTTACCAATTTACGTCTCTAGCTTTAAAGACAACGAAGTTATGGGCAGTTAAAGAAACAAATTTTGGAGTTTTCCTCAAAACGTCAAACTCGCATATTTAAACGTCAAAATTGGCAATGTTTAGGCAAAGAACGTGAAACAAATATGGACTATGTAAAGAAAATGTCGCAAGAAGAGTGTTCTGCCAACCCTTAAGTTTCATATTCAACTGTCATTGCCCTTCATTTTACTAAAATATTTACAAAATATTCATTTCAAATAGACCCTTTCTTTGATCCTTTGGCTGTCAGTTTAGTTAAGTTGATGCTTTTTTTTTGGATATTTATTTGTAGGTTTAGTGAAGTTTATGGTTTAACGGTCTATAATTTTTTAGCTAATTTTCGTAGAACAAATTTGTTAATGCATTTATTCATTTTTTATCGAAATATGATGCGTTTATAAGAAACAAATCTGGACGCAGTAAGTGCGTTTTGGTAGCGAATTTTCGGTAAATTCGCAGATTAACTCCCGAACGCTTTTCAAAAAACTGTTTCCAGAAACTTGCCTAGAGCCCCCCCTGGATGCACAAACCCCAAGAAAAATTTCTTTTTCACACCGCCCAAGTTACGGGACCAGGAGTGAATAGGGGTGCTGGGCGGGGTATGTAGTAAAAAGGAAATATGAGCAGAAAATGCAAATAAAACTGGCTTGAAAGTTGTCTTTTTCACATCTTAAAGCCATATCCCCCTTAAACGCTGCCTACCCCGCACAGCACCCCTATTCCCCCAGGTGCCGTAATTTCCTTGGCGGGTATGAACAAGAAATTTTTCTTGTGGTTTATGCAACGAGGGTGGTTGCACGCGAGGGGGGAAGGAAAATCCCCACGACGAGGCAGCCACCCCCAACCCTACCGCAAGTCGAAGCGGGGGGGGGGGTCTGCTTCGTCGTAGGCATTTTCCTTCCCCCCTCGTGTAGGCGTGGTTTAATGGGGATATGGCTTCAAATAGACAGCTTAGCAGTTTTCTTCGCTTTTTCTGCTCATATTTCCTTTTTACTACCTACCCGGCCCAGCACCCATATTCACTCCCAGTCCCGTAACTTCCTTGGTGGGTGTGAACCAGAAATTTTTCTTGTGGTTTGTGCATCCAGGTGGGGTCCTAGTAATATTTCTGAAAACAATTTTTTCAAAGCGTTCGGGACCTAACCTGCAAATTTACCGAATTTTCATTAAATCCTTCAAATTTCAATAACTCAATTTGCTATTAACGTAAGCTTTGTTGGTTAGGAAACCAACATTTAAGTTTATTTTCGGAAAATTTTTGTATATTTTCAAACCATAAGTAATTTTGATAAAATATAGTACATTCTTTCTACTACATAGGCTATACCGATAATCAGGTTGATGCCTGCTCGCATTTGCTATTAAAAACATTTTTATGGAAATTCACTTCCATAACACATTTGCTGCATCCAGACTTTTGAAAAATGTTTATATATTTTCAAACAATAAATTTATTTCGATGAAATATGATACATTAGAAATATAGGCAACCAAGTTTGATGCCTGCTTTCATCAAAGAAATACATTGGCTATAAAAATATTTTAAAGAAAATTCGCTACCATAACGCACTTGCTGCATTCAGAGATTTTAGTTCTCCTGACGAAGATTGAATATTATCGAAAAACGTTTGATCCAATTCATTGCTATCTCAACAAGTTGGTTAAGCTGTAGCTTCACTATTATTTAAAAAACAATGTACAATATTTTATCAAAATAACTTATTGTTTCAAAATATAGAAATATTTTCCGAAAATAAACTAGGTTAATAGCAAATTGATTTATTGGAATTTGAAGCATTCACTGAAAATTCACTACCAAAAAGCAATTACTGTGTCTTGATTTTTTTCTTGCAAACATGCAACATATTTCGATGAAAAATGCATAATGCAATAATACATATATTTCTATGGGGCCATTTAAAGAGTAGACTTTACGCAACAAAACCGGAGTATCTGAAAGAATTCCGACGACGCATTGTTGAAGAATGTCGTCTAATAACTCCACAAATGCTCCAGAATGTCAGAGCTCGTTTTGAACAAAATTTGTACTTTTGTGTGGAAGCTGGTGGTCAACAATTTGAACACTTACTTAACTGAATAAACATTTTTAAACGTTTGGTTTTGTTTTTTTAGTTTCTTTTAACGAAAAATTGACTAATTAGTGCATTTCTTATCACAATGAATGAAATACGTTCTTGCAACTCCAACTGTGTAATTTTTAAACGAGTTGATAAAACTTCCAAAAAAATTAGTGTGATGAATTCAGAAAATAAAGAGCTTTCAAATGATGTAGCACTCGACCCATGTCCCCTATTTAATATATAAGGGTTGTTATCGCCACCCTTAAGGGGTTGATGTGAAAAAGTTGTGTTTTATGTCAAAGCATGTCCCTCTCAATATTAAAATTGACGTGTTTCAGCGTTTCTTAAATGAAAAATTTCTTTGTACGCAAATCGGTCTGTTTCGTTTTCAATGCGCCACCCTGTATATGTGTATATATACATACATACATATATATATATATATATATATATATATATATATATATATATATATATATATATATATATATATATATATATATACATTCATACATATAAAAATCGAAACTGATCCCGGATAAGATGCGGCTCAAGGCACCCTATAATTACCGTATACAATTTTTCCTCTTATCTTGTGTAATAACAATTATATTGAGCTTTACCGTAGAAATGCGTCATCCTGTATATATGTAAGCTGAGAAAAACTGAAAATAAACCGGGATATGTGTTCTCGGGGCCTAGTTCGTGTCATTTGAATTATTTTTTTTCAAAATTCAAAAGTCGTAAATGTTTTAAATAAAATTCACTAAAAGTTGATTAGTGGCTGCACTAAATTTGCAAATATTTCGATAAAATAGTCGTAACCAGCCATCGAATTCTTAAATTGTTTCTTAAAAAAAGAACTGCAAAATGAGATAGTTATGAGGAAATATAAAAATTGTAAAAATCGACCAATTGCGATGAATTATTCTAAACTACTCTATTTTGTCTCTGATAAAAAATTTAGATTTGCATTTTCTTCAGTTTGAAGTAGCGATTTGTGTTTAGATTATTAACTAATTATGCCTAGGCGCCGTTTACGCAACAATTACAATCATTCGAGTACATTCGAAAGGGGACGCATTGCTGGTATGCGGGCAAGCGGTTTTTCAATCGGACAAATTTCCCACCTCATAGGTCGCAGTGTTACAGTGTTGGTCCAAGTTTTCTAAAGAAGGAATTCATGACCATCTTCATGGATCCGGACGACTTAGAGTAACTTTAGCACCGGAAGGTCGTCATTTGAGAATTGCAGCTTTACAAGAGAGACAGTTTTCACAACACGGTCAAATGAAAATATTTGGTTGGGAGTTTTACAACCAAGAGTCTCTATGGCAATGATATGTCGCAGAATACGCGCTTTTGCACTTCGTTCGTATGTCTCCCACCGACACCTCGACATCGTGCTGCTCGGTTGGGCTGGTGTTACGGCAGATCAAATTGGGGTGGTCAATGGAATCGTGCTGTGTTCTCTGACAAGTAGTGTTTGTGTCTATGGGTCCACGATGACCGCAGAGGACTTATACGGTTGCAGAATTTGCTATGGATCGGCAAATGGCCCTCACACGGGTTTAATAACATACGGTAGCAAGTCACCTCTAGTTTTTATTGACAAAAATTTGAATGCAAATGATAACATACGAAGCGGGCTGCAGCCTGTTGTACTGCCATTCCTACGAGGGTTAATTCAACCCCTATTCCAACCAGACAACCCTCATCCTCTTATAGCAAGGGTTACTACAATGTTCTTACAAAAATATAACGTGACACAGCTTCCATGGTCTTGGAGCTCCACAGGCTTGTCACCAATCGAATATGTATGGGATACGATTGGCAATTTATTGGGTACCACCAAGTAACCTAGTGGATCTTCGTCATCGAATTCAAGAAGCCTAGGATCACATTCCTCAGGATACCAGAAATCATTTATTTTCAAGCATGCCTCAAGGAGTTATCGAAAAGATAAGCAACCGCGGCGGACTCACTCATTATTAAACAACTTTGTTCCTTTTTAATATTTTGGTTTGAGAATGTAATCATTTTACTTCCACTTCATCAGTACGTGTGGAATAATGGTAGGAGTAGTAGCAGTGGTGGGGAGGCCAACGCCAAGTAAGTAGGCCACCATGGGCCCTTTTTTGCCAACCCCAGTAACCTAGCAACCATACTCTACTCCTCCTCGGTTCCGTCGCCAAACCGCCTCGACCTCGGGAATAATGGTATCACCTTTTACCGTAAAACTACCTAGGGTCATGGTCTGAATTTATCACTTGTGTGGTGTCACAAAAGTAACAGAATAGCAGAATAACTTGGAGTCACGGAGAAAAAAGTTCCACACAAGAATTTTTTCTTGGATATCTGATAGTGGCCTTGAATTTTACCTTGGCGATGTCTTTCAAGGTCAGATCAAGGTGAGCTTCATATTTTCCATGAAATTCAAGTAGGGCTTGATCATGTAATGGTCAAATATTAAATTGTTTTGTAATTAAGCAATCGACATCAAATTTGATGCACTGGTAGCTGTTAACAACCTGATAGTCTGGATTATTTGTGGGTAAGATCGCTTATAAAAAAGGGAAGAAATAGTGGGTTGATTGGGGAAACTGACACTTTACTATTAAAAAATCACGTAATATATGTAACGATTCACTTCTTATCTGGAACCACTACTGGTTCAAAATACACTTAGAAAGCCCCCAAGTATCTAAATAATACCAAAAACCCTATCTATAATAAATATTTCAAGTTTTAGGTTTCAAAATAATTTTGATGAAAATTCGCTAAAAAATTCTGTATCGTAAGAACCGTACTGAATTCCCTATAATATACGCCGAAATCTAAATATTGCAAAACGTTGCATTTTTGTTGGGAAAAATGAATA
The DNA here is from genome assembly GCA_964006375.1 of Tillus elongatus. Classification (NCBI taxonomy): domain Eukaryota; kingdom Metazoa; phylum Arthropoda; class Insecta; order Coleoptera; family Cleridae; genus Tillus; species Tillus elongatus. The sequence goes on along the minus strand of OZ023268.1, from coordinate 106,491,285 downwards.
TCTCTATTGTCCTGAGATTCTAGGTAAATAACAGAAGCTGACGTAATTAGATGAAATATAGAAAATCGGTTACTAAATGAACGAACGAGTCCATTATTATGGAGGTGTGTATAAGAAACGTCGTGACTTCGCCACCGATTGGAGGTCTAGTTTTATCTCATTCGAAGAGTGGAGGCTAGAAAGAGCTCGCGCACAGCCACCAACGGTCACGGTAAGAATTTTTGCGTGCAGCGGTTAGGAATTGCAGAACTCGACACGGTAGCGAGATTCTCTGCCTGGCGCTTGTCGAATAAACACCTCTTAGTTTCGGTGGCTATTAAATTATCTTAAAAGAGGGTGATAAAATCCTTTCTGTTATCTGTACTACCTAATGATTATTGTCAGTGATTGTTTAAAGTAATTTAAACGATTTTCGAGTTTAAATAAACATCATATTCAGCATAAAAACGCGAGTTTGGTTGTGGTTCCTTGTTCCGACCTGCTGATTTCTTGCCCTAATCAGAAAAACTTCCTGGTTATTACCGAACTTTAAGTCAATTGGCAGTAAATTTCACTTGGGCCAATTCACGTTTTAAATTGCGATTTGCAAAGTTTCCATCAAGCGAGTTCAGAACATCGACATAGTTGTCAAATGGTTTCCTAATATTGGAGCAATAAGTCCACCAACCCAATTGGAGTCTGTGGACTTGTCTTAGGTGCTCATAGTTAATCCCACTTGGAAGGCATCTTCATAGGGTCATCAGGTGTGAGACTGTGTAACTCTTTTTCTCTAAACCGGTAGAAATTTTCATGCAAGCAATCCAATATCTGAAGCCTTATAACTTGAACTTTCCAAAATAACGTAAACAAATTCAAGCTTGAACAGTGTCAGCGTGATGCTATAAGAATGCCTGTAAATTTCCTGTTTAATCTATTGAATTTTGTCTGTAAATTTAAACACATAGTTCTTGAAATTTTAATTAGTAAATTTTGTCTGTAAAATATCTAACCTGTACATTCTTTTCAATATCTCTTATTTTCAATAATTAATGCAGAAATTTCACCTAGGATTATATTTTTTTTGTTGAGGCTCGCTCAAAGAACTGGCTAGTTAAAGTTATTGAAAAATTAATCAAATTGATTGACAAACGTCAAGTGATTTACCTTATAATTTGTGTTTGCTTTTTAGCTGTAAAATACAGTATTTCATCTTACATATAAAGCTCAAGTGGCTAACATCAGTATTTTAGTAACATGTAACCATCTTTATCTTATTGTTCTGTCATATGTAAGTGAATTGATAATTTCTTTTTCTTGAAGTTCTTGCTGTTTGTTTATCTGATTTTTATTTGTGTGCAATTAATGTTTATTTGAGATTTACAAACCCTTTTTTTTATTTCACCTTGTTTGCTACTCCAAATTTAATTTGCATGAATCAATTTTTATACTTTGTTACATTAGCATATCTGTTTGATTTAAGAGAAATTCTTCCCTAACTTCTCCTTTCTTTTGACGTCGGCGCAAACAACTTATTCTTACTAACGATTATCTAAATATCTAAATTTTCATATTACTTGGCACTAGTCTGGGGCGCCCCTAAATATAGGACTCCAAGCAGTGCGAAACAAACAAAGAAAGAACGTGAGTATCCAACTACATTCAGATCTTTCAACCTCCTAAAAGTATTGCTAATCTTAATAAATATGATAATCTGATAGATAGCTATTTTAGGGTAGGGTGTTATAGGCAATCGTGACCTCACTATCGAGCAGATCTATATCCACTTGAGGTCAATCACATATACCACGGTTCTGGTTCCTGAGTTTTTGTTTGAAGGAGGTAACATATATCGTTTCAGAAGTTTATGGGTACAGGAATACGAATACTTTATTTGTTGTTAAGTCATGGACGCTAAATTCATTTCATGAGAATGTCTGAGGAGAGTAAATTATCACAGCTATGTGAAAGTTATGATTCAATTTGCAGCACCATTTTAGGTTAGAATAAACACATATTATGTATAATGTATTTTATGTAGAATAAACAAATTACCTGTGTACGAGGCTAGCCACATCCGTAGTTTATGTAACACAACACAAAATTATTTCACCCTAATCTTAATCCATTCCCGCCTAGACCATCTGTTTTACAATAATTATTTTTGTTTTAGGTGAGACTGCAGTAATCAGCAACACGTAAAACCAAGGATAGAATTTATTTGCCTCCTTTTCTCTTTCTTCGTCTTTCGGAATATCTTATGTAAGTTACTTTGCTCTTATTATAAACTTGATGCCAATTAAGACAGTTAACTTTCCGGTGTTCCGGAATACTACAAGATAACACAATGCTAAATGCAACTGAACACTTGTTGGAATTACTTTTGGGCTATGAGTTCCGCAAGATCATAAATTATACGTCTAGATATAAATGAAAGAACAAGGTACAAGTGATTTATGGCTTTAGTTGTCTGGATCTCTGTATATAACGTGAAAACGTTTTGAATTGGTGGAAAAAGGAAAGAGTGTAAGGTGAGGCTGCGACAGTTTCAAAACGTGCCATTGTTATATTAAGGCAGTTACAAAAATGAGCTCATGAACCTCTAAATATGAGCGTATTTTTAGGACAACACAAAAAATACCGGTGATAATGTTTACTCAATAACAAATTATACCAAGATTTATTTAAAAGTTCATGCATAGCCTTCTATTAAAGGTAACTAGATTTAAAATCCAAAATGTTTTATTATTCTATAAGCGTAACTGAATAGGGGAGACATGACAGGTGTTATTATAATTTGTTTTATCAGTTTGACTTATACAATAAGTCAAACACGTCTACTTCACAATAACGTAATTTTATATAGGAATGTATATCCGAGATAATAGCTTTACACAGTCCAAATTTAACTAACTTCAAATATTGGCATACCAAATTAACAATATTTAAAATTGAAAATATTTTATTATTATACTCGTGACTAAATAGGAGGGCCGTGGCAGGTGCTAGTTTTACCAGTTTAAATTATACAATAAGTCAAAGACTTCTACTGTAAAATAACATCATTATATATCCTCTCCAACCGGAGCATTTCTGTTGTTGTGAATGGCTATTCCTCCAAACTATATCAAATTAATGCAGGAGTTCCTCAAGGTTCAGCTTTAGACCCTACTTTGTTTCTTCTCCAATGACCTCCTCTCTAGCACATCCAACCCAGTTCACAGTTACGCGGACAACAGCACCCTCCACTCAAATATACAATATTCTAAGGCTGTCTCTTTGGCCCAATTAGATAAGGATCGCAGACACATGGAGTGTTCTGTCTCAGTGGATCTCCAAAAAATATTAGACTGGGGAAGTAGAAATCTTGTACAATTCAACCCCACCAAATCTCAGTCTTGCTTTCTTTCTCATAAAAGATACACCAGCCCTAGAACCATCACAATGAACAACCAAATTATTCAAAGTAATGAGTCCTTTTCACTTGTTGGCATTTCTGTGGATCGAAATCTCAATTGGCACCAACATATCTTATCAATTGCAGAAGCGGCTGCTAAGAAATAAGTTTCCTCTTCCGGGCTCGCAAATACTTTTCACGAGCTAATCTCTATACCTTATATACTTCACCAATAAGGCCAAACCTGGAATACTGCTCCCATATCTGGGGTTCTGCTGCCGTTTCTACACTCACTATCCTGGACTCCATTCAGAAGTCTACGTCTCATTGGTGATCCTACCCTCACCCAAAGACTGCCATCCCTTGCCCACCGACGTGCCGTTGGTGACCTCTCTCTCTTTTATAGATATCTGCACGGGCAGTGCTCAGAGGAGCTTTCTTCCATAGTTCCTCCACCTGCTGCCCCTAACCAGATCTACCAGGGGAACAGAGAGAATGCACCCTTTTATTGTCCAGGTCACCAGACATAGAACATCTTGTTATGCCCGCTCTTTTGTCCCGAGGACGAGTGGCATTCCTTGCCGGCACATGTTTTTCCTTCTCCTCCGAACCTCCAAACCTTCAAGTCCAGAATTAACAAGTTGCCTCTTTCCTCCTTGTCGACAACCACGGTACGATAGTATTTAGGCTGTAAGCCCTCGTGGTGTGTTGTTGAAATAAAAAAATATATAAAAATGTGAGTCTATATCCGAGGTAATAGCTCGATAGAATCCGTATATCACTGACTTCCAATTTGGCATACGAAGGCAACACGATTTAAGATTCAAAATGTTTTATTATTCGACTCATAACTGAATAGGAGAGACATGACAGGTGTTATTATAAGTTGTTTTATTAGTCGAATTTATACAGTAAGTCAAAGACGTCTACTGTACAATAACGTAATTTTATATATAAATTTATAATAAGTTGACAGAATCCAAATTTCACCGACAGTAAATTTGGATTACCAAGGTAACAAGATTTAAAATTCATAATGTTTTATCATTGTATTCGCCTGAATAGGGGAGCCGCGGCAGGTGCTAGTTTTGTCAATTTAAATTATATGATAAGTCAAAGCGTTTTGCTGTACAATAATGTAATTTTATATGTGAATTTATATCCGAGATAACAACTTGACAAAATCCAAATATCACCGACTTAAAATGTTGGCATACCAAGGTAACAAGGTTTAAAATTCAAAAGGTTTTATTACTCTACTCATAATTGGATAGTAGAGACATGTCAGGTGTCATTATAATTTGTTTTATTAGCTTAATTATTATAATTTGTTTTATTGGTATAATTGATACAATTAGTCAAAGAGCTCTACTGTACAGGACGTGGCAAGGAAAGGAGGCAATAAAAACAGGTTTGTGGCCATGGTAACATTAGACGTAAAAAACGCGTTCAATACAGCACCGTGGAGAGGCATATACGAAGTGTTAAGAAAGAGGCAGGTTGAACCATATATGCTGAAAATAGTATGTAGTTACCTGGAATACAGACAGCTACTGATTGGACAGAAATATCGGATGCAGGTTACATGTGGCGTGCCTCAGGGGTCGGTCCTGGGACCAACGCTGTGGAGCTTGTATTACGATAAGGTCTTTAGTCTAGAGTCCGTAAACAACACGGCTATTATAGGGTATGCAGATGACTTGGCGCTGGTTGTAAGCGGAGGAAATAAGGCTGACATAGAAGAGAATATCAACTGGTCACTGGCAAGGGTGGAAAACTGAATGGCAAAAAGTGGTCTACAACTCGCGCCCCACAAAACTGAAAGTATAATGCTAGTGGGTCGAAGAACACTGAGAACAGTAATCGTCAAGGTGGGGAATGCACAAATTCAGTCGCAGACAAGCCTGAACTCCCTCGGTATACAAATAGGACATAACATGAACATGGGGGTGCACATAGAAAGAGTAGTGGCAAAAGCAGACATGATGGTTGCAAAGCTAGGGCGTCTGATGCCAAATATCGGTGGACCAAAACCAGGGATAAGGAGCGTGCTGGGTAGTGTGGTAAACTCAGTCATACTGTACGGTGCACCAGCATGGAAGGCCGTGCTGTCAAAGACAAAGTATAAAAAAAAAAGATTGAGGGGGCACAGAGGAAGGTAGCCATCAGAATAGCAAGCCCATATAGAACAGTGGCAACGAAATCAATACAGGTGATTGCGGAAACAATCCCTATACACTTATCTGCGTAAAAGGCATTCACCTCCGCTATGAGAAAAAAAACTGTACCATGACCTAATTTATATATAAATTTATCATAGCTTGATCGAATCTAAATTTCACCGATTTCGAATTTGCCGTACCAAAGTCACAAGATTTAAAATTCAAAATGTTTTATTATTCTACTCGCACCTGAATAGGGAAGACGTGGCTGGCGATACTTTTGTCAATTTAAATTATATAATGAGTCAAAAACTTTTACTGTACAGCAATTTAATTTTATATATGCATATGCATATATCCGACCTAATAGCTAGATAGAGTCCAGATATCGCCGACTTGAAATTTTGGCATACCAAGGTAACAAGATTTAAAATCAAAATGTTTTATTATTATAGTCGTAAGTGAATAGAAGATACATGTCAGGTGTTATTATAATTTGTTTTATCAGTTAAACTTATACTACAAGTCAAAAATTTCTGCTGTAGAATAATATAATTTTATATATCAATTTATATCAGAGATAATAGCTTGACAGAATCAGAATATCACTAACTTCAAATTTTGACACACCAAGGTAACAAGATCTAATTTTAAAATGTTTTATTATTCAACTCGTAGCTGAATAGAGGAGACATGTCAGGTGTTATTTTAATCAGTTTAAATTACAAAATAAGTCGAAGACTTTTACTGTACAATAACGCAATTTTATATAAGAATTTATATCCGAGATAATAGCTTGACAGAATCCAAATTTCAAATTTTGGCATATCAAGTAAAATTTCTTTCCACCGCCATCTTTCCATTTAATGCCACAACCGTTGCCCTCGTGTAAAACATATCTTTATCTCTTCATTATACCTTTTTATTACAATCCATTGTAACGTGCTCACATTTTCGCCAAATAATAAAAAAAAATCGAGCACGTTTTTTTACTTTTTTTTTGTAACTTTTGCAATTTTTTTTATTTATTCCTTTCTTTAACGTTGGTCTATTTCTGCGACTATGGGCCATTACCGATGCCAGGGAGCAGTTTCACCTCTCTATCCTGGATTTTGCCGACCACTGCCTTTCTGTAAGGAGGGTAGGGATATTCAGCGTGCACAACATCGAATGGACACGGGACCGACGGCACTACGCTCCCTCCGAAAGGCGGGACGCGTAGACATTTAACTTGTTTTAATACAATGTCACAACCTCAGTTGATGTTATATATGTCTGTTTTTTTTTGTTTAATTCACGTCGGTCTATTTCCAAGACTATGGCCAATCACCGACGTCAAGAGCACCTCACTATCCTGGAAATTTTTCAGAATTCCCGCCTTTCTGTGAGAAGGGTAGAGATCTTTATCGTGCCCAACATCTCATGGACACAGGAGCGACGGCTTTACGCCCCCTCTGAAGAGCGGAAGGTGCAGACATTCAACTTGCTCAAATACAATATTACAAAGTATGTACTGAAAAAATGAAAGGAGAACCCTGGGATCGAACCTAGTACCGTTATATGTACAAATGTACGATAACCCAATAATACATTTTTTCTTAGTACACGGGGTTGGTGTATCATTATGGGAAATTGAAGACTTGGAATTTGGATACATTATAGTCACAGGTGTTCAATTAGGTTACAACAGGTTGAGTCAGGAATTTATTTGTTGACATTTCTGCATTTTGAAACAAATATGATATGTGATTGCAAATCGAGATTAAGAACTAAATAATGCATGATGAATGACTGTTCACGATTGAAAGACATTTGATAAAAAGTTACCAACAAAGTTGAGGTTATCTCACCCGTACATATTTAATAAAGATTTAACAAAAATAATATTTTTATTCCATTCCTCTCTTGCATATTTGTGGCATGAGAGAACCACTGGAAGGTGTGGGATCCAGAAAATAAAACCGTTTTAACTATATTAATATCTTACACAACCCCCCCCCCCCCCCCCGGTATGGGTGCCATGAGAGAACCAATGGAAGGTGTGGGATACAGTAAACAAAACAATTTTAACTAAGAATATTTCTACAATCTAACATTAAAATGATGCAGATTTACTGAATATTATTCCTACCCCAAAACAGTATCATGATCGAGCCTCTTTTACACCACCTGTGATTACTGAGACAGAAAACTTTGGAACAACGACTTGGTCTGCAGAATTTATTTCTTCTGTTTATGAAAAATAAAACTCAAGCACTTTGTCCTTTTTGCTTAAAAAGGTTTAAGGAAAATAGATCAGAATCTGATTGCTTAAATTCTGCCACCGCAATAAGCCACTGATTTTTTGGTCGCGACTTTTATAAAAGGACACAATAATTTATAGAAAACGAATCAAAGTTCTTTTTAATATTTTAACAACACACCACGGAGGCTCACAACCTAAATACTATCGTACCGTGGGTGTCGACAAGGAGGAAAGAGGCAACTTGTTAATTCTGGACTTGAAGGTTTGGAGGTTCGGAGGAGAAGGAAAGACATGTGCCGGCAAGAAATTCCACAAATTGGAAGTCCTCGGGACAAAAGAGCGGGCATAGCAAGATGTTCTATGTCTGGTGACCTGGACAGTAAAAGGGTGCATTCGCTCTGTTCCCCTGGTTGATCTGTTGGGGGCAGCAGGTGGAGGAATTATGAAAGAAAGCTCTTCTGAGCAGTTCCCGTGCAGATATCTATAAAAGAAGAGAGGTTACCAACGGCACGCCAGTGAGCAAGGGATGTCAGCCTTTGGGTGAGGGTAGGGTAACCGATGAGACGTATAGCTCTCTTCTGAATGGAGTCCAGGATAGCGAGTGTAGAGGCGGTAGTGGCACCCCAGATGTTGGAGCAGTGTTCGAGGTTTGGCCTTAATTGTGAAGTATATAAGGTATAGAGATTAGCTGGTGAAAAGTATTTGCGACCCCGGAAGAGGAAATCTAATTTCTTAGCAGCCGCTTCTGCAATTGATGTGACAGGTTAGTGCCAATTCAGATTTCGATCCACAGAAATGCCAATAAGTAAAGAGGACTCAATACTTTAAATAACTTGGTTGTCCATTGTGATGGGTATAGGGCTGGTGTATCTCTTATGAGATAGACAGCAAAACTGAGATTTGGTGGAGTTAAATTGTACAAGATTTATACTTCCCCAGTCTTAATTTTTTGGAGATCCACAGAGACAGAACCCTTCATGAGCCTGCGATCCTCAACTAACTGGGCTAAAGAGACAAGCTTAGAATATTGTATATTTGAGTGGAGGGTGCTGTCATCGGCGTGACTGTGAACTGGATTGGATGTGCTAGTCATTGATGTGGAGAAGAAACAAAGTAGGGGCCAAAGCTGTACCTTGAGGGACTCCTGCATTAATTGGATACATTTTAGAGGAATGGCCAGACACGACAACATAAATGCTCCTGTTGGAGCGGAAATTTGCTATCCAGGTACAGAGTTTTGGTGGTTGGCCATAGGCCGGAAGTTTATTAAGCAACGCTGCGTGCCAGACCTGGTCGAATGCTTTGGATATGTCTAGAGCGACAATCTGGGATTCAACGTGTAGTCCCATAGACTTGTTCCAAGAATGGGTGACAAAGGAAAGGAGGTCGGCAATTGATACTGCCTGTCGTGGATTAGACTGTGTTTTTCAAGAACTTTAGTAATTTGGTGTTTATATACTTTTCCATCACTTTAGAGACGACTGAAAGGAGAGAAATAGGCCTGTAGTTGCTAGGAAGCGCTTTAGATCCTCTCTTGGGGACGGGTTTTCCTTCTGCCTCATAATCATTATAAGATCTGAAAAAGGGCTGCGGTGAAGTCGGTTCTCTGATGTGTTCTACTCGATGTAAATGAAAGTTCTTGACAACAAACAAATGTTTTCATATTGATTGAATAAAAAGCAAAATAGCTTATTTATTTAGAATTACTTATGTTGGCCCATACTGCCTGTCTTGGATTAGACTGTGTTTTTCAAGAACTTTTAGTAATTCGGTGTTTATATACTTTTCGATCACTTTAGAGACGACTGAAAGGAGAGAAGTAGGCCTGTAGTTGCTATGAAGCGCCTTGGATCCTTTCTTGGGGATGGGTTGTTCTTCTGCCTCATAATCTTTATAAGATCTAAAAAAATGGCTGCGGTGAAGTCGGTTCTCTGATGTGTACTCGATGTAAGTGAAAGTTCTTGACAACAAACAAATGTTTTCATATTGATTAAATAAAAAGCAAAATAGCTTTTTTATTTAGAATCACTTATTTTGGCCCCGTTTCTTCTCATAAGAGATTTATTATCTCAATACATATGTTACCTACAACTTTTCCACGGCTCGTTACCCACTTACCAGCGGATAACCTTACGGGCAGGATGTTGTTAAAGTTATAAGCGAAAATATCTCAACGAACTTGCTGGTATTTGACAGTTTGTTTAAAGTTTAACCGTCCAGGGATTATATCCATATCCTCTGAAGGGGAAAGTTAAACCTAATGCCCCTTATTACGTTATGTCCTGCTACATTCTATTATCACATTCGCAGCACATTCTTCTTGACTGTCGTGTAATTACCAACGAGGTTTGCGTCCCACATAAAACACGCCATCACCGAATAAAGTTATACTGTTATGTTGTTGATGTGCTTTGTACAGAAGCACTAGGATTTTATTTGTGCGAGACATGAATCTTGAATCAGGTTAGCGTGTAGGCAGCTAGCTTTCCTAATTAATTTAACTGTTGCTGTTTTGTCATTCTGTTAGCAGACATACAAATTGTTAAGGGATTCCCCTCTACAAAATTCCAAAATGGCTGGTTAAAAATCACGTTGAATTTAGCTATCAATACTAATATTACTTCATTCCTGAACGTCACATGGTCTGGGATAGACATAATTGAAATACTTAATGAAAGGCTTCCTCCAGACAGTAAAATTTATTGTTAAAGAACCCTACGCGTTTCGGCTACCTAGTAGCCATCCTCAGGGGAATATCTAAAATGTAATAAAAAGGTCTGTCAGAAAACATTGTTTTCTGGTAGGCAATTGTGCCGGCTTAAGCACAATGCTCTCAAGTTTTACTTTTCATACATCATCAAAGTTAAAATCTACAGTCAAACAGTAAAAATAGGTTAAAAAGCAACATTACAAGCCAAATACACAGTATAAAACTACAGGCTACAGTTAAACAAGCTACGTAAACTACATGACAGTCAAAAACATGCAGTCAAAAGCAGGCTACAGTTTATCATTATCAGACAAAATAAAAGCGAAAAGCTGACTAATTAGTGTAAAAGCAAAATGCGAAATTGAATCTACAAATCGAAAAGCAGTGGAGTGAACTGACAGAGCAAACGTAACAGGAGGCCACACAGTCAAGCAGAAGCTCCATGAGAACTCTTAAGGATATTGAAAGACTATTTTTAAAGAAGTGATACAAGAAAAACAAAATGGCATCAATACTTACTTTCTAATTGTTGAAAATTAGATTCAAAACTATACACAAGTTGACAAGGTTGGAATTTTCATCTATTGTACCAGAAGTCCAACAACAACGCAGCCGAATGTGCCGGAAAATCGATTCATGGTGTCATCCAATCAATATAAAGCGGTAATTAAACCACAAGACAAGAGTGAACGTCGGCGATTTATGAAAACTGAAGATAGCAGATGGCGCTGGTTAGACGGTAAAACGGGGAACTAAAAACAAGGACAGAATATCGGACATGTCAGAGACAAGATGTGGAGAGGAGGGGGGGTCACAGAACAGCCATCTTCATATACGTCATAAATTGGCTATAGAAGAACCATAGACTACTGGTAACATTAGTTCAGTAAATGATTATACAGTGAAGGAAAGTTCGATATGTCGGTGTTGGACAGGTTTAAAACTTCGTTGTTGGAACATTTGACATGTTTGAAAATCTCCACTTCTTCTAAGATGAATTGTTCTACTCCAAAACTTGAGGGATGTAAAATTTTAGCATCAGTGTTCCTCTTGAAGCAGTGACCACTCTGTCTTAAATGACTACCAAAAACTGACGTGTCACTGTTGATCTGATTTCTATTTCTGAGGTGTTCTGACACCCTGGTGCTTAATGATCTTCCTGTTATCCCTATGTAAACAGCATTGCAATCGAGGGCACCACATGTTAAACGATAAACACCTGACTTCTTCAGGTCTGGGATATTGTCCTTGTTATGGATGAACATGTTACTAAATGTATTTATGGATTTGAATGAAAACTTCACATTGTCTCTCTTGGGGGCTTTAACTATAGTGTTGAACACAGGACCACAATAAGTGAAGGGGAAATATGAGACTCCTTCTGGCTGTGCGAGAGGTAAACTGGTGCCCCCGACAGACCTTTTTATTACATTTTAGATTTGCCCCTGAGGATGGCTACTAGGTAGCCGAAACGTGTAGGGTTCTTTAACAATAAATTTTACTGTCTGGAGGAAGCCTTTCATTAAGTATTTCAATTAATACTAGTATTACACTGATTCACAAAATTGGGGTAGTAGTTTTTATCCGAGCAATATTGAGTGAAGATTGGAGCCTTTGATGAGCACTACAATTAGCAGAACCCAATTCATAACAATACAATTTTTCAGGCCTGACGATCGTTTCGCTAACAAAATTAGCGTTATCAGGGGGATGAATAAACTATATGAATAAAAACTAGAACTCACATTTATATGCTTGTTGACAAGCGATTGAGAACAGCGTCCTCTGCGAAGATGTACAGACAACGCCTCCCACTGTTAGTCAAAAATTCCTGTAATTATAGAAAATTCCATTACCTGCTTTTGTAAAACCGCAGGTCGCTATTAAATATTTCTCCTTAGAAAAAACAGTGATTATTAAGATAACAATTCGAACAATTAATTAGACAGGAACGGACGTGCTCTATACATTAATCAAATTTTGTCAAAGTACACTTGGAGAACCCAAATAACCACAACATATATTTTTAAAGATCTGACGATCATTTCACTAAGAAGGTTAGCGTCATCAGATGATGGAAAATTATATTCTTCATTTTACTTATCAATGCTCATCGCAGGTTCCAATCTCCACTTATTTACTTTCAGAAATAATGGAGTGGTGTCTTCCCAAAATTTAAAATTCTGGTCCCATCATAATCCAAATTGGGTAATACATTGCAAAAGGGTTAGTTTCCGTATTTATTATGAACACTCTGTATAAGATATGCTGATGGTATTGTGTGATATGATACACTAGGTGACTCTTAATCCATTGGAAATCTAATATTTGCAAGACAGTAGCGTTTACACAGGGCACTCCAAAAAAAGTTGATTTTTTCATTTTTTGCACTCAAGTTGTGAACACTCGGTATAAGTTACGATACTGAAACTTGAAAACATGTTGTTCTTCAACCACGTAACCAACGCAAATTTAATGTCTTGTGGGGGAATAATCGGTGATAATTTGGTTGGGCCTTTCTTTATTGAAGGACAGTTAACTGGTCAGTCTTACGCCAACTTTTTGCGAAACGAATTGCCTAAGAGTTTAGAAGACGTTCCATTGCGTGTATGATCCAACAGGTGTTTTATGCACGATGGTTGCACCATCGCATTTTAATCTTATATCTAAAAACGTTTTGAATGAACGATTATCAAATAAATGGATAGGTCGTGACGGACCGAGGAATTGGCCTGCACGTTCACGGAATTTAAATCCTTTGGCCTTTAGCTCTGGGGGGGGGTCTAAAAAGCATAGTTTATTCTTCACCAGCTGAAAATATTCAGATGCTTCGTCATCGCATAAGAAATGGGTGTCAAGTGATCCAACAATCCCTGGTAATTTTGAAAGAGTCAGAGCATAAATTATCAGGCGACTACAGGTTTGCATTCAGACACAAGGTGGCCACTTCGATCATCTACTTTAACGTTAGTTCCATTTCTGTTATATTTGTAATGAAATTAATATCAAAAAATTATAATCATATAATTCGTAATATCATGTTTTTTTTTCAACACACTGTATCCTGATAATAACATGATTTTGGGCTTATGTTTATAGAACCTTTTTTGATTACTATAAGGTCCTTAATCACCTTGTGACGTATGTTCTACATATTTTGAACATTTTCAACAGGGCCGTACTAACTTGTTTCTAACACCATTTTTACCGATAAACCAAGATAAATATGCAAATAAGCCAGGAAAGATTTTTAGTAGAAAATTAAATGCTCTATTCAAAATTGGCAGCAAAGGACTTGTAAGTTGAAAAAAATCAAAACACGATCTCCATAAATTAATTAACAATTTTAGTGAATTTTCTTTAAAAAAAATTCACCAATAAGAAGATCCCTACTTTTGAATTTTGAAAAAATGTCTTCAAATGAGCGCTAACTAGGCCCCTCATAACACATATCCGGGCTCAGTTTCAATTTTTATATGTTATATATATATATATATATATATATATATATATATATATATATATATATATATATATATATATATATATATATAATAACTCAAAAGATAATGGGCCGATTTTGATTAGATTTGGTAAGTACCTTCTTTTTGCAAATAGCTTGGATAAGTTCGCTGGCCAGGAAAATCGGACCAGGTTTCCCCTGAAAATTTTGTATTTTCTTTCGAAAAAAAATTATGTTTCCCGAATTAACAAAGTAACGGCAACCAAATTTGGTACGCGGGTTTATATCATTATATGTAAGTTACGTACCAAAATGTAGCTCAGCTCTCTAGGTCAAAAGCAAAAAAGTTATAGGCATTTAAAGAAAAATAAATTGGAGTTTTTCTCAAAACGTCAAAGTTGCGATTTAAAACGTCAAACTTGGCCATATTTAGGCAAAGAACTTGAATCTAATACGGGCTATGGAAAGAAAATGTCTCGAGAAGAATATTTTACAAACCCTGAAGTCTTAGTTTCAACTGTCATTTTCCTTCATTTTACTAAAATGTTTCCAGAAAATTCCTTTCAAATAGACCCTTTCTCTGATGCCTGGCGGTAGCCTTAGAGTTTATGGTATATAATTTTTGTCGAATTTTCGTAAAGAATCAATGAAGCGCAATATATCCGTTATTATACAATTTTCTTAAAAAAATTCACTAATGAGGAGATCCCGGCTTTTGAATTTTGAAAAAATTTCTTCAGTTGAGCGCTATCTGGGACCCCTGGAACCCAAATCCGAGGTCGGTTTCAGACTTTATATTTTTATATCTCTGGAAATAACAAAGTTAGGGCAAACCATATTGGGTGCGAGGGTTTATATCATAAAAAGAAAACCATGCACCAAAATTTGAATCACTACGTTCAAATTAAGCACAGTTACAAGCTTTTAAGTTTTTATTCTTAAAATGTCAAAAAAGTCGCGATTCTAAACGTCAAAATTGACATGTTCTAGATAGAGAACTTACATGAACGGCTATGCAGCGTAAATGTCGTAAAAGAAGTTAAAAAGCCTTAAGTTTCAGCTACAATCTTCATTGTTATTTATTTTATTAAATTATTTGCAGAAAATTAATTTAAAATAGACCCTTTATGTGATGCTTTGGTAGCAGTTTCAGTTATTTATTTAATTTTAAGGAATCGGGTTACGCTTATTATGTAGCTTTTTTCAATTGTGCATAGTGGAAGTTTTTTATGGAGAAACGGTGTTGGCAAGTAATTTCTTCTTTCTATGGACTTCTGCAAGGTGAGTTTTTTATAGTTTGCATTTCTAGCTCCATTGTAGCACGTTTACCTTGCACAGAACCTCAAATTGACTTTAGGTCTCTTAACTGTATTGTGGAGTTGAGATCACAGCATTTGTCCAATGGTTAATGCATAAAGGGGTTCCTCTAAGCATGTTTCTGAATTATGTTTTTTTCAAAAAACGAACAATACGCTAATCTGATAATTTACCTATAAATGTTATTAATATTTAAAAAAAAATGGAAACAACGCTCGTGCCTGGAATAAAGTTATCTTCGTCATTTTAACTTTAAATGAAATTTCCTTTTCCCATTTCGCATCCGTTAAACACATTGGGCACAGAAAATATAGAAATTAACTTACAATTATGATTTATAATTGAAGGAAAATACAATTTGTTCTAGGTATGCAACAAAAAAACTCACACAAAATAGAATAATTTCTAGATTCTAAAACCTACTGTGACTCTATAATGAATTCATATTTGAATAGCTCAATTTTCTATTAACCAATAAGGTTGACCAAGAAACGAGTTTTTTCGGGTACACTTTAAGTTTACTTTTTGTACATTTTCAAACAATAAAAACAGAGTAATATACATAACACTTGCTAGAATCATCGTAGGGCATGGTGCTACCAAAAAGCAACTATTTAAAATGGGGTTGGCAGACAATCCACTGTGTAGTTGTGATGGAACAAGTGTGTGTGATATTAATCATATCTTTTTTAATTGTAAGAAACACATCCATGCATGTAACAATCTAATTAAAAAATGTCTTGATCAAGGAATTCCACTACCATTAAATATATCATATTTGTTGCATGTAGCGTTCTATGTTGAAAGAGAGATGATGCATATACTTTTGAACTTCATTAAATGTAATAAATTACATGAGGTAATTTAGCTCAACGTAAAAAGATATAAAATTTTGTTCTGTTTTTTATAGTAATTTTGTGGAAGAAATTGACATTATAGTTAATAGGCATATAATTATAGATTCCTTTTGTCTGTCCCTGTGTCTAACCCATCTTTACCGTGGTCCAGTCTAGTTTGTCTCAAATAAAGTCGCCTTGGTGGACCCCTAGGCGTGAAGTTTGTGATCCCATGTCTTTTTTCCTTATTTTTAATCCTAGTTTATAAGACTTAAATACATACACCTTACCCACAAAAACAAAATGTAAAGTATGATGGGCATAGTCTATCTTCGTAAATTATTATTGGTTTACATGAAGTAAGGGAAATTTAGGTGTTTGTTTGCTGAGCTTGGTAGACGATAGCATAGAGAATCCTTTTTGTTTTTTATTATAATGTAAAACATCATATTATAATAGGGCGCTGTAGCACTAGTTGTTGACCTGGAGTGACCGTGGCTAAAAGAGCTTTGCTCGAGGCCAAAACAAGTATAAAAAAAAAAAAAAAAAAAAAACAATAAAGTTGTTTTGATGAAACATGGCACATTGTGTTTACTATATAGGTTATACTGGTAACCAAATGTGATGCCTGCTTTCTTAAAAAAACACACACATATTTGCTATTAAAAACATTTTTACGAAAATTCACTAGCATAACGCACTTGCTGCGTCCAGATTTTTAATTATTACACCGCGTAGCAGACCTAGCTAATATCACAAGAGCAAGATATTAATTACCACCGTTAGAATATTCAATTACAAATACAATGAAAGGGGTTCAAGTTACAGTATTGTAACTGAGAATAATAGAACAATTATTAGATTAATATCTGGTTTGTGGGTGTACGTGTGTATTTTGTATGGCGGCAGATGATACATATTGTTACATAATAGGCATATAGTGTGTCAAATGGAGCATAATAATTAGAAATTCCACAAAACCCACAGGCGAATCCACCTCTTACATCTGTGTCAAGTAACTTGACATGGGTTCTGTTACTTATTATAATCGACATAATATAAACAAGAACACTGCTCAAGAGCTTTGAACTGACGGCAGAGGTCTAAGAGTGGATATGGGCCATACTCCCCTCCGTCAGAACTCAATATCGTCTTTAAGTATTTAACTTCTAAAACTTTATACACTTTACATATGTACACAAAGGGCTCGCCTGTCTGTTATGCATGTAGACTAATCTTAAGTTATTTATGTGATCTTGAAAAGGTTTTCGTAAATGTGTGCCGTAACCCCTTTGCACGAAATTATATATCCCTTGTGACATCCCTTTAGCAATAGGATTTTAAAAACAGCAAGAAAACAAGAAATCACAAACATAAAAAGATTAAAAAATAAATACCATGCAGTGGTTTCAGAGTTTCTCTTCTTTGCGGAAGCAAGTTGTTGAGCTTGGGGGTGTTTGATCTTCGACAGTGACATTATCCGGGGAAGCTCCCCAGGGCTTTGTTTTAGGTCCACTACTGTATACTATTTATCCAATTAACACTCCTAGGGACGAACTCGTTATATACGCTCACGATACTACTTTCCCTGTGCATGTCGCTAATCCTGATGAGCCTTCGGTCTCTGCAACTACACGAGCTAATCAGAAAATGAATATTCAGCACAAATTTGACAAAAGGCGGGCTCACATTTGTTACGATCGTTTATGGAAAGAAACTCGGATATTTCTTTAAGACAATCAGAAGGCCTATCACTATCCAGAGCCGAGGGTATATCCAGAGAAGATGTTAGCAGTTTTTTTGAACTTTTACAGAAAATGTATGACGAAAATGATCTCATCAATCGGCTAAGTAATATTTTTAATATGGATTAATCTGGGGTGCAGATAATCAATAAGCCGGGTAAGATTATCGCAGCTAAGGGATCAAAAGATGTCCACTTGTTAACATCTCGTGAACGGGGTGAAAACATTACAGTTATAGGTTGTTGCAGTGCTGAAGGTACTTTTCTTCCACCTGTACTTATCATGAAAGGTGTGAACAAAAAGAGTGAATTTGCAGACGGACTTCCAGTTGGCTCGAATGTGTATATGAATAAAAAATCTTCCTTTATCAATTCTGAATTGTTTCTTCGTTGGCTATCTGAACATTTCATTCCACGAAAAGCTCCAGGAAAAACATTGTTATTGCTTGATGGCCATACGTCTCATTCTAACAACATCGATATGTTGCAAGTAGCTGACAATCACGATATTATAATAATGTGTTTGCCAAGCCATTGCACACAGGCCTTACAGCCACTGGACAGAAGCTTTTTTGGGTCTTTCAAAATATTTTTCAATCAAGAAGCACACACTTGGATGACAAATCATCCAAACCGAAATCTAACAAGATATCAAGCAGGACTTTTGATAGGAAAAGCTGGTCGCGTGCGGCCAGTGTCTCCAATGCTCTTTCAGCGTTTCGAAGTACTGGAATCTTTCCTTTTGACCCGCATGTGATACCGTATCATTTTTCGCTATATCTGATCTAGACATATCTAGCAATGAGCAGCAAGTGGTGAATTCCTCCGAGGCTGGTACTTTACAAACAGCATCCTGCATTTCAGAAGCCGAACCCAGTACTTCGCGGGGTCAGCCAAGTACTTCACGCGTGAAATCTGCCAATCTGAATTTAGAGGTTGAACTTACTTCACACCTAGCAAATTTTTACATGAGGCTGAGCCAGTACCTGTAATACCCTTGAAAAATGCAAAGCGCCAACTGGCAAACGTGCTGACATCTGCTGATAATATTTCAAAATTAAATACAAAGAAGCACCAAGTCTCGCAAAAGATCAACAAAAAGGCACCAATTCATAAGAAAAAGAATACAGCAACGACTGACTGGCACGACAGTGACGAAGAAGCTCTATCACCGAAGATAAAGGGCAAGAAAAATCAAGTTTACATTTGTATAGGATGTAACGAGGAGTATAACAAAACTAAAGAAGTCTGGACGCAGCAAGTGCGTTATGGTAGTGAATTTTCATAGAAATGATCTGGCACAAAATATTTTATTATAACTTTTTTTTCTTGTAACATAGAAATCTAAATTTTGGTGTATAGTTTACTTTTTATATCGTAACCCTACCTACCAAATTTGGTTATCATAGATTTTATATTTTTTAAGATAAAAAAATTTTTCAAATGAAAACTCAAAATTTTTCCGGAAAACCGCGTCCATTCTTTCTAAATAACGAACTTGTCAAAGCCATTTACAAAAGGAAGGTACATGCCAAATTTTATTAAAATCGGCTTATTACTTTTTGAGATATGAATTTTTTTCAAATGAAAACTCAAAATTTTCCCGGAAAACCTTGTCCGATTTTCTTGACTAACAAACATGTCAAAGCCATTTACAAAAGTAAGGCATGTGACAAATTTTATCAAAATCGGCTAATTACTTTTTGAGATATGAATTTTTTTCAAATGAAAACTCAAAATTTTCCCGGAAAACCTCGTCCGATTTTCTTGACTAACAAACATGTAAAAGCCATTTACAAAAGTAAGGTATGTGACAAATTTTATCAAAATCGGCATTACTTTTTGAGATATGAATTTTTTTCGAATGAAAACTCAAAATTTTCCCGGAAAACCTGGTCCGATTTTCCTGACTAACAAACATGTCAAAGCCATTTACAAAAGGAAGGTATGTGCCAAATTTTATTAAAATCGGCTTATTACTTTTTGAGATATGAATTTTTTTCGAATGAAAACTCAAAATTTTCCCGGAAAACCTCGTCCGATTTTCCTGACTAACGAACTTATCCAAGCTATTAACAAAAGAAAGGTACATGCCAAATTTTTTCAAAATCGGCCCATTATTTTTTGAGTTATCGGTGTGATACATATATATATATATATATATATATATATATATATATATATATATATATATATAGATATATATATATATATATATATAAATAAATATATATATATATATAAATAAATAAATATATATATATATATATATATATATATATATATATATATATATATATATATATATAAAACATATAAAAATTGAAACTGACCCCGGATATGGGTTCTAGGGGTCCTAGTTCGCGCTCATTTGCAAAAATTTTTTCAAAATTCAAAAGTCGGGATCTCCCCATTAGTGAATTTTTTCTACGAAAATTCACTAAAAGCAGATGATTGGATAAAATGCATATGTTGCTCTAAATGGCATCATGAGTCTTGCACTCTTTTCGGAGACTTATGTAACATATGTCACAAATAAATATGATCGAAATCTAGTGATAATATATCAAAGATTTGATAGGTGGCAACTGTCCCATATACGTGGGAGAGACGCCGAAAAATATTTTTATATTGATTGATTTTTTTTTTTGTGGAGAAAATATTGATTTGAATTATTTTTGATACATCTGATTTATTTAAAAGTGATTAAAAGTGTCAATCAACCAAAAAACTATAGTGACATCACTGGGGCAACTCTGCCATAGATATAGGTGAGACGTCACCAAATCGTTTTTTCTTCAACCTCAGTTTTGTGCTATGTGAAAGAATGTTTTATTTTTTAAGTATACAATATTAATTGGTATATGTTTTAAGTTCAAGTTCGCCGTTTTGTTTTCCCAAAATAAAGAATACTTGACCTAGTATGACTTTTTTACAAAAGTGCGGCAACTCTCCCACATTTACCCTACCAGAAACCTAGATCTTGAGGTAGATCAGGATTTAAGGTTTCAACAGCATGTAAAAAACATGCTGCAGAAATCATATTATGCCTTAAGGATGATATATCTTCACAGAAATTGCTTGAAGCGAGACATTAAGACAGAACTTTGCGAAGCTTTGGTGTTCTTACGTCTTAATTAATGTAATGTGGTGTATGGGTTATGCGTGGATAGTGGTGATGCGAAACGAATTCAAAAAGGACAGAATTCGTAGTTAGAACTTATATTTGACATTCGGCGTCCTCATAGAGTTTCCGATAAGCCTAAAGAAATAAAGTGGCTAAATATGTTTCATAGAAGGGAATTCCAAATAGCTTGCTTTTTCTATAAAATTTTATCAATTAAAATACCACCTTACCTACATGAAAAAATAAGATACAAAACATATGTGCACAATCTTAGCTTACGAAGGAAGGGTATTTTAACCATTCCAAATATAGAAAAGAGTTATTTAAACGTTCTTCTTACATATAATTGTGCCTTGTGCACATGTAATAAATAAGTGTGCAAGTGTAATTGATGTGTTCTGTGTGACCGCTTATTATATTATTATTATTATTGGAGTTTGCAGAGTGCGGACCTCTACTTGTGGTGTTTTTGCTTTCTGTTTCAAGGTCATAACCATAACAATTTGTTTAATACAAATTTGAATGCTTGACAAAACGTGCCTTCTTTGAAATCACTTTCTACCGAATTCAAATTGCGCTTTACCTAGCTGTACAATTCGATGTTACTGTCATTGTTATGTAATCTGATTTAATTGGCAGAATCTAACTAAATTACTACTATCTCACTTTCAATTATGTTTGATCTTCAAGGATCTTACAAATATTAAGAGAGTTGCTGCTTCAATTTACTCTCTAATAAGACTCAAATTCATTACTTAGGAAGTTTCCGATGAGCGGAATCTTCTGATGTTTTATTCCTTTGTTTCGATTTCTTGTTGTCTTTTAGAGATTATTTCTGTTCTCTCTGTTGGAACATTATATTATCTGATCATCAGACTGCAGTGGCATTTAGTAAGAATTTCGCAGAAGGACCGAAGGAAACAATTTATTTGTTCATATGATTCTGTCTTTGTTGTTTTCCCTCATTTTAAAGAGTAATAATAAGTACTATGTTAATATTCTCAAAGTATTAAAACAATGTAACTTTAAACCGCTTCCAAAAACGCCGAAAATAATTTTACGAGTATCAATTTTGTCGAATACTATGTGTGTGTGTGTCTTTGTTTCTTTAACGGCGGCCTATTTCCGCGACTATGGCCAATCACCGACGCCAGGGAGCAGTTTCACCCCACTATCCTGGAAATTTTGCCGAACCCCTGCCTTTCTATAAGGAGGGTAGGGATCTTTAACGTGCCCAACATCGCATGGACACGAGACCGACGGCTTTACGCCCCCTTCGAAGGGCGGAACGTGCAGACATTCAACTTGCTCAAATACAATGCCAGTATGTACTGGACAAGTGAAAAGAGTACCCTGGGAGCGAACCCAGTAACCTTCGGTTCAGAGGCACATGTTCTTACCGCTGAACCACGAATATTATGAAAAGCTAGATGTAATCTGACCACATTAAAAAAATCTGAAGGCAGCAAATGCGTTGCGGCATCGAATTATCATCAAAATGTGTTTTGTTTTGAAAAATGTCTAATTAAATAGAAACACAGTTTATCGATTCTAAACCCAGGAAAGCTGCATTTTCTGTTCATGTGGTATACAGGGTGATTCTTTACGAGTTCCTATTAGACGTTTTGGAGAAACTAGACTGATTTGGATTTTGAAAATTTATAGTATGAGGTTCTCCAATATGCCCAATTAATCTAAAATATTTAGAACATCCTGCGACTTCCGGTTATACCTGAGGTGGACACTAACTCGCTTATTTCATATGGAACATCCTCTTTATTATTAAAGATTCGGATACAGCTGATCTTGATGATTCTCCCAATATACGGTTTTGCTACTTTATACTGAGTGCTTCACGAGATATGGCCATTTTTATTACAAAAATATGTCCGTTTCAACGCCCTGTATCTTATTAATTGATGCTAAGTGGAAGTTCTTTGTTATGCGAAAACTGTTTCATTATTGTATATTTTAATTAAGTACACATAATCTTCCGACAAACTGACTGTTGTCTACAGGATGATTAAAAACGCATATGCGCGGGTATCTCATTTTTTTCGAATGGATCATCCTGTATATTATAATGCCGTTGGCAAGATGTTCAGATATTCAGAGTAGAGGAGAACTGTCGGTTCTGTGACAAAAACCGTGTATTTGCCATGTTAACCCTTATGGGAAAATCTAAGCTTTTTGTGACATTTTGGAGGGAGGGAGCCGGACTCTCCCAGTTGCCGAGAGAGGGAGAGCTCCGCTATACCTCACTCTCCTAGTTGTCGAGAGAGAGAGAGAGCCCCCCCCTCCCGGCCGCTATACCTTGCTCTCCTAGTTGTCGAGAGAGAGAGAGCTCCGCTCTCCCGGCCGCTATACCTCGCTCTTCTAGTTGTCGAGAGAGAGAGAGAGAGAGAGAGAGAGAGAGAGAGAGAGAGAGAGAGCTCCGCTCTCCCGGCCGCTATACCTCGCTCTCCCGGTTGCCGAGAGACAGAGGAGAGAAGCTCCACCGCGTTTCCTAGATGTTGAGAGAGAGAGAGCTCCGGTCTCCTAGTAGTGGGTAGAGATAGCTGGTTCTGGAACCGCCTTCCGCCTCCCGCTACTGAGCATGCGTGTGATGTAACAAATATGGTGGTTCTATTAAGTGTGACGTAAGCTTTAACCTGAGATGGCGTAATCCAAGATGGCGGCGAAGATGGCCGCCGTTGGCGCTAAAATTCGGAAAATTTAAAACTCTAGATGGTACTTGGCGCCACGAATCAAAGTAAGAAGCTTCTCCATCTTGATTTTTGCAAAGAGTGAGGTAAAAAATATAGCGGTTAGCCCAGGCGCAAACTCAACTTTTTAGTTTTTAGTTTAAGTCTTATTTGTGGGGTATCATATTACTCTGCTCGGCAAGCAAAATTCAAATTTGTCATAAGCGCATGCGCAAACCCAACCTTTGCAGATTCGAACCTAAGCCTTAGGTGTTTGGTATCGTTTTACTCGGCTCAGCAAGCAGCTTTTAAAAATGCGACAGCCAGACATGACAACATAGCAACAAACAAAGCTAGACATGCTAAATTCCAGATATGGCAACATAGCAACAGCTAAAAAATCCTAAGAGTATGCGAATGCCAAGCATGGCAACATAACAACAGCTAAAAAATCCTAAGAATGTGCGAATGCCAGGCATAGAGAAATAGCAACAACCAACAACTGCAAACTGAGAATGGCCTCGACTACAATATGTAACATGTAACAGGAAATGAGTTGTGTAACAGGAAATGAATTCTGCTTGCCAAGCCGAGTAAAATAACACCCCACACTTAGAGCTTAAACCAAAAGCTAAAAAGTTGAGTTTGCGCCTGCGCCAACCGCCATATTTGTTACGTCACTCTTTGCAAAAATCAAAATGGCGTAACCTCTTAGTTTAAAATCTTAATCTTATTCAAACTACCGTTTAAAATTTTAAATTTTTTGAATTTTTGCGCCAATGGCGGCCATCTTGGCTGCCATCTTGGATTACGTTATCTCAGGTTAAAGCTTATGTCATCCTCAATACAACCGCCATCTTTGTTACGTCACGCGCATGCTCAGTAGCGGGAGGTGAGAGCTGTAAGGTGGGAGGTGGTCCCAGAACCCCTCATCTATACCTACTATTCAGATGTTCAGTTTCTCATCTATACCTACTATTCAGATGTTCAGTTTCGAAGTATGCAATATCGGTATGTATTATGATTGCTGTAGTGCCATGGAAAATAGCAAACTTGAACAGTAACCACATTCTCAGATTGACAGTTATGTTTTCAGTTGAATAATACAACTAAGTGCACTTTACTTCTCTGCACCAAACTTAGGTTGATCTCCAAAAAAATATGATGTACTCAAATTAGGATTTTATTAATCTGCTACTAGTTTACGGAGAATGCTGAGGAATATTAGCAAGAACATGTCGTGTATTTGCAGAACCATATGTAGACTTGCTTCCACCTTCCCATAAAACTATTGATGCCATTATAAGAAACTTATAACAACATGGATCATTTACAGGAAGAAATGTCAGATCAAAACATGAACTTGATAATGAAAAGAATGAGGAGAATGTTTTAGCGTTTCTGACTGCATATCCTAATGCCTCTATAAAAGAATTAATGCGTTACTTGCGACTCTTATTTTCAACGTTTCAAAGAATTTTGAAAAACATAAATGGAGACCTTCCTGCTGCAGCACAGTACATGCCCTGGTAAGCACTGATTTGCAAAAAAGAGTCGACTTTTGTGAGTGGCTTATAATACAGAAAGATTAGGACGAGAATTTTTTGAATAATGTCATTTGGGTTCATGAGGCGAAATTCGCGATTAACGGAATGTCCAATAGACACAATTGTGACTACTGGGCTTCCGAAAATCCTCATGTAACTTGGCAAAGGGGATTTCAAAATAAGTGGTCCTTCAATGTATTCTGTGCAATAAAAGGTACGTACACATGAAAGTTTTATTTCAAAGTATTTTCTAACAGACTAAATAAGACTCCGGCACTGTATATATATATATATATATATATATATATATATATATATATATATATATATATATATATATATATATATATATATATATATATGTATATATATATATATATATATATATATATATATATATATATATATATATATATATATGTATATATATATATATATATATATATATATATATATATATATATATATATATATTACACCGATAACTCAAAAAATAATAAGCCGATTTTGATAAAAATTGGTGAGTACTTTAGTCTTGTAAATCGCTATAAGAAAAGTTCGTTAGCCAGGAAAATCGACCCAGTTTTTCATGGAAAATTTTACGTTTCCTTTCGGAAAATGTTCTCCGAAAATAGCAAAGTAAGGGCAGCCAAATTTGGTGCGCGGATTTATGTCATTAAAAGTAAATTACGTACTAAAATTTAGAGCTGTAAGTTAAAAGTCCAAAAACTTATAGGCATGTACAGAGAAAAAAATTGGGTTTTCCTCACAACGTCAATGTCGCGACTTGAAACGTCAAAATTGGCAACATCTAGGCGAAAAACCTGAAACTAATACGGATTATGTAGTGAAAATGTCACGAGAAGAATGTTTTACAAACCATGAAGTCTCAGCTTCAACCGTGTTTGTACTTCGCTTTACAAAAATATTTCCAGAAAATTCATTTTAAATTAGCTATAGAGTTTATCGTTTAATGGCATATATTTTTTGCGAATTTTCGTAAAAAATCATCACAGTTCAATATATCCGTTATTATACAAGATACGAAACAAAATTGCATACGTTAGTTATAGGGTGTCTTGAGTTTTATCTTAAAAAATGATTTCTACAATCATAAGTGGCCCATAAGTCGTTGGTGATACAAATTTTCTTTTTGTCTTTTTTAATCGAACACGCCTTATTTTATTGAATTTTTGCATATTCCATCGAAATATGATGCATGTTTGTAAGAAAAGAAATTTTGGACGCAGCAAGTGCATTATGGTAGCGAATTTTCATTAAATGCTTTAAATTTGAATATTTGAATTTTATATTAAGGTATAAGGTTCGGTGACCGGCAAACCAGTTTTTTCGGGAATATTTTAAATTTCTGTTCGGAAAATTTTTGTGCATTTGCAAACAATAAAGTCATTTTAATGAAATATGGTACATTATGTTTCACCTCTACAGGTATACAGGTACAGGTTATACTGGTAAGCAAATTTGATGCCCGCTTTCTTTCAAAAAACATATTTGCCATTTAAAACTATTTCATGAAAATTCACTACCATAACGCAATTGCTGCGTTCAGACTTTTTATTATTGTTTGTTTAATTTTGATGTGTTTTTGTGTACATTTACTTTTAATTTTTTCTGTATCATGTTTTTGTTTGTATTGTTTTTTACAGTACATCTTCTCGCACTCAAATAATACATAAAGCTTTTGGGAAGCAGTATTTGGTAAATAAAATGCATATCTATTTAATAGGGAAAACAATAGCTACGTATTGTACAGTTTTTAAGAATCTACGTTTTCCATAAAAGCAAAATGCACGTTAAATATTTCCTTAATTTATCTCATTTGTATGTGGTTAATACAAAAATGTACGATATCACTCAGAAGCATAAGTGATCCACAGCTTTCTCAGCCTTTTACGACGAGTCATCTATGAAGTTCGGATTTGGCTTTGCTTAATTATTAAAAGGGAACAACCAAGTTGTCGGGATTTACGGCTCTTCGTGGTTCGATCGGAATTAAGTCTAAATTCTCTTACAAGCTGCTGAAATATTTATAAGCTGAAAGACTTTTGGTAAAAGGAAACCAGCTCAAATTGGTCACTCTGATTAACACTTCTATCAAGCTAATCTGGACGTTCTCTACATGTAAATTTGTTTAATAATACAAGATGTTGTTATTTGCTAATGCGCGTTTTATAACAGCGCTTAAATAATACCTTTAATCAATATTTTTATATATTATAGAGTTTTTATTATTGTAATCTTTTTAGTGAATTTTAGTAGAAAAAAATCACTAATGAGGAGATCCCGACTTTTGAATTCTGAACAAATTTTTGCAAATAAGCGCGAACTAGGACCCATTGAGTTTCAATTTTTATATATATATATATATATATATATATATATATATATATATATATATATATATATATATATATATATATATATATATATATATATATATCACGCCGATAACTCAAAAAATAATGGGCCGGTTTTGCTAATATTTGGCACGTACCTTCCTTTTGTAAATTGCTTGGATAAATTCGTTAGTCAGAAATAGGACGAGGTTTTCCAGGAAAAATTTGAGTTTTCATTCGAAAAATTTTTTTATCTGAAAAAATAAAAAAGCTATGTTTAACCAAATTTGGTAGATAGGTTAACGATATAAAAAGTAAGCTATATACCAAAATTTAGATTTCTGTCTTACAAGAAAAAAAAGTTATAATAAAATATTTTGTTTCAGATCATTTCTATTTTCCTTACAACTCGCATCGTTTTTAGTCTATTGTTATTATTAAAAGTCAAAAGTTTCTTCCTAAAATTTGCTCTCACCGAACACACGTGGCTTCCATTGACTTCTGCTTCTGCCGCTGTTACAGTCTTTACTCTTAACATGACGCTTTGCTTACTCTTACTGCTACTGCTATACTATTTTACATACGTATCACCCTGCAAAAACCTACTTGTATTCCACCGCATAAGACGTTCATGTAGCTTCACTTTCGGTTTATTGTCCTCTCTTTCTTCTTTATGATCCATTTGCAAAGCTCACTAGTCTGTTCTATCGAGAATGAAAATTGTAGAATCATTCTCTTACTAGGCATCGTGTGGTCATTTGCTATGATTGTACCTTTAATTTACACTTAGTCAATGCTCGCTCTCTATGTAACTTTTATTTATGCGACCTAACAAATTACTTGAAATTTCCATGCAATATTTCTTTTTACGTGCCTTACGTGGTCTCCTGCTACATTCATCTCCTTTATAATGTGAGGCCACTTACCATTACATTTCCTGTTCCCCTAGTTTAGTTATCATAACGAGCAGATTTCGTCTTTGTAAATAGCTTTTAGTCAATGATACCTTCTGCAGATAACGTACCATTTCTGCCTAACATACACGGTTTCGACCGTCCTCTCTGTTTTGTCGTTTCTATTGTTAGTCAATGCTCGCTATTCAATTTCTTTTTAGTGAATTTTCGTAGAAAAAATTCACTAAGGGGGAGATCCCAACTTTTGAATTTTGAAAATATATATATATATATATATATATATATATATATATATATATATATATATATATATATATATATATATATATATATATATGTGTGTGTGTGTGTGTGTGTGTGTGTGTGTGTGTATGTGTATCACACCGATAACTAAAAAAATAATGGTCCGATTTTGATAAAATTTGGCATGTACCTTCCTTTTGTAAATGGCTTGAAAAAATTCGCTAGTCAGGAAAATCGGACGAGGTTTTCCGGGAAAATTATGAGTTTTCATTCAAAAATTTTTTTTATCTCATAACATAAAAAAGTTACGATAACCAAATTTGGTAGTTAGGTTTATGATATAAAAAGTAAACTATACACCAAAAGTTAGATTTCTATCTTACAAGAAAAAAAAGTTATAATAATATATTTTGTGCCAGATCATTTCTATGAAAATTGACTACCATAACGCACTTGCTGCCTCTAGGCTTTTAGTGAATTTTCTTAAAAAAAATTCACTAATGAGGAGATCCCGACTTTTGAATTTTGAAAAAATTTCTTCGCATGAGCGCTAATTAGGCCCCCCAGAAAACATATCCGGGGTCAGTTTCAATTTTTATATGTTTATATATATATATATATTTATATATATATATATATATATATATATATATATATATATATATATATATATATATATATATATATATATATATA